>CM076574.1:358704472-358870055 GCA_034641835.2 Pinus albicaulis | reverse complement strand
GATCTTTTGGAAAAAAACACTTCGGAGAAGATTCTGGGCAAACCGACCATTGGAATCGAAAATCATCTGCTCCAGGTAATCCACAACCTCTTGTGCATGCAATGGTGAAGACAGTGAAAGTAATGTTATGGATCTAGAAGAAGCTCTCAAGATTAAAGTTGAAGATAAACAAAGATCATCTAATAAGCAAGAATCTATCTACAAAGAAATGATCTCTAGAATGAAAGAACAGATAGATATGATGAATGGCCAGATGGAAATGTATCAAATATGGATAGAAATGTATCAAAGACAATACGATAATGTAACCAATCGAAGTAAAGGACTTGAAGCAGAAATCATCTCTCTGAAAGCAGATCTTGAAGCATCAAATAATAAGAATGAGGAACTTCTACAATCATTTGAAGAAAAGGGACTTGAAGCAGAAATCGTCTCCCTCAAAGATGATCTGGAAAAAGCTAATAAGAAGAATGAAGAACTTTTACAAACTGTTGAAGAACAAGAGTTGAAGGAAGAGATTCTAAAATTGAATGATCAAGTAGAAGAAGGAAGAAGGAAAGAAGAAAGCATGAAGAAGCAATGTCAAAGTTTGGAGGTTGAGGTAAATATTTTGAAAGGTAAATTAGAAGAAAAGGATAAACTCTTGAGGTTTCAAGATAGTACTAAGATTCTGGATAATATTCTTAGTAGTCAAAGGTCTCCCTCTGTTAAATTTGGTCTCAGTTTTTGTTGAGTCCCAAACTTGCATCTTTCCTATACACCTTTCTAGACTTTTTCCATTTACCTGGACTTCCTAAGTCATCAACATCATTGCATATTAATCATAAAATAGCATTTAAAGTGGTTTTTAACTATGTTTTGTGTCTGATGTTTGAATTAGATTTTTTCTCATTGAGCTGTGGAATCTTGTCACTTTCCGCAGCTGCTTCAACTTTCCGCAGCCATTTTGTTAAAGTCTATATTGCAGGTGTCTTCAGGAAAATCAAGCCACATGGGCAAGTTGGAAATGACATGGATATGGACCGAGTCCTATTGGCTCAGTCGAATTCATCAAAGAAGGTCGTGGTCAAAGGTAGTCAAGTGGTGGTCAACCTAAGAGTCCTATGGTGACAAAACTCCGTTTTTCACCACGTGAAGACTTGCGTGGCCGTTCCTAAATCTCAGGGGACATATCAACACCTGTGAACTGCTCCATAAGCTGAATTCAACAGCCACCCTCCATAGATTTAATATTCACAGCAGCCATAATGCTAGATTTCTGGACGTGGTTGTTCACATGTCTTTTATCAGCACAGATTGTAGGAAAGTAGTTATGTCATCCTCTGTTATAAATAATGCGTTCTCATACGCATAGTAGCTAGATTTTGTAATGTAATTTTGCTGTAAAGAAAGCCCACTGTGTCGTGACATTATTTCCTTATTATGACTGCGTTTTGAATATATGAGAAGACTTTGTTCATAAGCATAATTTGTGGTTGATAGTTGTTCCCCAAGGATTGTGCAGAGGGCCCCTGCACACGCCGAGGTTTTTGTTTATTGCTGTATAGTTTCATGTTTTATTTCCTTACATTCATTATGTCATAGTTATTCACGTGTATATATTACATCTCTTATGGTATTAACATTTTATTTCTGTCCATAATTTTTCATGCTTTATACTGCTGTTAACTGATCAGTGTCTTTGTTCCAGATTACAGTAGGCAGCCCGGGCATTTGCACATAGTTTTACAATGACTAATGACATGGAATCAATCTTGTCCTTCTGCTGATTTATTTTTCTTAGCTTTTAATTCTAACACTGTTTTATTTATTTCAGTTTTGTATATTTGCTTTATTATTTAGATTAGATATTAAATTACTCATGTCATTATCAGTTACCTCCGAAAGCCATAGCGAGACTAATGGTGAGGGATTGAAGTATGAGTGTGTAGTTTGATATTAGTTTATTTTTCTGTAAGTTAGATATTAAATTTCTCATGTCATTATCAGTTACCTCCGAAAGCCATAGCGAGACTAATGGTGAGGGATTGAAGTATGAGTGTGTAATTTGATATTATTTTATTTTTCTGCAAATTAGATATCAGATTGCTCAAGTTGTTTATGATTACTTCTGAAAGCCATAGCGAGACTAATGGTGAGGGGTCAGAATATGAGTTGATGTAATTTGATTGTAACTTTACTTTGCTTGCAATTCTTGGATTTCTTTGAGCACAGTTTCTTTTGTATTTAGACAGCAGCAAGGGTAATGGGTTTCATGATCAATAGTTCACTGTTTGTTTGACTAGTATAGTGGCACATTTTCATTTTCTTTTAGGAATTAATTTTGTCATTACATGTTTTAAAACCCTTTTGAAGTTTGAAGTTTGGGAAATCATTATAAAGGACATCATTGCCTTGAACATTTATATCCATACTTGTCTTTTAGAATTTCCATCTCACATTAGGAAACCAACCAAGATAAAAACCCCAAGATAAATAAAAAACCCAAAAACGACAAAAAGTAAGAGATAGGTTATCTTGCACATATAGTGCGCCACACTTCGTCAGCTTACGAATCCCGGATTGACAAATTAATGTAGCAATTTAGGACACACTAAATTGACCAAACATTTTGGCGCCGTTGCCGGGGAAGTGTAACTAGGTAGCCAATTTCTTTAAAAAAAACAATAAAAAGAAGGGAAAAATTGATAACTTCTTGAAGTATGCTCTCCTCTTGCACCTAGTGTGATCTGGAGGATCAGAAAAGAGAGTTATTTGTTCAATAATTTCTTAAGTATGCTCTCTTCTTGTATCTAGTGTGACCTGGAAGATCAGAAAGAGAATTATTAGCCCAACTTAAAAATAAAAAAAATGACATGCATAGAGCAAGAGATTCTAGGGGAAGGTTTATAGCTAGAGCCAAGAGTTCGATTTTCACAACTCCATCTTATTCAAGGCATAGACAAGATTCACCACCATCTACCCCTAGCCTTAAGATTCCTAGAATTCAAGGAGCAGCTGAATTAGAGGATTCTCCTACACCATCTACCAAATCTCATTTAGAAGAAGACCCTTTCTTTACTTCTACAGGAGAGTATATTGTAATTAAAGAAGAAAGATCACCTGAAGAAGAAAAGGAAGAAACTCTCTCTCATCCTCCCTTGATAGAAGAACCAGAGGACTCTAAGGACTCTAAAGAAACTATCATGACAGAGGAAGTAGTAGATGGATTCGGAGGTAGAGGTAGAGGTAGAGGAGGAGGAAATAATGGAGGCAACAATGGTGGAGGTGGAGGTAATAATGGAAGAAATAGGGAAGGAGACAACTCGTTTGGATTCCCTATAGTTGATGAGGAAACTCATACAACGATGAAAAAAATCTCACCATCTATCCTCCCCAAATTTTATGGATTGCGAAGTGAGGATCCCGAAACATTTCTGTTTGAGTTTGAAGTCGTGTGCCGAACCTATCACTATATGGAAGACTCTCAAAAACTCAAACTGTTTCCTTCAACATTGAAGGGAGCCGCTTTGAAATGGTTCATGGGATTAGTCACCAAATATATTAGGACTTGGAATGATATGAAACAAACATTTTTGGATAGATACCTGGACTATTGCATGCTCACCAATCACAAGGATGAGGTATTCAAAATGGTGCAAAAAGAAGATGAAAATTTGGAGGATTTACTTGAAAGATTTCAATACAACTTAAAAAGAGCAAAGATGAGCAACTTAGATGAGGAAACTTTGAAATCCCTTCTATTAAAAGCCATCAGAGATGAATGGATAGATACTTTAAACATGATGGGGAAAGGAGACATTTCTCAACTTCCACTTCGTGACATAACAGAAATATGGATCCATCTCTCAAGGGGAAAATCTAAAACGGAAAAAGGGCCTAGAGCTCCTTCTCTTATCAGGGAAAACAAATCTGCAACTGGATCAGTAAGTAGGGCAGAGATTGGCAATATGATTGATGAATTCAAAACTGATATCTTAGGGAGCCTTAGTGAACAACTAGACACCCTTAAAATTCAAAACAAGCAAAAAGCAGAAACTGATGCTCTAGCCATCTTTTGTCCGAAATATAGGAAGAAACATGCTTTAAGGGAATGTCCCTTGGATGCAAAAGTTGTAGAAACATGTATGAATCTCTCAGAGAATCATGAGACCAAGGATTGTCCTTCAATTCCTGGACTCAACGATGTCTTTCAAGAAGATCCAAATTCAATAGAATCTCTCTGTTTTGTTGCAAGAAGACCTTGGCAGGGGCAACAAACTCAAGGGTTTAACAACCCTATGAATTTTCAACCCCCACCAAATTGTAATCCTTGGCAAAAACCTTGGCCCCAACCTCAAAATTCATATTAGTCATGGGTACAAGGTATGCAAAATCCTTATGGGAGATTTGCTCAATTTTATCAATATCCTCCATCTTTTCAAAATCAACAAGCTCCACAACTTCCAAACCCAAATCTACAACTTTCATTGCCATTTCCACAACAACAACCTTCTTAACAAAATCCAAATCCTCAACTCATGCTTCCATTCCAACAAAAGACAAATCAACTTCTAGCTCAGCCATTGCCAAATCCTAACAATAAAAATCCTCAGAATACTTACATGATAGAAGGACAACAATTTCCTACCTATATGATTGTTCCTCTCAATGATGTACAACTCAGGTCTGGTAGAGTTTTAGAAAAACCTTCTATAGATGTCCAAGAGCAAGATACCTCTAAGGAGGACTCTCTTAAAGTTAATAAGGGTTATGAGGAAGCATCTCTTCAAAACTCAAACATTCAAAAAGAGAAAGAAAATTTAACCCCCACAACTCCTATAGTTGAGCAACCTGCATCTTCATCCACACCTCCTTTCCCTAAAAGATTACAAATTGATAAAGGGGTGGAAAAACAAATCTTGTTGCCTAACTATGATTCTCTAGATGAATTAAAGAATGTTTGTATCAAGATTCCCTTGCTACAAGCCATTAGAGAGATTCCTATTCTAGCAAAAACAATAAAGGAGTTGAGTCTCAAAAGACCAGGAAGGAAACCAAGAGACACAAGAAGAATCCAACTGGTAGGAAAAATTGCAGATATCATGATGGGAAAAATTACCATGCAGAAGTATGTAGATCCAGGTAGTCCAATTGTCAAGACACATATAAATGGGATAGAAATTCCAAACACATTGATTGACTTAGGGGCTGCTATCAACATTATGAGTAAACATATTATGGAACAGCTAAAACTTCCTAATCTTCTTTTTACACCTACTTTACTGCAACTTGCAGATCGATCAATTATCAAACCAGATGGTGTATTAGAAGATATTTCAGTCTCCTTAGATTATTGAGAATATCCAGTAGATTTTATGATTTTGACTCCCAAGAGTAATCTAGGAGGGCACCCACTTATCTTAGGAAGACCTTGGCTAGCCACAGCTGATGCTTTCATTAGTTGTAGATCTGGGGATATGTACATTTCTAATGGTAATTCAACAAAGAAATTCAATTTGTATCCTCCAGCAAAAGCAATCACATAAGTAGGAGACAATGAATGGGTTGATGATGAGGATATTATACAACCTGTCTTTACCATTTCTGAAATCAGTGAGGATAGTCAAATTCTGAACACATTAGAAAATTTTGAGACATCTTCAGAATATGACCCCACACAATTTCAGTTGGAATCTGACATTGAATATTTATCATCAAGACAAATGTCTCTTTACTCTATGGAAGAGTTCGATAGTTCTACCATTGAGATTTTTCCAGGAAAAACATTGAATATCAACAAAAATTTGGAAAAGTCACAACAGGAAGAACTAACCAAAATCTTGCAAAAACATTCTACTAAATTTGCATGGGAGTATACTGATATGAAAGGTATTGATCCTAAGACTTGCATCCATCATATCTATATTGAGGAAAATAGTAGACCAATCAGACAACCTCAGAGAAGGATGAATCCAAACCGTAGGGAGATAGTGAAAGAAGAGCTCCAAAAACTACTCAATGTAAACTTCATTTATCCAATTTCAGATAGCCGATGGGTTTCTCCTTTGGTTATAGTACCTAAAAATAATGGTAAATGGAGGGTATGCATTGATTATATGGAATTGAACAAAGCAACTTTGAAGGATCACTTTCCTTTTCCCTTTATCGATCAGGTATTAGATACATTAGCAGGCAAAAATTACTTTTCATTTTTGGATGGTTTTAGTGGCTATAATCAAATTCAGGTAGCACCTGAAGATCAAGATAAGACCACATTTACCTGTCCATGGGGGACTTTTTCCTATCGAGTGCTTCCTTTTGGGTTATGTAATGCACCCGCAACATTCCAAAGAGCAGTACTAGGAATTTTTCTGATCTAATCCATGATTGTGTAGAGGTTTATATGGATGATTTTACAGTTTATGGTAATTCATTTGAAGAGGCATTAGAAAATTTGGAAAAAGTCCTTATAAGATGTAAAGAAACAAACCTTTCATTAAGCCATGAAAAATTCTTTATGATGTTTACTGAAGGTATTGTTTTGGGGCATTATATTTCAGGAGATGGGATTAAGGTTGATAGATCAAAATTTGAAGTCATCTCCAAATTGCCTATTCCAAATTGTCAAAGAGATGTTAGAAGTTTTCTAGGATTTACTGGATACTATAGAAGATTTATAGAAAACTTCACTAAAATAGCATCTCCACTCTTCAAACTGCTTATAAAAGACTGTGAATTCAAATGGGATCATGATTGTCAATCAGCCTTTGAAACTTTGAAAACAAGAATATCTGAAGCACCTATCTTGAGAGGACCAAATTGGAAACTACCTTTCCATATTTCTATAGATGCTTTAGATACAGCTCTAGGAGATGTGTTGGGTCAAAAGGATTTAGTCCCTTATGCCATTTACTATACCAGTAAAAATTTGACTCCCACTGAGTTGAACTATACTGTAACTGAAAAAGAGTTTTTAGTTGTTGTTCATGCAATCAATAAGTTTAGACATTATATAACATGCTATGAAACTTTTATTCATACTGATCATCTGCGATTAGATATCTAATGAAAAAAACCGTTACTAATGGTAGAGTGACAAGATGGCTCCTACTTTTGCAGGAATTCAATATTACTGTGTTGGATAGACCAGGGAAACAAAATACAGTAGCTGATTTCTTGTCTAGGATTCAGAATACTAAAGAAGATTCTCCTGTAGAGGATAAATTTCCCGATGAATACTTGTTTGCAGTAACTACTAAGACACCTTGGTATGCAGATATTGCTAACTATTTGGTTACAGGGAAACTGCCTCCACATTTATTTCCAAGTGAAAGAAGAAAGATTATTCAGGAGAGTTCAAAATATTCATGGATTTCTAACGAATTGTTTAAAACAGGGCCAGATCTTGTGATCAGAAGATGTGTCAGGGAGGATGAAATGCCTGATATCCTCAAGGCATGTCATGATGAACCATGCGGCAAACACTTTGCTGACAAAAGGACAGCCTATAAAATCCTCTCTTTAGGATATTGTTGGCCTTCCCTCTTCAAAGATGCAAAACAATATGTCAAAAGGTGTGACAGCAGCCAAAGAGTAGGGAAACCTACCCTTTCAAATGAAATGCCATTGCAACCACAGGTACTCATCGAACCCTTTGAAAAATGGGCTTTAGATTTCATTGGACCTATTAATCCACCATCTAAGCAAAATAAGTATATATTGGTTTGTACTGATTATGTTACTAAATGGGTGGAAGCCAAAGCATTAGTGTCTGCTACTGAAAATTCAGTTGTTAATTTTCTTTATGAGGATAATTTTTACTCGCTTTGGTGTTACAAGAGAAATTGCGATAGATCAGGGAAGCCAATTCACATCCAACCTGGTGGAGAAGCTGATGGAAGAATACAAAATCAAGCACAGAAGATCTACTCCTTACCATCCGCAAGCAAATGTTCAAGTGGAGTCTACAAACAA
Source organism: Pinus albicaulis (assembly GCA_034641835.2). Classification (NCBI taxonomy): domain Eukaryota; kingdom Viridiplantae; phylum Streptophyta; class Pinopsida; order Pinales; family Pinaceae; genus Pinus; species Pinus albicaulis. The sequence continues at coordinate 358,862,099 of CM076574.1, read as the reverse complement.
AGTTCTCAAAAGTATCATCACCAAAACTGTTCATCTACACAGAAGAGATTGGGCAGAAAGGCTTCCTGAAGCCTTGTGGGCCTACAGAACTACATGGAGAAATACAGCATGACATTCTCCCTATGAACTTGTTTATGGGAAAGAAGTCCTGCTCCCCATTGAGTTCCAAGTCAAAACCTTCAAGATGGGAGTTCAGTTGGGGATGGATCTATCAGAAGCCCAAAAGCATAGAATGGAGCAGTTGAATGAGCTAGATGAGATTAGACAAGAGGCAATTCTAAGAGCTGATCTAGTTCAATATCAAAGAGCTAAATGGCATGACAAATACATCAAAGAGAAGAAGTTTCAAGAAGGAGATTGGGCATTTCTATTTGATTCCAAGTTTAAAGATTTTAAAGGAAAATTTCAGACTCATTGGCTTGGGCCATATGAGATTGAAAAGATCTTTAGCAATGGAGCGGTAAGAATCAAGACCATTGATGAATCTCAAACTCCTCTTATTGTGAATGGCCACAGATTAAAGATCTATCATAAGCCACTCTCAAAAGAGAAATTTGTCAAAATGTTTCAAGATAATTCTGCAATAAGGCTGGTGAAGAAGAATCCTTCTTCTCCACCAGCCTAGCCTTTGTTCTTTTTAGTTTAAAAAAAAAAATTAAAAAAAAATTGTATAAGCTTGAAAACCAATCACTGATTGGCAGTCTTATACAGAAAATGTAGGGTGAAAATTAGGAATACCTGAAACCCTATATTTTCCAAAAAAATTCTCTCTCTCTCTCATTTCACAAGTTTTATGACAACCCACTCCATTTCATTCCACTCCACTTCATTTCATTTCACTCCATTTCATCTATTTCATTTCATTTCACCAATAAAAATTTTCTTTCATGACCATTTTCATTATGTCAGTTATCATCTATCCATCTCCATTCACCCAAATAATTGTTGTGTCAGTTTCCACAGCTGACACCAGTTTCCGCAGCCAGAAGCAGTTTCTGCAGCCACCACTCTATTTTTCAAAATTTACAGTCAGATGTTAGTTCAACAATCATGAAATCAAATGCAGGTATGAGGACATATTATGAAGACATGAGGAATTCAAAAGCATCAATGAGGAGCAACTGATTGAAGACTAATTAAAAATGGCAAGAATTCCAAGGTATGAGTAGAAATTTATTTCAAATGGCATTCAAGCACATTTTTACATATTTATAAACCATAGCTCCATTATATGCAATGATTGCATTGAAAACTCCATAACCGTTCCACGATCTCTATACGATTCCCCCACAATCCTTGCATTCATTTTTAAACAGCCTCATAATCAAGCCTCCGGTCTTCACTCGTGTTCGGCTATACTTTGATACTCCACCTGTAACTATGGAACGTGGTTGATTTGACCACAGCTTCTCTCAGCCGCACAAAATCCGTAGCCGTTTCATAAACGTGCTTGCGTCTACTCTGCAGCCACCCAATTTTAAATACTGCCAGATGCACTTTACCCCCCTACTGTTCTATTGACCTCACGGCTGCATTTCCACCATGTTCACATAAGCCTTCACCCCATTTTGTTCTCTGTTCCTCTTCATTCCGTGTACCTATTTCTCTGATATCCGCTTACAGTCACTGGTCTCCTTCATAAACCCTGTTCATTTTCACTAATTTAGTCGTCTTACCTCCGCTAAACCCTCCTCACACAGATGAGTTTTAAAGAACAGAAGGAAGGATGGGTCAGTTGTTGAGGGAAAAACTAGAGGGACCCAAATTTATGGAAGGATACCCGCAAGTCAAAGACATATTGAAAAAGGCAAAATGGCTTTGGTTTATTCAAAAGTTTAAAGGCTACAATAAGGAGGTAACAAAAGCTTTTGCGAGGTCTTTCAACGGTATGGAGGTGGAAATTGGGGACCTCAAATTTACAGTGACTGAGGCATCCATAGCAGCTACTACAGAACTCCCTCAAGAAGGTAAACGCTGGTTCAAGAACAAGAGCATTGGCATGGAGAGTGATCCTACGTAACCCAGGTATGGATGTCACCATTTTCAAAAATGGAATTCCTTTCCATGCCTTAAAAGAAGAGTGGGCTAGTTTACTGTTGGTTGTTCAAAATTTTATCACCTGTGAGGGACGTTTTGGATCAATGTACATGTATCATACCCAACTGTTGATGAATTTCCTAGACAACCAGACCCTCAATCTGCCATACTTTTTACTAAACAGTTTTAAAAAGATGTCTGTAGCCATCCAAAAGCATCTGGGGGACGTAGAATCACATTTGTATCACCATGGTCTCGTGAAAATCTTGATAGAAAAACAATTAAAGGAGAAAAAGGACACCTAGGAGCAGTTTTTAATTAGAATTTTCTTTGAAGAACCCCAAGAAACCCCTGAAGGAAGTACATCAAAAAGAAGTAGAAGAAAGAGAACAGGTGATAAAATTCAAAGCACTCCTACTAACACAGTTGAAAGAACTAGTAGAGAAGAAAGACTGTCTAAAAGGAGGAAGGAAAAGACTGAGGGTAAAAAGCCAACAAAATCAAAAGAGAAAAGAAGCATTGAGGCTGTGCATCAAACCCCTTCCTCAGAAGAATACCATCAAGTATTGTCTGAGAGACTAGTTCACCTTCAGGAACAGTCAGCTATGGCCAAAAAGAAAGGAAAAGGAAAACAGAAGGAAAAAGAGAGTAGTCCACAGCATGTAAGAAGAAGCACCAGGCTTAAAGGAAAGTGGAGGAAAGCACAAACAAAAGGACCCCATTTTATTGATTTGGGAGAAGGAACACCTGAACAAACTCCAGCTGGCCATAGTCCACCTCATTCTCAACCAAACGTTGAAACTAGTCCTCAAGATGTTGACATGAGTCCTTTTCGGCCAGATTTTGAAGTCAATTCTCCTCCACAGCATTTTGAGGACAGCCCAAGGAAAACGACACCCAAGATAGATCCAAAGAAGAAAGAGGTGTATGATTACATAGAATCCTTAGAAAGAACAGCCACGGGTCCCAGCACTTCATCCACTCAGCCTCACACAGCACAAGAAGCTCTAGTCCAATCGTTGAAACAAGAAGTCTTTGAGTTGGAGGTTTTAAATAGACATATTAAAAATGAAAATGAAGCATTAAAGGAGCAAAACAGATTGGACAAGATCATTCATGACAACACTATGCTACATCTGGGACTGTGGCAAAAAAAGAATAGGAAATTGAAGAAGAAATGCAAGAAGATAAGTAGAGCACTGATTAATCTCAAATTCAAATGCTTGATGAAGAAGCCCAGGATGTTAGCAGCACCAAGAAAGAGGAGAAGAGGACTGGATGTACTAGCAGAGGTATCAGGGCATATGAATTGAAGGAGGATGATCAAAATTTAGGTTGCATGGGGACGTGCAACACCTTCACAGTGGGGGTATGTTGAGTCACAAACTTGCATCTTTCCTATACACCTTTCTAGACTTTTTCCATTTACCTGGACTTCCTAAGTCATCAACATCATTGCATATTAATCATAAAAGAGAATTTAAAGTGGTTTTTAACTATGTTTTGTGTCTGCTGTTTGAATTAGATTTTTTCTCATTGAGCTGCGGAATCTTGTCACTTTCCGCAGCTGCTTCAACTTTCCGCAGCCATTTTGTTAAAGTCTATATTGCAGGTGTCTTCAGGCAAATCAAGCCACATGGGCAAGTTGGAAATTACATGGATATGGACCGAGTCCTATTGGCTTGGTCGAATTAATCAAAGAAGGCCGTGGTCAAAGGTAGTCAAGCGGTGGTTAACCTAAGAGTCCTACGGTGACAAAACTCCGTTTTTCACCACGTGAAGACTTGCGTGGTTGTTCCTAAATCTCAGGGGACATATCAACACCTGTGAACTGCTCCATAAGCCGAATCCAATGGCCACCCTCCATAGATTTAATCTTCATGGCAGCCATAATGCTAGATTTCTGGACGTGGTTGTTCACGTGTCTTTTATCAGCGCAGATTGTAGGAAAGTAGTTATGTCATCCTCTGTTATAAATAATGCGTTCTCATACGCATAGTAGCTAGCTTCGGTAATGTAATTTTTTTGAAAAGAAAGCCCACTGTACTGTGACATTATTTCCTTGTTATGACTGTGTTTTGAATATATGAGAAGACTCTGTTCATAAGCATAATTCGTGGTTGATAGCTGTTGCCCGAGGATTGTGCAGAGGGCCCCTGCACACGTCGAGGTTTTGTTTATTGCTATATAGTTTCATGCTTTATTCCCTTATGTTCATTATGCCATAGTTATTCACGTGTATATATTACATCTCTTATGGTATTAACGTTTTATTTCTGTCCATAATTTTTCATGCTTTATACTGCTGTTAACTGATCAGTGTCTTTGTTCCATATTACAGTAGGCAACCCGGGCATTTGCACATAGTTTTACAATGACTAATGACATGGAATCAGTCTTGTCCTTCTGCTGATTTATTTTTCTTAGCTTTTCATTCCAGCACTGTTTTATTTATTTCAGTTTTGTACATTTTCTTTATTAGTTAGATTAGATATTAAATTACTCATGTCATTATCAGTTACCTCCAAAAGCCATAGCGAGACTAATGGTGAGGGATTGAAGTATGAGTGTGTAGTTTGATATTAGTTTATTTTTCTGCAAGTTAGATATTAAATTTCTCATGTCATTATCAGTTACCTCCGAAAGCCATAGCGAGACTAATGGTGAGGGATTGAAGTATGAGTGTATAATTTGATATTAGTTTATTTTTCTGCAAATTAGATATCAGATTGCTCAAGTTGTTTATGATTACTTCCGAAAGCCATAGAGAGACTAATGGTGAGGGGTCAGAATATGAGTTGATGTAATTTGATTGTAACTTTGCTTTGCTTGCAATTCTTGGATTTCTTTGAGCACAGTTTCTTTTGTATTTAGACAGCAGCAAGGGTAATGGGTTTCATGATCAATAGTTAACTATTTGTTTGACTAGTATAGTGGCACATTTTCATTTTCTTTTAGGAATTAATTTTTTCATTGCATGTTTTAAAACCCTTTTGAAGTTTGAAGTTTGGGAAATCATTATAAAGGACATAATTTCCTTGAAAATTTATATCCATACTTGTCTTTTAGAATTTCCATCTCACATTAGGAAACCAACCAAGATAAAAACCCCCAAGATAAATAAAAAAAACCAAAAACGACAAAAAGTAAGAGATAAGTTATCTTGCACATATAGTGCGCCACACTTCGTCAGCTTACGAATCTCGGATTGACAAATTAATGTAGCAATTTAGGACACACTAAATTGACCAAACAGTTTTCATGAAACTGTTAAAGGAGAATCTAGTTCTCAAGGAAGTGCTAAAGATTCAAAGGATATCAATGAAAAATCTGAAGTGTTGAAAGAAACAAAAGGTCAACCGACAGTTATGAACTCTCAAAAGAAATAATTCCCTCCTAACTATAGAAGTATCAATAATGTTGAATGCTTTAAATGTTATAATTATGGGCATGTTGCAGCCAATTGCAGAAGCAGATCGTTTCAGTCACATACAAACAGATTCTACACAGAAAGGTACTCTGGTTTCTTCAAGGGATATTGTTTTTCATGTAGCAAGTATGGTCATAAAGCAGCTGATTGCAATAGAAGAAAGAATAGAAAAAAACATTATGATCCTTATGCTTACTTTTCTGGTCATGCAAGATGTTATGCCTGTAACAAGTATGGACATGTAGAAAAAGAATGCAGGATGAACAGATATGAGAAATTGGAGAATTTTCAACACACTAAAAGAAATTTCAAGCAAAGCTAGAAAAAGAAGGAGGACCGGTCAGAAACGTAGGGAATATTGACCCTAATGTAGTCATCCGCTTCTAAAGCTTCCTTCTCATAATGATTGCAGGGATGATGTGAGATACATTATATGGATTAGTAATGTATCATCACAGGGGGAGCAATGTATGATGATTCCCATGGTTGGTTTGGTAATACTGGTTATGTTTATTTCTGACAGTGCATCTGATCTGAAGAAAACAGGTACAGGTGGTACAAATTCAGGGGGAGATGAAGTTGTGGAAATTTTCTGTCTCACTTTCCATACGTGGGTTTTGTGAACAAAAGCCGCGTATACATGCGAGTTCCTTTGGAGAAAGAAGCGTATGCTTTTCTGTTAAAGAAAACAGTGATTCAGCTCAAGAAAAGGAGTACAGGTTCAGGAGGAGCATCAGTCTAATTACTAATGATTGCATTGTTGGCATTGTATCTGCTTATTCCTTAGTTCTCATAATACTTATGCTCAAATGATGATGATATGATACATGGTTTCTTATGATGAGCTTATGGATGAGCCCTATTTACTTTTGATGAAGAGTATATTTTGTTTTCACACATGAATAAGATGGAAGTCTTATGATTCAGAAATAAGGATAGATCATGCAGATTTTGTTGATGATGATTTTTGTCACGGTTGAAACCTTTTTCCTACACATGCTACATCATGATAATCTTGGTGATATCGGATCACATGGATGATTGCTTAATATGTGGTGTCTATTGAAGAAGTTGTTTTGGTATAATGATTCCTCTTGGGAAGAATTTGTTGATGCTACAACAATTCTGAAGGCTTGGTTACTGATGCACTTGTGCTACAAACATAGCTATATTGTTCTATCTTTCTTCTCTCATATATCCCAGGAAAGCATTCAAATGTCTCAGATGGAAGCTAGGAATTGTCTCTGCCATGTACAAGATCAGAATTGCTTAAAATCAGAAGATTAAAATTGGATACGCAGATTTCCTGAAAGACAGTCGTGTATATACGCGAGTTCATACACAGAAAACTGCGTATGGGTATTTGCTGAAAAAATTCTAGTTCAGCATTCTTCAGCACAGCTGCAATACTTGTTCAGGATGCACAAGCTAAGGGGGAGCATTGGTAATATGGAAAGTAATGCATTGTTGGCATTATGATGGTTCTGAAATATGATCTCTCTCTTGAGGTCTTTTTGATGTTGGTCATAAATATTCATATTTGTAATATGATGAAAAGATCATGTTGAGACCTATGATGTAAATTTGTAATATTCAGTCATGTAAGTACTTGATCAAATTTGTAAACCCACTTGGTTGGGTAGTTGAGTCAAAATGTGTAAACCCACTTGATTGGGTACTTGAGTCACATATGTAAATCCACTTGGTTGGATCTGTTAAACACCATGTTGAAGCACACACATGGTGTATGAGGAAGATGAGCACACACACACAAGAGACTCAACACAATGAAAGATAAGCGTGAGGCTTTCTTATTTTCCATTATACAAAGATGTACATTTATAGTACAATGGTGTGACTCTTGGTTTCATATTCCAAGGCCACTTGGACTCCATTGTGACTTTTTGCATTCCACACCTACCCATCTAGGATTAGGTGTTCCAACATCCCCCCTTAATCCGAAGGGGTATGTGTGAGTCCAAGAAAAGAGTTGTAATACAAATCTGCAAAGTATACATGGCAGCACTTGGGCTGAATCAACTCTCTGAAATGTTGGAAAAAAGAGGTGGTTTTAGGATGACCACAAACACTGGAACGCAATACATGTTGCAGTTCCCGGAACTCTTCCAAAACTGGCAAGAAGCTGAAGGCTTCTGCTAGAGGAATTTTCCCTCATATAAAAAGGGAGACCTTCGACCTAAAAGAAGGGAGGTCTACGACCTGTGATGGTTTTAGGATTACCAACAACTCTGGAATGCTTGTAGCATTTCCTGGAACTCAACCAATGCTGGCAAGAAGCTGAAGGCTGCTAAGCTGAAGGCTTCTACTAGAGGAAGTGTTCCTCGCTTGTGGTGGTTTTAGGTTGTCCACCAACCAAAGATGATGGTTTTAGGTTATCCACCAACCGAAAATGATGGTTTTAGGTTATCCACCAACCGAAGGTATGCTCATGGGCATCTGTGTCTCTGGCTACATCTCTGACTCCGGAATGACGAATTGTGACTCAGGCTCGCTTGAACTGCTGGCTACAACTCTGAACATGGAATGAGAGATTGTGGCTCAGGCTCGCTTGATCTGTCGTCGAAGCTTGTACATGACCACCATTTTCCCCCCTGTCAGGGACAAGGTGAGATGATGGCGAAAACTCAACTGCAAGTTTGTTCAATATCCGTGAACAAGTTCTAACATGTGTCGAAAACATCTTCTTGGCTGCTGATGCCCATTGCCAAGAAGCGATCCATCCAAGATGAATCTTGGTTCTTGCAGGAGGCTTGTGTCTGAAGCATCTGTCTGAATAATGGGTGTGCCGACCACAGTGCTTGCATGGATGAAGATCAAAACAGTGATCTTTCATGTGGCCAACTCGATCACAGTGTTGGCATTTCTCAATCTGTTGTTGTGGAAGCGGAACAGGATCTGGAACAGCTACAGGTGAACTGTCATACATGAATCCGGCACTCTGAAATATGATGGGCTTTTTGTAGTCTGGAGTATGAAAGGAGACATCCTTGTCATATCCAAGACCAGTTTTGTGCTTGTTTTGGACAAGCTCTTCCCAAGGTCTGATGATGGGCTTAGGAAGTGCAGGCTGAGCTGCTGCATCTGCATGTACATCTGCTCTAGTACAATGAACTGAATGTGAATCAACTGAAACTTTATCTTCTTGCTTCTGATGAGAGTCCTTCACAATGTTCTGAACAGAAACAGGTTCAGAATGGTGACTCTTTTGCTGAAGTTCTTCTTGTTGGAGCTGAGATTCCAACTGCAAAAACTCAATCTTTTCATGTGCATCTAGCAAACAACTCTGAATGTTACATAGAGCATCCTTGCTCATTTTTATCACATCATCAACATTTGAATGAATGATGTCATTCAACAACATTAATGCCTCATTGATTTTGGCTATTTCAACAACTTAGGCTCAAAAATGAAAGGGTGTCGGCTTCAACCGAAAATGCACCCGTTTACAATGATTCAACAAATACAAATGACTCCAAGGAATTCTCAAAGTACAAGGTGTGCTCCTCAAATGATGGAGGGCAATCAACAATCCAACAACTCAAATACTGATTATGAATGAAGAAGCAATATCAATACAATGTCAATATCTCTGCAAAATATGTGCAGCTGAAAACACTATGCAAGAGGCCTTTGAGGCAGCTGAAATTTCTTCTTCAAGAAGTTGTTTTCAATGATGCCAAACTTGTCTTCAAATGTCAAATCTTCAAAAAAATTCACTCTCATGTCAATGTCAAATCTGCAAATTTCAATCCATGTGCTCCTCATATGTCATTTTCCATTTTCTTCTGTTCTTGTCTTCTTTTCTTCAATGTCCTTCCTCTCTCTCTGCTTTTTTTTTTTTTTTTTTTTTTTTAATAATTAAATTAAAAAAAAAACTTGAAAAGGAAGGGAAACTAAGGGAATTTAATTAAAGGGGAGGGAAACTAGGGAAAAGGATTAATGAAGAGAAATTATATAAGAATGGGATAATTAAAGGAAAGGGGATTAATTGAAAATGGGAAGGGGAATTAAAAAAGGTGGAGAGAATTTATTATATGGGAAGGTATTATATAGAAAGGAGGAGTGATATTAAAAAACATTTAAAAATGAAAAAACATTTAAAAGTTAAGAGTTGGAGGGAACGATTGTGAAAAGAATCCAATGGGTAGGCAGCTCGAGCGGAGGGAGAACGTAGGGAAGGGCAGGCGTAAGGGGGAGCGTATGCAGAAGGGGAGAGGCCGAGGGTTAGGCTGCGTTGCAGAGAGGTGCAGCGTAATGAGTGAGAAGAGTCGACTTGCAGGGATGTGTGTTATAAGCGGCGTTATAAGCGGAGAAGGGATAGGGAAGGGCGCAGGTGGCAGCGTATGGCAATGGGAGGTCCGCTGGCCGCGTAGGGGATTGAAGGAGATATGGAGCGGCGTTTGAAGGAGTGGGCAGGCCGTTGGCTGTTGAGACAATACGCATAGTGCAAGGGAGGCAGCCGTAGGGTAGGTGAGGGTTATTGTTGTGAGGTGTGACCTGCGTGGGAGGAGTTAAGGAGATGGTAAGCGTATGACCTGCGTGGGTTTAGATTGTGAGCGCAGGGTAGTGCTGAGGGCGTAGAAGTAGGTAGCGTTTGGAGCGCTGTATGGTGTCGAAGACGTAAGAGATTCCGCACTTATAGCATTTTGAAAATTCTTGACGCGCGTGAGGGTTAATGGATTGTGGAGGCGTTTGCGGATGGAGAAAGAAGCAGCGGGGATAGGCGATGGTGTTAATAGATTACGAGTGTTAGAAGGCGGCCGCGCTTGGGCCGAAATGGGTGAGTGCGAGGTGCTCTTGCGAGCGAGTGAATGGAGGGGTGTGGGGGTTAGAATGTGGAATAGCGAGGAGATAGAGAGGGCGAAAGGCCGGAGTTGTACGATTTTTTTTTTTTTTTTTTTTTTTTTTTTTTTTTTTAATTTTTTTTTTTTTTTTTTTTTTTTAATTTAAAAACAGCAGAGTAGAGAAATTTGAAGTTCAAGACTTTAAAAACAGCAGCAGAACTTTTCTTCCAAATACACAGCAGAATTTTTTCTTCAAATGTATAGCAGAATCTTGTAGACTCAATGGAAAAATTAATTTTCTCAGCAGTAAAAAATCCAGCAGAACTCAGAATTCTTTTGCAGTAAAAACCAAAAAAACTTCTTCTTCAGAAACCCATTTTAAATAGTTTTCTAGCAGCTCTTCCAAAGCAGAATTAAAGGCAGAAAATGCAGAGATAAATTAGAATGAAAACCTTCAGATGGGCAGTGTTGTCATTCTTCAAAACCACTGCTGCTCTTCTTCAAAACAAATTCTGAATGCTGCTCTTTCTTCTGAATGCTGCTCCTTCTTCTGAATGCTGCTCCTTCTCCAAAACCACTTTCTGAATGTGGCAAAAAGACTGCTACAAACACTTGAGTGCTGCAAAAAAAACCAACAATTTTTGCAGATATGCATAGGCCATAAACACAAATGGCTCACTCAATGTAGAGCAGGGCCAGAAATCGCCCGCTCTGATACCATGTTAAACACCATATTGAAGCACACACATGGTGTATGAGGAAGATGAGCACACACACACAAGAGACTCAACACAATGAAAGATAAGTGTGAGGCTTTCTTATTTTCCATTATACAAAGATGTACATTTATAGTACAATGGTGTGACTCTTGGTTTCATATTCCAAGGCCACTTGGACTCCATTGTGACTTTTTGCATTCCACACCTACCCATCTAGGATTAGGTGTTCCAACAGGATCTTTGATGTAAGTATGAGTCCTTGGTGATAGGAAAGGTCATAAAGTCATGTACTTCATTGAAAAATATGCTTGAAGATTCAACATGAACTCAGGGAGAGCATGGTAACTTCAGTGCACATCAGATCTACAGAGCTCTTCTTTTTATATGAGAAGAAAAACCTTGTTTTGGTTTTGATCCGCCCTTTGCCCTTGATGTCAAAGGGGGAGAGTTTCATGGTGTTTGAATAGGGGGAGAGTATCATGGTGTTTGCATAATGGTTATAATCAATGTATCTATCTGTTGTGGTGATCAAACACCATCATGGTTGCCATCAAGTCCAAAGGGGGAGATTGTTGGCAATATGATGCATGTGTTGTCCTTGATGGCAACCGACTTGATGAAATGAGATTGTTGGCTATATGATGCAAAGTGTTGTCCTTGATGGCAACCTACTTGATAAAGTTGATGACAACCTACTTGATGAAGTTGTCCTTGATGGAAACCTACTTGATGAGTTAAGGGGGAGATTGTTGGCAATGTGATACAATGTGTTGACTTTGATGGAACCTGCCTGATGAAGTTGTCCTTGATGAAAACTGCTTGATGAGTTGCCTATGATAAGCAACCTTGTGTTAAATAAGGAAGGATGATGTATCTACAGATCAGCTCAGAAGTAACAGAAGAAAGAATTGCAGTAACTGTCAGAGAAATGATGAATATGGTATGTCACAAGGCATACGCGGGTTTGTTAAGGCTAAGTCGCGTATGTGCGCGGAAAAGTATGTGCCAAGTCGCGTATGCCCTATTGCGCTCTAAATTTATATAACCAGGGGAATTTACCATGGTATTGATCCATTGTATTGAGCGTTGGATTATCTATTTGATCCCGTCCAGGAATACCATCGGAAGTGGTGTGGTTTTGGCTCATGGTATTGATAAAGGCTAAACCTATATAAGGAGTAAAGAATAATAGTGCAAAGTGTGCAAATGTCTGGGCATGGAATGAATACTTCATTCTGGAGTATATCTGTATGGATTGGGTAATAGTTTATTGATAGATCTGAATCTATGATGAACCTATGAAGAAAATGATGAAGAGGGATCTCTAGATCTGAAATGTATATGTATTTTCTAGATCTGTTTATGGAATGTTTAGATTTGAGATGAGGTGAAATACTTTCTGAAGTAAAGGATGAAATATGATTTGTTTATATGATCTGAAGGGTTGCACAGTCCCAGAAAGTTACAAATGTATACGCAGGTTCGCTTCAGTAAAAGGGCGTGTATACGCGGGTCTGCTTAAGGAAAAGCGCGTATGGGCAGATAGGGTTTTCTGAAGAATGCACAGAAGTATACGTGGATTGGTCTGCATGAAAGCGCGTACATACGCAGGTTCAGTGAAGTAAAAGTGTGTATGGAATCTAGGGTCTGCTGAAGTAAGTGGAATGAAATGCCTGATTTTTTTTGTTGTTCTACTGTTTTACTATGATATATTCATACAGATCTGGGTTGTTTGAATGTTGATTATGTTTCTGATTATGTTGATTAAAGATCAAGATGATGGTTGATTGGTTGATGGTACTATGAATGAATTGATGAGGTTATAAGTTTCAGTTTGATGAATGTTGAGCTTAAATGTGTGGAGTGCGTCCAGTCTGAAAATATGATGAAAAGTGGCCTACAAGTTGTGTTGTATGGAAACTGTTGGATCCAGTATGAAAATTGATGAAACGTGGTCGGCAGAGGTGCTGAAGGTCGAAGCCTTCAGTGAGGGGGTTGTAGCTCCCTTCCAGTGGTAGCTGGTAAACGAGTGCAGGAGGTAGTGGCTCCCTTCCAGTGGTAGTTGGTAAACAAGTGCAGGGGGTAGTGGCTCCCTTCCAGGAGAGGCTGGTAAACGAGAGCAGGGGGTAGTGGCTCCCTTCCAGGAGAGGTTGGTAAACGAGAGCAGGGGGTTGTGGCTCCCTTCCAGGAGAGGCTGGTAAACGAGAGAAGTTTGTAGCCTTCTGTAGGTGGGTTCCTGCTTGCTGGTATGAGTCTGCGCTAGTACATGGTTGTAAGATGTTTTCTTTATATTAAAATATTGAAGACAGAGACGACGGCAGCGGTGGTTTTCTCCCGACTTTGGTTTCCACCTTAAATCCTGGTGTTCATGTGTGTTGCTTATGAGTGATGGTTTATTTTGTTATTACTGCACATGCTTACTGCTAACTAAACATATGATGAATAAATGATGCATAGCTCTAAGTAAAGAATTAAATGCATAATAAGATCTCTGTATATACGCGAGTTTTATGAAGGATATCCGCGTGTATACGCGAGTTGGTTTCAGGAAAATAGCATATGGGTTTAAAGGAAGAAAAATTTTAAATTTTTGAGTATGCCCTAAATACTGTTACCCCCCCCCTCTCAGTATTTTTCCAAACAAAGATGAACCCTTAAAAATAATCTTAATAATACTGGGTTTCTAATGGCATATACTCAGTTTAACTGTAATACAATGAGCTCAAAATCTAACCTAACGATCAAACTCCAAATTCCAAATGAAATGGATTTCGACAATAATTCAATAACTGCACTATATTCAGCAATATTGTTCATTGTTTGACCGAGGCTTAACCCATGCATCGATACTAACTCATTAGTGGGTGAATAAATAACCCAAGCTGCAGAAGAGATGTTCCGTGTACTACGACAAGCGCCATTAGCAAAACCAATATACATTTGAAAGGACGTCGACATCTGTGATGTCAAAAGTATCCAGACAAGCAGGAATAGTAGTAAGAGGACACTTAAGCCAGGCACATGTTTCTAATCTATAGCACACCAGCTAGAAAGTAACTAATATATAGAGAAGATCTCCACACAAAAATCAAGTGTAATATATCTTCAGATAAAGTCCATTTCTGGCTTTACCTAAAGAGACCCCATCAAAATCAATCAATTCATAGGCCCCTTTTGCAAGCTGTCACTTGACAATATAAGGACCATGCCACATGGGTTAAAATTTCCCAGCCCCTAGTTTATTGTTGGCTTGATCATAAATCAAAACTAGGTCTCCTTCTGAAAAATTACGAGGGGTAACACTTCTATCATACTGAGCTTTCATTATTTTCGCATGAGACTCGGTAGCTAATGCAGCGGTGTGCCGATTCTCATCTAATTGAGCCAAGTATAAAAAAAAATTTTCCTCTTCAAAAGTGTCTGGTAGTAATTCTATGGCTAGTTGGAGTGACAGTATTTCGCATTCAATGGGTAATACCACTTCTAAACCATAAACTATATGAAAAGGGGTAAAGCCTGTCGATGTTTTTTTTGAGGTTCGATATGCCCAAAGTGCTGAAAAGAGCATGGTATGCCAATTCGACTTATGAATTCCAATGATTCGTTTGATCATTGTGACTAAAACATTATTAATTGCTTCAACTAAACCATTGGCCTGTAGATAATATGGTGTAGAACTGTCATGGCGCAGCCCAAGTTGGTCTGTTAACTCGGTCATCATGATATTTCGAAAATGGCTCCCGTGATCAGTAATTATCACTTGGGGTACACCGAAACGAGAAATCACATGATTGAATACGAAATTAGCTGCAGTTTTGCCATCTGCCGCAAATGTAGGCATCGCCTCGGCCCATTTGGTAAAATAATCTACTACTAGAATAATATACCCATGCCCCCCGACTGAGTGAGGGTTACATGTAATGAAGTCAATGTCCCATTTTGCAAAAGGAACAACAACAATTATAGGGTGAAGAGGAGCAGGTGGTGCACGCATTTTTCGATAGAAGATTTGACAATTATGACATTTTCGGACCGCATAAATACAATCTTTAAACAAGGACGGCCAAAAATAACCTGTGCAAAATATCTTTTGGGCTATGGCATACCCAGACATATGACCGCTACATGCTCTAGAGTGACAGTCATTTAAAACCTTTTCGACTTCTTCATGGGTTAGACAAGTTCAAAAAACTGAATCCGCGCCACGACGGTATAGTGTGTCACCAACAATATGATATTGTTGAGACTGGAAACGTATTTTTCGTCGTTGCGACTGTGAAAGCTTAGGCTGAAAAGATTGGGTCTGAAGATAAACAATGATATCTCCATACCAAGGATCAATGGTACTAATAAGAAACAAGGATTCATCCATGATTGGTTGTTCCGCCATAGTTTCTGTATCAGTACATGGGAAATCACACATAAGTTCAGCAAATATAAATGATTTCTTGGATTTGGATTTTTCAAACTCCAAATCAAACTCCTGCAGGATAACAATCCATTTGGAGTATTTTCCCCCTAGCAATTGTTTGGTCAAAATGTACATCATAGGGTTACAATCAAAGATCACTGTCGTTTTGCGTAAAAGTATGTAGTGACGAAAACGTTGGACAACTTGAACAGCTTCCAAGGCCAATTTCTCCACATGTGAATATTTGATCTCAATCGGATGCAAATTTCGACTAAGATGGTAAATCACATGTTCACCATGGAATTCATCTTCCTAAAATAAAACCCTCCCTATCGTGGAATCGGAAGCGGTGAGGTACAAAAAGTAATCTTGGTTGTAGTTGGGAGGATGCAGTAACGGTGCATGGGTCAATGCATTTTTCATAACATCAAAATATCTGTCAGCGACCTCGTCCCAAAATAAAGGAATATTTTGTTTCAACAACCTAGTGAAACCTTTCGTTAACTCATGTAGTTAGGAATGAATCGACATAAAAAAATTTCTTTCCCTTGCAAAATTTGGAGTTGGTGAAGAGTAGAAGGACGAGGTAAATTGATGATTTCCTCAACCTTCGACGGGTCGACATGAATGCCTGCCTTTGAGACAATAAATCCCAGCAATCGTCTGGATTGTATGCAGAAAACACATTTGTGAGGATTCAGACGAATATTATAATGCCTACATCATATAAAGATGGCTTGTAAATGAGTAATATGGTCTGCTCTGCATGAAGAATGAGCAGGAAAATCATCGAGGTAGGGTTGCACAATGTGCTTAATGCTGTGAAATGCATAAGACATGGCCCTTTGAAAAGTGGCGCCAACATTCTCTAGAACAAAAGTTAGTTTGCGATAAGTAAAAGTCCCCCATGGAAAAATGAAAGTTGTTTTAGGTTGATCTGCAGGTAGTATGTTTATTTGATTGTAGCCGAAGAATCCATCCATGAAAGAGAACATTTCACTTCCAGCACAATCATCGATAATTTGATCGATGTAAGGGGTTGGATAATTTTCTTTTGGACAAGCTTGATTTATATCCCTATAGTCGATACATACTCGTATTGTTCCTTATTTTTTATTGACCAGAACAATATTAGATACCCAGTCCGTTAATGGGATCGGATAAATAAAACCTGCACGAAGTAATTTTTCAAATTTTGCTTTGATAGCAACAGCTTTTCTCGGATGTATCTAACGTAATCTCTGTCTAACGGGTTTAGCATCCGGGTATGTATTAATTTCATGAACAAAAATTAACGGATCGATTCCTGGCATTTCTTCATATGACCAGGCGAAAATGTCGTGAAATTCCTGAAATAGGGTTTTATATGCTTGGATTTCATCTGGCGTACAAGAAGCACCTATATGAATGTTTTCAACAATTCCAGGTTTTACTGAAATGTCAAGAGGAACCGTTGCAGAAATATTTTCTAAATTCAATTCAGAATCGATATGTGAGAAAGGATTCTGAGGTTCTTTGATGTAATCAGTGGTAAAAATGGAGGAAAATCATTCTCAAAATGATCGAGATCAGGTAAAAATGAAGACCTATGATGAAGATCTTCCCATGGTAACTCATCTACCGACAAGAATTCACGAATATGTTCATTAGTATTGAATACTTGAGCATGATCCGGAATTGGTGTCAAAGCTAAGCTCGATATTGAAAATGACTCCTGATTGATCACATTCATTGGATTAGACTCAATTGAAGGAGTATCAGAAAATGACTGTACATTTTGATATGCTAACTCAAAAGGACTCAAAGGCATCGAGCCATCGAAAGAATCCAATTATGATTCTGAAGGTACTATCCAAGGATCATCAAAGGACATAGTACTTGATGAAATCATATTGATATTAGCAATATGAAGTTGTACGTTGGGATCAGGTAGGGAAAAAATTCCCAGTAAAACTGAATCTTTAAGTAAACCTACTCCAACATCCTTATAAGGGACAGTCGATTTTTCGATATGTTGGATTCTATCAGTAGAGGCTGGGTCAGATAAATAATATGAGAGCTGATCTATTTTAACGATCTTTCCTTTATGAGGAAACATGATCGATAATACAACAATAGTCATGGCGTAAGACCAACTGCAACCCAGGAGAAGGTTGTAATCCAGAGGGGCATCAACCACCTCCACATCGAGATTAACCATTTTGCCTTCAACCTCTATTGGTAGATCTTGTAATATACCATATGGCTGAAAATCTCTTCCGTCAAAAGCTTTGAGAATATTTGGTGATTGGTTAAAGGTCCGAGAACCAAGTGATTTCCAACATTTTAACGACATAATACGTGTAGAAGCCCCTTCATCAACAACAGTATGAAAGATATGTTTTTTTTTTACTATTACCAGAATCTGAAAAGCCATTTGATGGGTTAGGCAGGGTGTAAAATTCTCTAAATCGAAGATCATGAGGTTCGAATCCTGGAGATATATGGCTCCTAAGGCTGACAAAAGAAATTTTCTTTGGGCTGGGCATGATTGCAATACTTCCAAAGCCGACATTGCTGAAGGGAAAATTTCCAAATCTTCAACAATATTATAATTCTGAGCAGCTCTCGCATGTGGATTGAAAGCTGATTTACGAAGTACACCTTTTGCAGGTGGTTTAATCACTAAGTCAAGATTTTTTTTCTTGATCTGTAATGGATCAGAAACTGAGGGAGATGTAGTCGACGCACAATTGGATGTTTCTACTTCCTTACCAGTATTTTTACTACCATAATCTTGCGATCGTGTTGCAACCATCAAGATATCCTCAATCGTATTGGAGGAATATCCAACCATGTTACTGTCTTGAGCGGGAAAGGGATCCTTCAAGACAGCAGGTCTAGGTGAACCCTTAACGAATTTTGATACCTCGGCTTTATACGGGCACTCTTTTGTAAAATGATCCTAATCACAGATGAGACAAGGATATCAAGGTTTGCGTTTTTCGTCAGTTGGTTCAGTTGTATCGTTTTTCTCTTTTGAAGATTTTTTCTTTTTATTCTTACCTTTCTTCTTACCACCAGTTTTAGATTTGGTTGTAGATGACTCTACAATGTGAATATCAGCAGAAGCTTCTTGGGAAGAATCTCCTTTGGGTGAATCGGGTAAAGTGATAATAGGAGAAGTGGTCTTGGAGGATTTCTTCTTACTTTTACCAGTGCTAATAGAACCAGTTACACCATCAGTGGCATGAGAGCTAGAAGGAGTTGCATTTAATTGACCAGGTCTTCGTAAATCAAGGATTTTATCATATAGAGTACTTGACTGAGTATATACAAGGTCAAGGTACTGAGCTGAGCAATAACTTGCTCTTCCGTAACAACGCCTCCTTTGGCCACATCTTCAGTAATTTTGGGCAATAACGATTTAATAAACCATTCAGCCAAAATTTGATCAGGAATAAAGACTTTCACTAAACGCCCTCTACGTCTCCACTCATGAATATGATCAGATATGTACGTAGACGTAGACTATTTTAATGAAGTCAACAATTATGTGTTGTTGTCGTATCTGACAGGCAACTGAAAATGGGTTAAGAAAGCAGTAGCTAGCGCATTAAAATTATTAAAAGAGTCGCGTGGTAACTCAATGTACCATTTGGCAGCTAGACCAATGAGAGTTCTCTGAAAAAGACGTAATCGAATTGAATCATTGACTAGTGAATTGGATGCGCACAAGAGGTGATAAGTCATAACATGATTATATGGGTCCTCTCCTGAATTACCTTCAAATTTCGGAATATCACTAGGCAACTTGTTAGGCATCGACGACCAATATGGAAGATAAAAAATGGGATCGCTCATAAGGCGTGATAGATCCGGTAAATATAAATTTTCTATGAATGGTAACCGATGGCTAGGGTCTTGATAACCTTTTGTGATCAAACCAGTGCCAGGAGGAGGATATCCAGAATGCCCTGGAATTGGATGTGCATTTTGAATCGTGAAACCTCCTTGGTAACCAGGATTAACCGAACCATACTAGGGTTGTTGAGGTATTTGATAAGTATACCCAAGGTACGGTTGATATTGATATGTTGGATTTTGTGTAGTCTGACCAAATTGATATTGTCCCTAGTACGATTGATAAGTAAACTGTGGTTGACTAGAGACAATCGTACTGGTACCAGCTTGTCCTATAGGCATTTGGACCGTAGTCTAAATTGTAGGTCCTGACTGTGGCACAGAGGCTTGAGGAATTTGTACTGATGCAGGGATAGAAGAAACAGGAGCTACATATACTCCAGCAACAGGTGTTGTAGGTTGAACAGAAGTTGTAGTAACTGCAGCAGTTTGGGGCGGAGTCTGAGGTGTACTAGGCCCGGGCTGCTGAATAGAACCAGGTGCAAGGACTTGAACAGTAGGCTGGACAGGTTGCTGGGTTGGACCAAAAAATAAAGGTTGTCCAGGTTGATTAGGTAACTGCAAATTAGGTTGCATAGTCTGTTGAATTTGAGATGGATTCCACACCATGTTCATTCCAGGGTATTGACCCGTAGAAGGTTGTGCATATGAAGAACCATAACCTGGTTGAACGTAGGGTTGATAATTAAGTGGTAAATTTCTAGCTTCTTGTAAAAATGATTGACCAGAAGGAGGTTGGAAACCTTGAGTTGGGTACTGACCTTGAGGTTGATAACCTTGAGGCATGTACTGAATCTGGGGTTGATAAGGACCCTGAGGAATATACTGAGTTTGGGGTTGAACTCGGGGTATGTACTGTCCTTGAGGTTGTTCTCCAGGTAAATAATACTGTCCTACAGTTTGTCCTGGTAAAAAATTACCTTGAGGTTGCCCCCCAGGCAATAACTGACTACCTTGAGTTTTCCCCCCAAGCGGTAACTGACTACCTTGAGGTTGCCCCCTAGGCGGTAACTGACTACCTTGAGGTTTCCCCCCAAGCGGTAACTGACTACCTTGAGGTTGAGGATTTGGAATATTACCAGACATCATAAAAATTTTCTTTGCGTTCAACGTTTCAATTTTAGCTCCATTTGTACCAGTTTATAACACTTGTTCAATCAGTCGAGGAGTTTCTCCTGAGAAAGTACCATAGAGTGACTAGTACCCCGAAGGAACAGAAGGTCCACCATATAAAAAAAAATTCGGTGATTGGGAAAACATGGATGACTCACCTGACATAATTGATGAAGGATAATAATCTCTTTATGTAGAATGAAAAGGAATTCGAGGTGGTGAAAAACTAAGACCCGGGTTTTCTAAAAAATCTGTCAATGATAAATACCAACCATCACTTCTAAAAGGACTGTAGAATATTGATTCACGCTCCCTAAGATTCAAATTCTGTTGGGTTTTGGGAAGAGTTATTTATGTCTTTGTCTGGACCAACAAGTTCTTCAATAGATATGAGGCCAGAAGGAAGATTTTTAGTAATGCGATATCTTACCCTAGGTGAACCAAGATCACTAGAATTTGGAGTAACAAATCCTGAAGATGGTTCCAATATAGTAGGTTCAGTGTCAGGCTCAGAAATTTTAGGTTCTTCAGCTAATTCACTGGAAGGAGAAATACTACCAGTAACTTCGGAAACTGAAATCGGCTCTTGAATATGCTTTTTTTTTTGTAATTGATAATTAGGATGAACAACTATAGATGACTCTCTTGCTTCTATTGATCTAATTCTACTATCACTAAGCGATACTGGAGCTCGCAGTCCTTCAAGTTGGCTTGGTGTATACTCAGGGGGCTTCCCCTGGAGTGTACGGGATTGTATTGGTAATTCAGCCACAATTAAAAATTACTAATCACATGCAATCAAATAAAATTTCAATGAAAACTCCTAGAGTCACTAAGGAAACAAACAAATGAATCACACGCCTAAAAATCTAGGAGATCAAACCACACACAAACAGTAACTTCCCACACTAAAAACACTAGTTGGTGATAAAATCCAACATCGTAGTATTTAATATAGAAAGGGTGGTTGGAACAGTTACCCCGACAACCTACTTAATGAAACGGACTGGTGTAAGTTTCTCCACTTAAACCATCTCGAGTGAAGATAACCCTTCGGAGAGTCCAAGTGATTCTAGTCGATGTCTGCTCCAGGTACAGTGGGATCTTTCCTCCACCGTCACCTTAGGAAAAAACCGTAAGATTATGGTCACTATGGAACTAATATACCTGGGGGAATAGTCTACGATCCGACATACGCGCAAGGGCAGAGTAACAAAGCTCAATGCCCTTGACGGCTCCTTGACATAATCCAAGGTATACCAACAAGTGACCCGAGGCTCCTTGACAATGGTCTATCCAAGGTTTACTGTTGTTAATACGTGCATATCTTCTATCGTTCCCAATGAGATAGAATTGATTATCCCACTGGTTCAGATATGACCTCATGCTTGACTCCTTTAAGAGGAGCTTCCCAAAGCATACAAGAGACTATTGGATTTTTTCTTACCGCAAGATCAACTACTTGTTTTTTTTAATTGTCTTGGAGAGTTAATTACTCCCTACTCCAAGACACTAGCCTAAGCTATATTGGTGAAAAGAGCCCTAGAAATATAAAAATTACTAGATTGATTTTAATTTAAGCGTTGATTTTAAAAAGTTGTTTCTTGGGACAATAGGTGTGAAAGTGAAACTGATGATATGTAGTGACCTGAATCAAAACACACTAAAAATGCATCAACTATGAGAAAAAATCTGTTTTCTTTCAATGAATTATATCTAAAGGAAGAGTTGAGAAATGCAATCTTTTAAAAACAAATCTTTTCTTCAAATAAGAATAAATGAAAAGAAATCTAATTTCAATGAGAACTCAAAATGATTTAATGCTCAATAAGAAATCCCTTTTATTCAAGATCGAAACTACAAACCAAGTTTTCTTCAAAAGAACACTACAATTTCTAGAAATAACACTCAAAGCTAAAAACACTATTTTTGAGATCTAAAAATTCTTAGACTAAATCTGAATTAAAACTTCAAATATTTGAAGGATGTCTAGCTTAGCTTGTAATCTAACTAAGAAATTCTTTGCTTGGATCAGCAAGAACTCAAAAAACATCCAATTTTGGTTTTTTTTAAAGTGAAATTCCAAACTTATCAACAAAAGTTTTTTAAAGATTTGCAAATGAGAAAAATGGGATCTAAATCTCATAAAACAAATTCTGCTATGATGTCAGACTTAGCAATAAAGCAAGGAAATACAAGTGATCTAAAGGTATACCAGGGTTTCTAATCTTTGATCGGGATGAAGACAAAGCAAAAATCATTATAACATGCAAATCTTTCAGAAAATCATTCAAAACTAAAAATTCTGAAATAAACTCTTAATCAAGGCTTCCTGACAGAAGATACAAGTCTGGGTATTCACTAAGAATCTATCAAACTAATCCAGAAAAGAGGATTTTAAGATTTTTCAAAAATTTTGACAGGGTTCGCAGGATTCAGTGCAAACTAGTGCGGTCCCGCACTATGGGTATAGGAAAAGTGCGGAACTGCCCGCACTATCTATAAAAGAAAAAAGCGGACACAAGAAAACTAAAGAAAAAACAAAAAATTCTAAATCATTTCTCAGGGATTCTACAGGGATAAACTACCCAAGCTAGTATCAATCAATCAAAATCAGAAAAAATAAATTCACAAGTCAAAAATAAAAGAAATCAAAGTTCAAGATCCATTCCCTAGTGGAGTCGCCATTTTGTTGGATGGATAAGTCATTCTTGCAGACAAGACAGACCTCCCAAGTGTCCTACGGAGAGCTAGCAACAAACGGACAATTAAATCTATCTTTCTCTAGATATATCACGATTCATAATTAAATGTTATGAAGGTTTTACGATCTTACCTTTGATCCAATGCTTGTTTGTAGTAGTCGTCCTTTAGTCGCTCGAAAGAGTTGCCTTTGAAGATCTGCAATCACAAACAAACAAACATCAAATATCACCTGCATAGGATATATTCATAAATCATATATATTATGGTGATCAAGGAATCCATAAAATAAACCAATCAATTGACAGCTTATTGAGAAAAAACAGACTTATTTGTATTAACTTAAATAAGAAGAACCTTACAACCGTGTCTGCCTTGATGTCATACAGGCCTTCCTGGTGTCCAGAATATGCATTTCCTTTACTCTGACAAGCCTTGAACTCTTCCAACTGAGATGCATACAAGTATGTAATATTTCCCACATAAAATCTCAGCTAAAAGGGTCTGAGTTTCAACAGCATTTCACCTCCAACAATACTAAAGCTTCAACTCATCCATTCTAACCCTTTGAGGCTACCCTATGCCTCTTTTTATAGTGAAAGAGAGGAGGTTATGGTTCCAAACAAGAACGGATAGGATCCTCCTTCAAAGGGATTAGTTCCTTACATCAAGGGGTTAGCTCCTTAATGGATGGGATACATGAACCTAAAAAGAGCGGACTTTCCACTGCAGGAATGTTTCTAGAAGCTTCCAAAAATTACTTAAACTGAGCTTCTAGATTTTACTTGCACCTTTTCTTATCTTTTACAGGGGTCCGTACCTTTAATAAACAGAAAGTGCGTTTAGCTCCGCATGATTTAGAGCAATAAAGTGTGGCACCGCAGACAATACTAAGAGAAAGTGTGGTACAAGAGTTTTAAGACTTTTATGAGCTTTTCTCTTAATTTCAAGGCTTGACTTATGAACTTTGATATTGTGGACTTCTAAGGGAGTACTAAAATGTCATGGTGACAAATTTCAGTGGAACAGGTCTGATGACCCTCTAGGTATTATTTCCAAATTGAGAGTAGAAAATAAAATGACTCCATACACTCATACCCAGAGGCCTAAAATTGAGAGGTATGTGAACCAGAAAACTTGGGTAGACAATACCTTACAGGAAGTTGAGGAGAAACTTGTTTCTACATCTACATCAAAAACTCCTATTCCACAAGAGAAAGCAGTCAAAAGACAGAGGTAAGAAGAGTCACCTTCAGTGACAGAAAATGCTCGGAAGGAATTCAAAATTATGTACAAGAAAAGGAAAAATTTGAATCCAAAAGGTAGATGCAGAGAAAAGTTCAGAACAAGAAGTGACCATGATAATAAAGGAAACACCATCTTGATCTCAAGCAGGTGGTAATTTTGCTGCATCTCCCATAGTCTTCAATGTCCTAGGAGAAATAAATTATTGTCCAGACTACCAAATTTGTTCACGGAGATAAAAAGAATTTTTTTGACAGATTCAGAGAAATAAAACTTAAGAATGAGATTCTTAAGAATAACACCTATGCTCAGTTTTGGAAGCAGAATTCTAGCTCCCAAAGCAGGCTACTTTCAGTTTTTGATTTAGAGAAGGGGAAAATGCAGATGGTCTTCCTTTAGGCACAAATTCCATAGCCTAAATCAACATCATATTACAAGAAGACAACTTTTGAGTTTTACACAAAATATGTTCATCCCATTGACCAAATGGAGATGCATAGACAAATAGGTGAAATGATTTTCTCCACTCTAACCAACACTACTATGAATGTTTCCAAATTCCAGGTTTCACTTTCTAATACTCACTCACAGTTGAAGATGGAGAAGATTTATTCTCTTGCAAATGACACCATGATTAAATCCTTAGAGGATTTAGTAGTGAAGATGGGTTATGATCCTCCAACATGAAATCTCCAGAGGAATTGATCAAGAAAAATAATGCTGACATTGTAGCATTGAGGAAGAAACTTAAGTTACCAACCATTGAAGATCCTCTCACAAAGGATATTGAAGAAATAGAGACTCGGAAAAGTGATATGATGAAGCTGATCATGGAACAAAATGCTCAAATAAGACAGATGGAATCTGAGTTGGAGAAAATGATCAAGGAAAAGGAGCAGAGTGCAAAACTATCCATGGTTCCTCTAGATGGTGTACCTCTTACAACCATTCCCACCATAGTAGTTCCAACCTCCATTGCACCTAATACACAGTATACTGAGGGTACTGACCAATTAACAAAGGTTGTGGAGAATTTTTCAATTCAGAAAGAAGAAATTAAAAAGTTGCAGGATCAAGTCAAAGCACCATAGGACCAGAAGACCAAGAGTGAAGCTTCACACTTTGTTGAAGCTCAGAAAGATCATAAGTTGATTGAGAGGCTACAAAAATATGAAATGGAATAAGCTATAGGATAGACCTTGGCCCAAGCCAAGCAAATTATTTGGACTGATATTATTAATTCTATGGCTGAAATTTGGCCATGTATTCAAATTATTTTTTAGCAAAAGGATTTAATAAAGAAAGAAACAAAGGCCATTACAGAGATTAAAGAACAGTTGGGAGACATGCCTGCCACAACAACAAACATAATTAAGTTCCTAAATTCTAAGAACAATTATGAATTGGATGATTTAGGAATTTATGATAGAAGATAAACAATTTTGGAGGTAAAGAAGATTCTGACCAAAAAGAATCTTGTTGCCCAGTTGGAAGAGAAATTTCAGAGTTTGGAGATAGCAGTAAATAGATTTTTGACTAGGATAGAAGCTCTAAATAAAAAATGGCTACCCAATTTATTTGTAATTAATGAAAAATTGAGTACTCATGAAGATAATATTAGAAAACCGAAGGAGGTAGCGAGAGACAGTTCAAAATTTGCAAATATCAAAGGCAACATGATAGGCAGAGCTTTCTTAGAAGCCATAGGGAATTATTTCTTTATCCAGCATGAATTAAATCATATTTTTGTGGTAAGGCAAACAATTTCCAAGAATACTGAGGTTGATGAAATTTACGAGAAGGAAACTAAATTAACCATTCCAGATGAAGACAGATGGGACAAACTCTGTGAATTACTAGACTGATTAGTAATTCAGATGCAGTAAGAAGATATGTTAGCACATTAAATAACACATTAGCCAATGTAACACAGAAAAAAACCAATTCAACAAATGACTCCTCCAATGCAGAGCCACCCCTCGACGTAGTTTTCCACCTTGCCTATTACTCTATAGAGATCGATTATATTGTTTAGAATAGTGCTAATTATACATTGTCGGTTGAGACAACGATTTTGTAATGATTTTGTAACTTTTTGTATAAATACTTCACATTTTGAAGTATTCCAGGTTAATTGTTGAATATAATTTTCTCCAAGTTATTGTAATTTTCTGGTTGTTGGACGCATCAATAATACAAGGACATTCTTCACAAGATTCATGTGGTGTACGAATTGGTGATGTTTTTCTTCTGTCCATGTGTTTATTCATTGTTTTCTTTCACTTTCATTTCTTAAAAGTTAAATTGCATTACAGAAACAATGATGAATATGATTTTTTGGAATATGCACCCTATTCTGGTTGTAGGTAATTTATATTTTTTCTGCTGAAGTGAAATTAAGGAATTCTTAATTTCTCCTTAGTTTCTACTGAATCTTTCATTTGTTCTGTTTCATATTCATTTAGAATTCTAAAATATCCAAATAGTGCAACCTAGCTTGCCCTATGAAACTCCTTCAAAGTTTGAGGCAAATCTAGTTAATTTTTAGACTCCATAGCCCAATGGAATTATAAGATTTCAATCAACTAAACAATACAATCAAAGCACAAACAAACAAACAATTTGCACAGTAATAACTAGCCTAAAACTTATATAAAACAAAGCTAGAATTTATAGAGAGACCCCTCTCTAAAGCTAGCAGGGCTAGATCCCAGCTTCCAAAGCGGTTTTGATGTTGTCTTTTGTGTTTACTCTCACAATCTCATAAATTACAGAATGATAACAAACTTGACTTGACAAAGTTATGGTTTTGTAAATGAATTGCATTGGAAACAATAATTGAGTTTTAGAGACATCATTGTTTTCTTTTATATTTATTTTCATAATGAACCACATTGATGAGATAAACAAGCCATAGGCATACTATTTATGGATCATATGTTATCAAAGCAGTTGAATTTGTATCCTTGAAGGAGATGTAGCACCTTGAGGAGAAAATTGAGGGGGTAGAAAGTCATTTCATCTTTCTTTTCAAAGCTTGAAAGTGGGCAACCAAAGAGGTTTTTTGCCACCCAACACTACACCAGGGGATCAATTTTATTGAGGTGTAAACCCTTCCTCAAAATTTTCACTCAAAAAAAAAGTTTGAATCTCTAGAGATTTTATCCCTCTCAACACTTGATAAATCCAAGTTAAAGATAAATCTAGACTGGTCATTTTTACATTTGAAAGTTAAATAAAGATCAATTTTATTTACATGTGAAAATTGAATGAAGGTGAAACAATGGTTGATACAAAGTAAAGTGAATGATCTGGACCTTGCGTGATTAGTTTCACATGTTTTTTTTCGTGATAATAAAATATCGATGATTGATTTGAGTGATCAAACATTGGTATCAAATGCAAAATGAGGATAGTTGGGCTTCAAAATTCCCAACCACAATGATGATCATTGCTGTGCTTTGAAGCGAATAACACTTTATGGTAATAACCACTAACTATCCTAATTACCTTCTTTGATCATATAGCTACTTAATGGACATGGTAAACGATCATTGATTATCAAATAAATGAAAATAATATAGCATTTAATGTGAATCAACTATACCAAAGTCATCTGATCCGGAACAGTTCTCAGACTATAGGCCCATTTCACTCTGTAATGTAATATACAAGATGACTTAAAAAGTTATTGCAAATAGAATCGTAGTCACCCTATCTTCATGCATATCAAAGGAACAATTTGGATTTCTAAGTGGGAGGTATATTCATGATGCTATTGCTATTTCCCAAGAGTCTCTTCACTCCATACATGCCAACAAAATAGAGGCACTAATCATGAAGATAGTTATTCATAAGGTCTTTGACTCAGCATACTAGTCTTTCATTAGGCTCATCCTTCTAAAGATTGGGTTATCCATGAGGTCTATCAGATGGGTAATGGCATGTATCACCTCTATTAGATATTTTTTTCTTATTAATGGTTTACCAACAAATTTTTTTGGGGTAGAAAGAGGTCTTTGATAGGGTTGTGCTTTATCCCCTCTCATTTTCATCCTTATCATGGACAACTTTATCAATTTAATGAAGATGGTAGCGGATCGAGGATTTTTTAATGGTATGGCCTTCTCTCCTTCGGTAAGTGGCACTCACTCACTATTTTTTGATGACTTATTGGTATTTGGTATGCTTAACAAAAATAAATAGTGTTATATGCACTACATTCTTATTCAATTTGGACATGCCAATGGTTTACGTATCAACAATGACAAATCTCTCCTATTATATAATTCAGGAGATGAGGAGGAAATCAATTTCATCGCCGCTTATACGAGATCAAACAGAAGCCATATATCAAAGGGTTTAACCTACCTGTGGTTTAGGTTAAAACCATGTTCATATAATAGTGCTGATTGGACCTAGCTAATCGAAAAATTTAGGATTAAGATAAACAAATGGTTGAACAGGTCTCTCTCGATGGGCGGAAGATATATCCTAAATATGGTAGTTCTATCGCAATATGTGGTCTATTGGTCACATATTTTCGCCCTCCTGGTATCTATTGTCAGCAAAATCAATTCTATCATCGCAAACTTTCTGTGGGATGCATCTTCTGGTCATTCCAAAATCCATCTTTGCAAATTAGAAGACATATCGATTCCGAAAAGATTCGGTGGCTAGGGGTTACTAAATATAAGAATTTTCTCAAATGCATTACTGGTTAAGTCGCTATGGCGTGTTTTAAAAGGCGATGGAATTTGGTCAAGAATTATTAGGCATAAGTACATTGAGGGGAATCTGTTACAACTCATATATAAGGGAATGATCGTTTCGGTCCGACAGGAGTCAACTATTTGGCGCAGCTTCAGGAAAGTAATGCCCATTCTGGGTCAAAGGTTAGCTTGGGCGTTTGGAAATTGGAAAAACATATATATTGGAATTAACCGATTGCTTGCATCCGACGACGATTTCCCTCTCGATGCTCACTTATTACACAGTTTTCAACAAGCAGGAATTTTCACCCTGTTCGACCTTATTCTCTGTTGGAACCTGGGGGCCCCCATTTGGAAATCCACTGAGAAGCTGGGCTTAGCTGGAATTGATTTGATTGCCTAGAATGCATACAAAGAACACCTACATGGGTTGGGGTTATCTTTCAATGGGGACGACGATCAACCGGTATGGAACGGAAAATTTAAAGGTGATGGATTATTAGTGAAGGACATATATGATCAATTGATTCATTTGCCTCCTAACTCTGTACTGTCGCCCTTTTATATTACTTGACATCTCAAAATACCAAAAAATATTGTACTTCTTGTTTGGTTATTATGGAAAAACAAAATTCTGGCATGGGAGGTATTATGTATGCATGGCTTTTATGGCCCTGGAAGATGCCCTTTCCGCCTCCAACATGAAGAGTCATAATCTCATATTTTCTTCACATGCCCTTTCTCTCTTTCTATTTGGCTGAAATTCTCTGGATTATTAGGCGATTCATCTTGGCGACCATCTGACTGTATGCAAGTTATAAAATCCTAGGCGGTTGCTGTTTCCCCTCATAATTCTATTGCTTTCTATGTTTTTTGGGAAATTTGGAACGCTTGGAATTGTTGCATTTTTTAGGTTGTTCCTCCTCATCCTGCCTTGATTATAAAGAAAATTTCTTCTTGGATAAATGTAAATCATTTCC
The DNA here is from genome assembly GCA_034641835.2 of Pinus albicaulis. Classification (NCBI taxonomy): domain Eukaryota; kingdom Viridiplantae; phylum Streptophyta; class Pinopsida; order Pinales; family Pinaceae; genus Pinus; species Pinus albicaulis. Next base: position 358,832,041 of record CM076574.1, on the reverse strand, counting down.
CTCCTTCTGTTATAAAGGATCTATCTTGGCAGATCTGGCCACACTAGATTATGCTCTCGGCTTTATATTTTGATGGAGCTTGCAAAGATGGAATATGTGGCTGTGGAGCCTGGATTTGGCTTGAAAACAATGATCGTTATCATATTCATTGGAATGGAGGCTTTGACACTAACAATAAGGCATAAATTATGGCCCTATGGAATGGGCTGCTCATTGCATATCATCGTAACCTCTCGTCTATCCACATTTTTGGCAATTCGAAGATTACAATTGATGGGATCAATGGATCATGTGACTTGAAAATCAGGAACAATGTTGGTTGGATATAGAGGATCAGATATCTATTGGGAAAGTTTCAGTCATATAACATACAACACATTTATAGAGACAGTAATACTCGGGCTTATTTTCTCTCTAAAAGAGGACTAGATTGAACTTATGGTGATTTTCAAATCAATCATTACTAGGGCTCCTCTCTGCTAGACTCAAAAGTTTTTCCCTTACCTTAACCTCTTCTCAAGCGAGCCCGATCTTATGCAAGCGAGCCTACATCTTCCTTCAAGTGAGCGTGATCCTTTTTTATAATTCTGTTGATTATACTGCTTTGTTCCTCTTTTGTGCATGCAGGTTTTTATTTCAATTTTGCTTTATGTATTTTCTTTGCTATCTGGGCACTGCTTTATGCCTTTTTGTTATTGAGGGACTGTTTATGTCGACTTGGCCTGTCTGGGCCGGTCATTTGGAACATCATTTGGTCTCATTATGGGACTCTTTATACCAGTAATGGTGATATATGTTGAACTATATGTTGGAATGTAATCAGTTTTTTTTATTGGAATATGAACTGTTAAAAACAACGTTTTTTCTTCCTAAAAAATATATATATAACATTTAATGTGAATCATGTCTTTTACAATTAAATTATCTCCTTAATGGAAAGGGTAATGGAAATTTTGATTTTGTTATGGTTTTTTTGTGTCATTTGGTTTAAGTTGAAGTATATAAATAGTAATCTTGTAAAAGTAAATAGGTAGTTTTTTGTTAATATTAATTTAAATTGAGAAAATTTATTATAATTTTATTATAATTTTGGATTTATTAAATATGGAGATATTTAATAACAATTGATAAGTTTTTTTTTTAATGCTTAATTTATTAATTTATTTATATATCTATTTATTTTAAATATGGATTTATATTTGTACGTATGTCTATAGCTTATTATTAATATTATGGGTTGATAAGAATTAATAGACAAATCATGTTAATAACAATTGACAATATATATACATATAGAATTTAATGTTAAGGTCACACTTAAGCTAAACACTAAATTGGTGTATGACACCTCTTTGTTTCTCGGATAAAGGACCCATCTAAAGTGTACAAATGCATACATACATATACATAATCTAATTTTAAGGTCACAATAAAGTCAAACATTAAATGTGTTGAGTATATGTTATATGTTTTGTACAACTAGCCGCAGCCCCCCTCAAAGAAAAAAGAAAAAAAAAATTGAGCAGACCCACCCATGGTTTTGCACTCAGTTTTACATAGTGGTTTTTCCACGGTTGTATGGATATGGTCAAGGGAATTACGATTATGTTCTAATCAAGGGTTAATGTATTGGGGTGTATAAATGATTCGACATGTATATAATGTATTGTAACATTGAAATGAATAGAATGAAAAATCAATATCGTTTTCTCGGTTTTAAGTTACACTAGAAAAATCTCTTTGTATATTTTTTGTTCTCACCTCGCCTAAAGTCTATAAAGATGTACATACTCTAAATTTGAACCCATAATCTCATAAGAGGAAATGCATGCTCTTAAACATTAAGCTCACTTATATTCTCTGCGTGTGCGAGAAAGAAAAAATAATTATTATTATTTAACCTATAATAAATTTAATATTATTATATTTTGGGTTTTGTGTAATTAGAAGAAATCAATTTTTTTTCAACAAAATAAATTTTGATCGGTTAAATTAAAAAAATGTATATTGAAAAGTTTGTAATCTTTTTTCATATATTCAAGTTGAAAACTAAATCACCACTTATTTCAAATATTCTTTTATATCAAAAACACTAAAATAAAATAATTGATATGCCAATGAAATTTGGTGAAACTTAGACTTTGGTGAAAATTAGAGATACTTTTGGATGTGATATTAAAAAACCGTTAGATCATTGTTATATCGTCATTTTGATTTTCAAATCCTAAGAAATCAAACCACAATACAAATTTTCCCCAAGAATTGTATTAAGGAAACAACCATTATATTAACGAAATATCATGCCATTAGAGACAAGGGAATCCATTTGACTAAATTCAACACTTCCATTATTTTAGTAATATGGAAGAGAGCTCTGTTTCAACTTTCAAAAGATGGTTTTTTGGTATTTGTATTAAGTTCCATGCTTTAGGTAGATAGATTTTAATATTTTAAATATATTAATGGATTAAAATTATATATAGCTTAATTTATAGATAAAATATATATTTTTTAATTATTTGGGGCATTTTAATTCTATAGATTAAACAATTTAAACTCAAGTTTTAAAAAATATTTGTCGAATTTTGATTAAAATTAACCAAAAGGTTATTTCGTCTATACGTTAGACTACACCTATATGTGTGTATGTGGGTGAGAGGGGGGGGAGGTTAACTAGCGATTGCACCAAATGTTGCAAAGGAAACATCGTAAAGCATAAATTAGAGAATAATTGTGACATATAGAAGATCATTGAATATAAAAAGTAGTAAACAAAATGTCATTCAAAGCTAGAAGATAAAGAGAAATCGCTTAAATTATGCCCAATTTAGAGATTCTATAACCTTTCCAACATAGATTGTCTCTCAATCTTCAAAGATGCTCTTTCAAGTTCCAATTGCAAATATCTTATAAAAAAGATGTTCTTTTTCAACATTGAAATGTCTCACTTAATCAAAAGCTTACAATCTTTTACCACTTGATTTAAAGGTGATTGGATTTGTCTTTGCTTGTCCTTGCTTAACTTATTTTGGGAATCTAGACTAGTTTTGACATGAGGCTTATTGAAAGTTTTTTTCCAAAATGACAAATTCACAATTTACCATTCGATGAACTAGTTTAAAGCATAACTACATAATAGATATATCAATAAAGCTAGTCACTCACATTACAACTTTACATTGTTTGATAGGAGAGAGTGGATCTTTTGTTAAGCATTGATTAAATAATTCTTTTAGCTGGCATAGAAACTTTAATTCATTGTTTCAAGGTGCCATGGTGAACTCTTATGGTATCAACCATGAGCTTTCATTTATTCAATATGATATTCTGTGAAACCTGACCATGTATTTGACTAGGTATGGGCCTATAAATAAACACAAAAGGATTTTTGAAGCATACTCTATTCCCAAAAAGTGGAAAACGGTTTTGAAGTGTACATTTTATCCTTATATTTTTTCCTTCCACACAGGTTTGATATATATTTTTTTCTCTTCTCATAGTCATTTTTGACCATTTTTCAATAGTGAACTGTCTCACTTGATCAAAATCTTGCAGTCTTTTACATTCTACTTGCACATAATTTGATTCTTAATGTGTTGATTTCTGCATTATTGTATGTCAAGGTACAATGAAGGAGATGGATTGGTTTCATACATAAATTTCATAATTACCATTAAGTTATTCGAACATAATTTTTGATACATGAAAACAAAAAAAAACAGAACTCTATATTTGCATTTTTGTACCTTCTCTGCTCAAAGCAAATAATTTTCAATTTGTTATTCACATTGTTCAATCCATATTCTTTGGAAAAGTTATGAGCTTGCACCATGTTGCATGTGGATCCGTATTTTCTAAGACAAGGGAGTCAACCCCACGAAGTTTCTTTTCAATTTTATTATTTGTAGGTTCTAATGCTTGGAAATGCCCGCACCAAGGTGGAAATATCTACAAGGAACAAAATTTTGTCAAACAAAGAAATATAGATTGACTTCTACAGAGCCATATGAAAGTTCCTTGTTATTTTTAAGGATGTCAAACCTTGATTATCAATATGAACAACACAACCAACTTCAATTGCAGTAGAATTAAAAGCTAGAAGTTTGAGTGAAAAATCATCAAAAGTCTCCTAAATTTAATTACAAAAAAATAAATAGCTAAAGCTTTTGAATGTTACTCATGAAAAAACAATGAATAGATTCACACTCTGATAATAGTTTGATTGGATGTTAATTACTTTTTGGATAAATTTACTGGTGAGGAAAAAATCTCATAGGTATCCATGTGATGATTTAACAAGATTAGTTTGTCACACCTTGTCATTATGTTTTTCGCATGCACTACACAATCATTTGCAGTTGAATATGTTTTACTTTACATGTTTCTTTATGAAACTCCTACATAGGTTCATAGAATAGGAAGGTACTTCTGGTTACAACACGACTATTAGTCAGTGGCCAAGAGTCTTGATTGTGTCGTATATCATGATATTGGGTAGGTTGAATATATAGGTCCAATCCTTTGACAAAAAAACAGTAGCAATACAATCTTAAGAATGGATGAATCATGAGAAAGGTTACTCTTACATAAAGGAAACTATGGCTCTACCATACCCCCTAAATGTTTTCATAATAAATTGGGTTCAATTTTTTTTCTTAAAAAACTTGATGTAATTTCATAATACATGGTTGATTTGAGCCTAACAGACTATTATCATACAATATCGATAATTGGTGGAGTGTCCACTTAAAATATTTGTGAGAAAAAATTAATTAGAGCAAAAGAGTATTTAATCTGCAAGAAAAGGGCTATCAACTTCTCTCATTTATTTTAATGTACAAAACCTGGATTACCAATATGAATAACACAACCAACTTAAATTGAAATACAATAAAAAGATATAAGTTTGAGTGAAAAATAATCAAAATTGTTTATAACATGGGAAATCAATAATGCTTGGGTTAAATTTGAATTTAGACATCAATTACATAAGGTTAAATCTTAATGGTTTTGTATAGAATTTGAAAAGATCTATTATAAAAAGAATTGCAGAGTGAAGCTCTTATAGATCCTTATAAACACATACAACATAAAAAATTGTAATACACTTATTCATTTATGATAATTATGTTAGTTGATATTTTTAATAGTGTACTTGTTACAAATTCAAGTAAAAGAAGTGTGTTGTGTTATATTGTTATCAATATCTTATACTCTCGAATTATTAGTATGCTCAATTTATGCACATCTTTAAAGATGAATGAAACCACAGTCTACATTATAAACTTCAAGCTCGTTATCATAAAGAGAACGTCATAAAACTTCAATCTAAAGTTATGAGAATGATATCCACATTTAATAAATAAATGAAAACCAACATCAAGCGAAACTCAACATTAGAAATAGTTTTCTCTGCCATAATAAAGGTATGTTGCCTTGGAAATAAAAAAGTACTGAGTTCACAGAATATTACTAATCATCAAATTGCTAATAGTTTTTAATACAAACTTGAGATCTCCAAAGATGTTCTCAATAGAAACACAAGCTTAAATAATAAAAAATGAGCAACAATTACAAAAGAAAGTTGATAAAAAACCTAAAGCAGATGTTGAAACTCATTAAAAAAGAAAACTAAAAATAATGATAGGGAAAGTAAATAACTTAACACAAAATAAATGCTAAAGATAAAACAAAAACTAAATTAGACATATAGAAATGTAAAGGCTTGAAAAAGATTGTCCCAAAAAAATTACAAAGAAAAAAAAGAGTATTTATAGGAAAAAAAAATGAAGCCAAATTATAATAAAGTTGAGATTGAAAGGAAGAAAAAAATAAGAAAAGAACAAAAATTTACTTTGAAACAAAATGATGTTGTCTAATCATTAAATGTTTTCTAAAATTTGTGGTTGATTTTTTTATTGGTCAAATCTTAATCTTTGTTGTGTAAAATGGGTTTTTGACTCTATATAAGGATTCATTATTCTAAAAAGCACCAAAAAAATCTGATTGTGGAGAGTTCACAACTCAAAATTGTGATTCTAACAATAACTACTGAATTATAAACAATTTAAACCAGATAATATATGAGAAAAATTTACAAACAAACAACATCTAAAGTCCTCCTTGGAAACTCTGATTTGCATCTAATATCTGAAATTCCCATTTTTCAAAGACTTCTACATCAATTATAGCATAAGGAAACAACATAAGAGGTGGCTCGAAAATCCGATAACGTAGCATGTGACCGAACAGTTGAAGATCTATGCGACAAGGCTTGGATGAGGAATCAGTGCAAGATAGAGACAAATGGGGTCAATCATGAGACAGGAATCAGTGCAAGATAGAGACAAATGGGGTCAATCATGAGACAGGAAGTGCAAGATAGAGACAAATGGGGTCAATCATGAGACAAAGCCCATCCTCAACCAATTGTGCTAGTAAGACTTGACAACCAATATTAATAATTAATAAATAACATAAAACAATATTGCTCTATATATAATTGTACAACAACAAGTCCCTATCCTTATAGAAAACATAGTTGCACAACACCAAAGTCCCTAACCGATGACTTAGGTCACTCTACATGATGAGAGATTGATTAGAATTGGCTGAGTGATGTACATTATTGGATGACTAAAAGTCTAGAACCCAATGAGTGCTTCTCTAAAACATGCAGAGAGTGACACTACCACCATCCCATTGTGTCATTTAATTCTCCATCTTTGACATATGGTAAAATGGTACTGAAAATGGAAGCCTTTGCACACACAGTTTTATAACATCTCTTCACATGCCAAACCACAGCTCTGAGGGTTCCAAAAGCTGTCAATGGCTTTGGATATTTATCCAAAATAATTGACATGTCTCCACATTTCATGTCAACATACCTATAAGGTTCTAGAATCTATTAGTGGCCTTCAAATATATATATCCAAAATAGCTATCAAAGTTTTGAGTTTTTATTTTTCTTTCGGAACTGATGTCAACGACTTACCCATTAAAGAATACACTGAAACACGTCAGAAGTTAAAAATGTGCTCCTAAGTTCTGGAAAGAATCTTTCGGCCAATTTTACAGAAAAATTGAGATTATCGAAATGACCCAATGTGCAGGATGTTACTTTTGTAAGTGGGATATTCTCAATTTGAACGTAAGCCACATTCTTGTGTTTAAAAGCGCATACATTTTCTGAATCAATGGTTCGCTGCAATGAAATAAGGCAGTTTATCTCAAAGAATTAAACATAAAGGTTGCATGTTTCACTGATCACATGCTGCCAAATTAAAAGGACATGTTTCCAGCAGTCAATTTTATGCAATTTAAATAATGATATCCTTCAAATTGAGAAATTAAGAGTTCTATCTGGAAAACTTGTCAGTATAATGCAAACAAAGCATATTGATCTCTTTAGTTAGCAAGTTTACAGTTATATCCAAATTCAGCAGTCAACTTTATGCAATTTAAATAATGATATCCTTCAAATTGAAAAATTAAGAGTTCTGTCTGGAAAACTTGTCATGAAGTTCACTATGATGCAAACAAAGCATATTGATCTCTTAAGTTAGCAAGTTTACAGTTATATCTTCAGCCAGAGGACAACAAAATCTTTAGTCGCATTTCCCTCTAACATTACAAAATAGTAGTGGAGGTTTTTATCCTTACTTACCTTAACATATCTACTTATAAAAACAACAACATTATAATAACTATAACAAGATATCTTTTAGCCATAGAGATCATGTTGAAATGTAACTCAGTCACTGAACACATAGTTAAAACAAGTTAATAATGAAATAAACATGCATGGACATTATCCCTACCCCGTATAACGATCTGAAGGAAGAGTACCATCGTAACCAGGTACACATGATTCCTGGATTTGTGGGTGTGGGTGTTGTCTTTGCATAGGAAGTGAATAACCACCAATCCAAGAAAACAACATGAACAAATAACCTTTTCCAAAATCCATTGGTAAATAATCTTCAACAATAGCTCCAAATATGGGATTTTGCTAAATGTTAACATTTCATCCATTAAATCACATCAAACATTGAAGGTTGTACTCCAAATGCCAAAGCCTTTTATACATTCAAATTTAAGCAAGTTACCTGCATATACCAATACTTAACCAAACATTAATTTTTTGGCTCGAAATATTAAGGCGTGTTATCTGAGTACCAAATTTGAAGTAAAAGTAAAGCTTTAGCATCAAATATTGAAATTTTAGCAGTATAAAATAATTGTTGGAGCTATAATAACCAGTTTTTGGCCTCAAATACGTAATTTTAGTTCGAAATACAGAAATATTACTTTTCAATGTTCCTATTTGTGTTTAATAGTAAACATTGCCTAAGCATGGCCTCCAGAAGAACTGAAACATTGTCCAATACAAAATCTCACCTCTGAATTGAGATATTATATTAAATGATGATTCTAACTTCGAACTTCGAACTTAGAAAGATCCTCCAAATCGCTGCATTAAATACTTTGAATTTTCAATTCTCCACGATGGAGCAACGATAATATACACTAAGACTCATCAACAACAATATTTCTTCTTGTTTTCAGAATTTCTTAGAGGTACAAACTGCTTACCTGTAAATTCAGAACATATTCTTTTCTCTTGGGGGAGAAAGTGGCAGCTGAAAATCGACAGATATGGTACATATCTAAACTTATAATAAATTGGTACAAATATAAACTGGTACAGATCGACAGAAAACTGTAACAGGCAATCTTTTCAAAGGCGGTGACAGGAAATACGAAATGTTGGCGAGAGGGGTTGCACCACCCCTAACCTTCTATTGACTATTATTAACTATTAACTCATTATTAGCCCAAAACTATTATTAACTGACTATTAACTGAATATTGGTACAAAATTATTATTAACTATTAACTCAGTATTAATCTAACATCTGACTATTATTCAATCATCCGACATTAAATTTGAAGGTGCAAAGTGGTGCAAGGTGGCATCTGATGAATTTATATCAAAATAGCTGCGCAATTTGAAGTACAAAGTGAAAAAATGGGTAAAGGAACAAGATCGTATGCTAGAGGGCATCGAAAGATTGAGGAGGGAGATTCTTCTCCTCAACACTGGTCTTGACTAAAATTTCTTGAATCGGAGAGGTGGAGAATATTGTTATTTCAAGAACAATACTCGAGACTGAAAAGCCGGGCAATTTGGCTTAAGGAGGGGGACAACAATACCAGTTTCTTTCACAAATATGCAAATGGAAGGAAGAAAGTCAATACTATTTGGTAGATTGAGGCCAATGGATCTACTGTCCACTCCACGAGGGACATTAAAACTGAAGCAGTGTCTTTCTATGTAAACCTATTAAAAGGCAGGGAGGAGAATGTTTACGCTGAACAACTTAAAGCTCTGGAACTTTTTTCGAGAATGTTTGGAGATGGGAAAATTCTTTTTTTCAACAACCGGTGAGAAAAGAAGAAGTAGAACAGGTTTTGAAATCTTTCCCAACAGACAAAAGCCCAGGGCCGGATGGTTGGGCCCCAGACTTTTTCATTCATTTTTCGGACATCTTCATTAAAGACATCACTGAAATGGTTGAGGAAGTCAGGAGAAAAGGTAAGTTTTTCGGTGGCAAAACTCTACTTTTTTGGCCCTTATACCTAAGAAGAAGGATTCCAGAACTTTTAAATATTATCGCCCAATCTCTTTATGCAACACTTTGTACAAGATTGTCTCGAAACTTATAGCAGAAAGGTTAAAATAAGTCCTTAAGCACTATATTTCCCTTGAACAATCGGGTTTCTTGTTGGGTAGGAGCATTCATGACACGGTTGCTATAACGCAAGAGATCATGCATTCAGTTAAATTACAAAAATAAAAGCAGGCGTGATGAAAGTTGACTTGAGTAAAGCTTATGATAGAATAGATTGGGATTTTCTAAGACTTATTCTTCATAAGATTGGAATGGAAAATGGATCGATTGACTGGATCATGGGTTGTGTTGACTCCTCTTCGCTGGTTGTCATTATAAATGGCTCGACCACTGACTTTTTTCGCCCCGGGAGGGGCCTCAGGCAGGGATGTGCCCTATCCCCCCTCTTCATTCTGATTATGGATTCTTTTATCCTTAACATTAAATAGGATGTTGATCTTGGAGATTTTAGAGGCATACATATTACCAGACAAAGGGACATCTCTCACAATTTTTTCGTTGATGATGTTCTTGTATTTTGATTCCTGATCAAAAGTGTTTGGTTGGTTTTATATAACATTTTCAGGATGTTTTTCACTACATCTGGAATGGAGGCCAACAACAAAAAATCCTTCATATACCATTCGGAGGGCAATATTGAAACTGTGGAGTATATTGGTAACCTGTTCGATTTCCGTATATCCCATCTAGATGAAGGCATTATTTACCTAGGCTTTCACTTGAAAGCTTACATATATCTCACTTCTAATTGGTCTTGGTTATTGGAGAGATATAAGAAAAGAATTAATGTTTGGGCAAGTAAATGGCTTACAAAGGGAGGGAGGCTCGTCCCAACTCAGGCAGTACTAAAAAAACTCATTGTATATTGGGCACACTTATACAATATTCTGACGAGGATAATCAACAACATTCGCAGCTTCATGGTGGACTTCATTTGGAATGGTGGGTTGGGAAAAGGCTCATATCATTTGGAAAATTGGGATATGATAACCAAGCCAAAATATTTAGGCAGCTCGGGGGTTATGGATCTGGTTATATTCAGTAAGGCCCTTATGATGAAGTCTCTCTGGAGAAGCATCAACACACTGGGGGTGTGGAAGGATATTATGGATTACAAATATTTCAAGAACAAGTTGATGGAGGATTTGTACTTAGAGGAAGGCTTTCAGCAGAAGAAGGGATCGCCTATCTAGTCTGGATTCATAAAAATTTGGCCTATTTTTTGTTAGAAAACTAAATATTATAGAGCAATGCAACACATAAAATATGCGGAAAATACAAGCACACAAAACACATAAAACCAAAGAGACACATATATGCGTGGTTCACCCAGTTTGGGCTACGTCCACCCCGAACAGCCAATCCTTCCTTTCTATTATCCAGCAAAATCAAGAGACAAAACCTACAGCAGATCCGCTGTAATATCCTCTGTTCTCTCTCACAGCCTCCCTATCTATTTCCTGCTCAAAGAATACACATACAATACACAGCCGCAATACAATACCCTCATAAAAGCGAGGGGGTTTCCTTCTAGGGCAAAAAACCCTAAACTAAACATAACTTCTACCGTCAGATCATCCGTCTAATGAACGACCCAGATTGACTAGAAATTACTATACTTTCACAAGGCAATTTTACATCTATTTTTGGCTTCGGGGGGGCTGCCCCTGAAACCCCCGTCGGGGGACCGCTAGCCCCTAGACCCCCCAGCCGGGGGGGTAGGCCCCCCCGGACCCCGCAGGGGGGACAAGTCCCCCCACATGCAAGGATGTACAATTTTCCTGGGGTATACATCCAGCTAGAACAAGGATCTCTAAATCAGGAAGAAAATCAGGCTCCACACCCAACAATCTCCCACTTGGAGACTGATTGTAGCAACTCCACCGCTACTTCATTTTCTAGACAATGACTCCTCTTTGGACCTGGTTTTTCCTCATCTTCATCATCATCCTTGAAGACCAATTGAAACTGAGCACATTTTCAGTTTCTCCCTGGTTACAACTTTTGTTAGCATATCTGCAGGATTCTGGCTAGTATGTATATTTTCCAGCTTCAACTCTCCATTTTCCAATACTCACCGTATGAAATGGTACTTGAGATGTATGTGTTTAGTCCTGGAATGAAATGCTGAGTTCTTTGCAAGATGAATGGCACTTTGGCTATCACTGTATAACGTGCCCATATCATGCTTCTTACCCAATTCACCCATAAGCCTTTGTAACCAAATCATTTCTTTACTAGCCTCTGTAGCAGCAACATACTCTGCTTCTGTTGTTGAAAGTGCAACAACACTTTGGATTTTTGAAACCCAACTGACAGTTGTTCCACCTACAGTAAATACATATCCTATGGTGCTCCTCCTGTTATCTTTGTCACCTACCATATCTGCATCAACACATACCTATAGAGCAATTTTTGAACCACCAAAGCATAATGCTTGATTTGTGGTACCTCTCAAATATCTGAGAATCCATTTTACTGCCATCTAATGTTCTTTTTCTGGATTATTCATGTACCTGCTTACAACTCCCACTGCATGTGCAATATCAGGCCGTGTGCATACCATTGCATACATTAAGCTTCCAACTGCTGATGCATATGGAACTTTAGACATATAATCCATGTCTTCTTGGGTCTTTGGGCACATCTCCTTACTAAGTTTGAAATGGCTAGCAAAAGGTGTACTAACAGGTTTTTCATTGTGCATATTAAATCTTTTCAACACCTTTTCTATGTACTCATTCTGAGACAGTGTTAATTTGCAATTTTTCCTGTCTCTAGTTATCCTCATACTAAGGATTTGTTTTTCAGCTCCCAAATCCTTCATTTCAAATGAATATGCCAATTTTGTTTTGAGCACATTTATTTCCTGCATGTTAGATCCTGCAACAAGCATGTCATCTACATACAATAACAATATAATATAGCTGCCATCATTTTGCCTTTTTAGATAAACACAATGATCAGAGTGACATCTAGTATAACCTTTTTCAGACATAAACTTGTCAAATTTTAGATACCACTGCCTTGGAGCCTGTTTTAAGCCATACAAGCTCTTATTTAACCTGCACACCAATTTTTCTTTCCCTTTTACCTCATATCCTTCTAGTTGCTGCATGTATATCTCTTCCTCCAAATCTCCATGGAGAAATGTTGTCTTTACATCTAACTGTTCAAGATGTAAATCTTCCGCTGCTACAAGACTTAAGATAGTTCTGATTGAAGTCATCTTAACAACGGGAGAAAATATTTCATCAAAATCAATACCTTTCTTCTGTGCAAACCCCTTCACCACAAGTCTAGCTTTGTACCTCTGTTTTCCTCCATCTTCTTCCTTCAGCCTGTAAACCCATTTATTCTGCAATGTAGTTTTACCTGCAGGAAACCTGACTAAGTCCCAAATCTGGTTATGCATTAAGGAGTCCATCTCTTCTTCCATGGCTAGCTCCCACTTCTTCTTGCTTTCAACCTGCATTGCTTCTTCATAACATTCAGGTTCACCAGAATCAGTCAGCAATAAATAATATAATGAAGGAGAGTATCGTTCAGGGGGTCTACTTATCCTGGTAGATCTTATAACACCACTTTCAGGTGTTTGAGGTGCATGTTGTTGTTGTGGTGGTTGCTGCTGCTGTGGTTGTTGATTATTATCATTTTCAGGCACCTTTACTTTTTCAGTTATCTCATAAAGGACCGCGTATTCCTTGCTTTCTTTTTCCTGTTTCTTTTCCTGCAACTGATTTCATTGAATATTACATCTCTGCTCCTAATGATTTTGTGTTTTTCATAATCATATAAGCGATAACCAAAATCATTAGCACGATATCCAATAAAGGTACATTTCTTTGATTTTGCCTCAAGCTTTGTTCTATTTTCTTTATTAATATGGACAAAGGCCTCACAACCAAATGGCTTTAAAAAAGAGTATTTTACCTTTTTACCTGTCCATGCTTCCTCTGAAATACCACCATCCAAGGAACTTGAAGGTTCTCTTTTTATTATATAAACAGAAGTATCTACAGCATTTGCCCAAAATTGTAAAGGAAATCTTGCGTGCAATCTCATGCACCTTGCACACTCCATGATTGTTCTGTTCAACCTTTCTGACACACCATTTTCTTATGGTGTTCTTGGAACTGTCTTCTCTCTATGAATTCCATGCTCTGAACAGTACCTATCAAACTCTTTGCTGCAATATTCACCTCCATTGTCTGATATGAGACACTTTAACTTCTTTCCTGCCGCAATCTCAACCAAAGCTTTCCATTTCTTGAAAGTATCAAATACATCAGATTTATTTTGAATACAATAAATCCAAGTTTTTCTAGTTGCATCATCAATAAACGTAACATAATAGCGAGAGCCACCGAGAGATGATACCTGAGCAGGTCCCCATACATCTATATGCACAAGCTCCAATTTTTCACTCTTCTTTTCTTTCCCAACTCTGAGAAATCTGACTCTCTTTTGTTTTCCATAAATGCAATTCTCACAGAAATCCAAATCAACATTCTTCAAACCTGGCAACAAATTTCTTGAGTGAAGAATCTTCATCCCCTTCTCACTCATATGTCCAAGCCTATGATGCCATAGTGTTGCATCTGCTCCTTTGGAAGTTAAAGCATTAACAGAGTTAGAAATACCATTGCATAAATACAATGTACCAACCTTTTCTCCTTTTGCTATTACCAAGGCTCCTTTGGTGACCTTCCAAGTTTTATCTGTGAAAGTTGTCACACAACCTTCACCGCCTAACTGCCCTGTTGAAATCAGATTTTTCTTCAGATCTGGAACATGCCTTACCTCCTTTAGTAGCCATTGGTTTCCATTCTGTTGTTTTACAAGAACTTTACCCATTCCAACAATTTTACGGGGTTTATCATCACCCAAACGAACTTGTCCAAAATCTCCTTGAACATAGTCATGAAAATATTTCTTATCAGGTGTGGCATGGAATGAAGCCCCTGAATCTACAACCCAGGAATCAGTAACATTTTCAAAAGAAAGAATCAAAGCATCTTGTAACACATCACCTGTCACATTTGCTTCATGATTGTTTTCTTGCTGTGTGTCTCCTTCTTTTCCCTTCCGAGATCTACAGTCTTTCTTTAGGTGTCATTTCTTTCCGCAATTCCAGCACACTATCCCCGATCTAGACTTGGATCCGCCTTTCCTTGATTTACTGCGATATCCCAAGCTCTTTCCTCTTTCCATTCTTCTTCCCCTAGAATCTGCACTCAAAGCATTACTTGATGTCTCACCGGAGCTTTTCTGTTGCATTTCCTCGCTAAGGATAGCACCAACAACATCATCAAACTTTAAAGTACTAGATCCAGAGACAGAGTTACTAATGGCCATAACTAAACCATTCCAGCTTTCTGGTAATGAGCACAAGAATAATAGAGCTCTAACTTCATCATCAAAGTTTACCCCTACAGAACTTAACTGACTGGTAACTGTATTAAATTCATTTAAATGGTCTGCAACAGATCCACCTTCCGACATCTTCATATTAAATAGTCGTTTCATAAGAAATACCTTGTTTGAGGCCGAGGGTTTTTCATATAGTTTCGCCAACACCTGCATCAAACCCTCTATTGTTGTTTCCTTCGAAATATTGAAGGCGACTGAAGCTGCAAGACACAGCCGTACTGTTCCGAGTGCCTTTCTGTCGAGAATGTTCCATTCCGCGTCTATCATGGCTGTCGGATTCTTTGTTTTTCCGCTCAATGGTAGGTATAGATCTTTCTGATACAGATAATCTTCCATCTGCATCTTCTACAGCGAGAAGTTTTTTCCGTTAAATTTATCGACCCTAAACTTACCATCATTCACCATTGCTCCCACTCGAACCAGGAACCCTTCTTTCCTGCGAGTTTATCAGCCAAATATACCTTCGGCTCTGATACCAGTTGTTAGAAAATTAAATATTACAAAGCAATGCAACACATAAAATATGCGGAAAATACAAGCACACAAAACACATAAAACCAGAGAGACACAGATATACGTGGTTCACCCAGTTTGGGCTACGTCCACCCTGAACGGCCAGTCCTTCCTTTCTATTATCCAGCAAAATGAAAAGACACAACCTACAACATATTCGCTGTAATATCCTCTGTTCTCCCTCATAGTCTCCCTATCTGTTTCTCGCTCTAAGAATACACATACAATACACAACCGAAATACAATACCCTCATAAAAGCGAGGGCGTTGCCTTCTAGGGAAAAAAACCCTAAACTAAACATAACTTCTACCGTCAGATCATCTGCCTAATGAACGGCCCAGATTGACTAGAAATTACTATACTTTTACAAGGCAATTTTACATCTATTTTTGGCTTCGGGGGCGCTGCCCCCGAAACCCCCGTCGGGGGACTGCTGGCCCCCAGACCTTGCGAGGGGGACAAGTCCCCCTCGCGTGCAAGGGTGTACAATTTTCCTAGGGTATACATCCAGCTAGAACAAGGATCTCTGAATCAGGAAGAAAATCAGGCTCCACACCCAACATTTTTAAGGAAAACCTAAGGTGGAGCTTTGGAAATGGAGGACAGATACTCATTGGCGACCCAGGCTTTGGAAGTAACATGGGAGGCATCAAAATTAGTAGGGATTTGACCTCTTTCCTTCACCATAAATGTATTTTCTTCATAAGTCAGATTTTTGTATGGCAAGAGGATACACCACAATGGCTCTCCGCTGGTAAATTGGGGATTTTGATTCTTTAAAGAAAGAATGGAATTTATCTTGCGAGAACTTAAGAGGTATGGGAATGAACAAATCAAGTAGAGGGGATAGGGTCATATGGAGAGGAATTTTATACAAAGGCCAAATAGTGATCCGTGAAACTTACAAAGACATGATGAAGAAGAAGGAGGGAATACAACAGGTATGTTGGTTTCAGGGTCTTTGGAAACTAAAAGTGAAATCTAAATGGCCATCTTCTATTGGTTGGTTTGGAAAGACAAGAACATCACATGGAACAATTTACAGAAAAGAGGCATAAATGGGCCTAGGAATTTCCGTCACTACATGAATGCCAACGAAAATAATATTCATTTTTTTTATGACTGTCTCTTTGCTAGGAAATTCCTACAAATGATATGCAAAATACTGCATTTTGACTTCTCCACATTCAATAGTGCAGAGGAATGTTATGCCTGGTGGGGGGGGGCATGGGAAATCCTTTAGGAAGATCCCATCATATATCACTGGTACATGTGGAATAGCAGAAACATGTGGCTCTTTGATGGAAAATCTAGCAATCTGGTCATGGTCATCAATCAGATTATGCAACACTGGGGGAATATGAAGGTAAAGAAAAAAATTCCCAAGGATATTTGCATGAGAAATCACCCACACGAAATTCACTATCTAGCCTGATTTTTTGATGGGGCAACACAAAACTATATATGCGGTTGCGGAGCATGGTTGATGCTCTCCCCTACGTGCCATTATAAAATCCATTGGGCTGATGGTCAAGGCACCAATATGAGGGCAAAGACTCTGGCTCTTTGGGGTCTGAAGTGGTTTTCTCATCATCTCTACATTGAATCTCTTTTTTTTATGGGGATTCGCTGGTCCTTATGGATCATCTCAAAAAAGGGACTCAGCTGAATCCAAGCTATCTTGAGGGTTGGATGGAAAGGATTGAGGTGCTACGATACAAGTTCAATACCATATCCTTTACTCACATATATAGAGAAAAGAATTATAAGGCTGATCGATTATCAAAGATGGAGCTATCCGGGAGATTTGGCGAGATGCACTATGAGCTGTATGAAGCCACTGGACAAGGAGCGAAAGGAACTGTCATCTTTCTCTAATCATTTGGTTTTTTTTGCAGGTTTTCGGATGGATTTTGGAAACTTTCTCTTGGGAAAGGCTCTCTTTTGTTTCAAGCGCAGTTTTTTAGCACAATAGGAGACCGATGTGGAATCCCTACGAAGAAGAGAATTAAAAGATATCTCGATCGCTAGCACTATTGTCCCAGGAGAACAGAATAAGCATGGTGAGGTTCTACCGCCACCTTACTGGGAAATTACTGTTATTATGGTGACATAACTCTAATAATCCAACATGGAACAAAGATTTTGAAAAGGAGGTTTGTTGGTTGATGGTTTTAGTGCCCATCGAAAACTTTGTTTTCAGACGAGAAGATCACAAGCATGGACTTTGGAAAGAATTCTTGTTTTTTTGTTATGAC
Organism: Pinus albicaulis; assembly: GCA_034641835.2. Taxonomy (NCBI): domain Eukaryota; kingdom Viridiplantae; phylum Streptophyta; class Pinopsida; order Pinales; family Pinaceae; genus Pinus; species Pinus albicaulis. The sequence continues at coordinate 358,814,138 of CM076574.1, read as the reverse complement.
TTTGTTTTTTGGCATCACAGCTCCTTTTGGACTGAGTCAGCGAAAACATATTATTGAAACTAAAAAGGCTAAATGTAAAAGAAAGGAACAAATTTTGAAGGACTATGATGTATTTTTTAAACGATTTATAATTGACAAATGTGCTGGTACAAAATATAAACCAGTTATTTTTTTCTACCAAAAAAAAAGGGTGACACCAAAGAAAGTCTTTCTCAAAGAAAACACCTTACATTGTAATTAATATATTTTTAAAATTTAAAATTAATTTTAAAATAAATATGATGAAGAAAAATTATATGCTAATTATGTTAATTATTATTCACTAATATTAACATTAGCGTATTTTGTTTTACAAATTTTGTTGTTTAATTGATTTGATTTAACAATTTATTTGTAGTGATATTTTTCTTAGCGTATTTTGTTTTACAAATTTTGTTGATTAATTGATTTGTTTGGGTTAACAATTTATCTGGAGTGGTCTTTTATTAGAAAATGAATATAATTTTGGAAATAATATTAAATTTTAAATTAAAAAGTGATACTGTCATGCCATTATTTATAGTTAGTTATCTTTTTATTAGAAAATGAATATAATTTTGGAAATAATATTAAATTTTAAATTAAAAAGTGATATTGTCATGCCATTATTTATAGTCACAGTTTACTTATTTTACTTTTTAGATATTTTTTAGGTATATTTTTTAGTCAAATTTTCCTAAAATTTGATAGAGATTTGTAGGAGTTACAAGTTTGAGTTGTGAACTTTCCACAATCTAAATTTCCGAGGTTTTTTCAAGGCGTTGAATCCATATATGTATTCAAAAATACATTTTAAACAACAAAAACTCGTGATGTGGTCAAAAATTGTTTCGTCATATTTTCGTCAAACTCCAATAGGCATAATAGTTAGACAACAACTTAACTAATTTTGTTGAAAAATGTTACGGAAAATATATTTGAAAAAATATATAGTAATATTAATGGTACTGCTCTACCAAAACGGTTTTAAAATTGTTACAATTTTACCCCCCTAAGAAACTTGTTTTGAAGTGGTAAAGTAACCCTAAAAGAGTGTTAATTTCAAAGTTGAATTAAGGTTTGTATCAATATTACTAGTGTTTAGGCCTTCATTTTTAAAATGATGTAATTTTAACATCAAAAAAGGTGTGTTACTCGCAACACCACTTTTCAATTCAAGGGTATGTTTTTAAATTTGTTGTTGCAATAGTATATGTTGTCAAGGTCGTGGTTTCAAAAAAGTTGGTTTTTAACTCGATTTATTTTTTGAAAAAAAAAGAATTATCGAATAGCACCATTTTTCTTTTCAAAGGTTGATTTTAAGATTTACTTTTGCAACATCATGAAGCTTCTAAGGTGATGGTTACAAAAAGTTGTAATTTGAAACCCCAAAAGAAAGTGCTATCACTAACTAGTAGCACCACTTTTCAATTTGAAAATTGTTTATAAAGTTTTTGATAAAAAATGTGAGTTTTTAGAGTCAAGGTTTTCATTTTAAAGCCTTAATGCTAATCAATTTAATAATTATATTAATAAAGCAGATGAAAGAATAATGAACCAATAGAGTGATTAAACACATTTCAATGCCATGCATATAATGCCGCATGACTCATATCATAAATTAAGGAGAATGAAATAGCATGCGTTCTAAGAATAAGGGATACAGAATTAGTGTGGAACCATAAATGATTATCTCAAGCATAAAATTATGCTGGATTATTAAGATAGTTACTTCATTATATTTAATTTTTCAAATGATCATGATGGCAATAAAATATCGTGGAGTTTTTATATTTAAGAGAAGAATATAAAAAATCATGAAAGTGAGATCTAGATGATCGAGAAGGCCATTAAATCACAACATGACATTCAGTGAGAAGCTATGTGAATAACAACTAAATTGGGATAAAATGAAATTGATGTTGCAACCAAGATGTAGCCAAGGATTTGAGTCTTTATTGTTCAAGATTGTATCTTTCTCGTAGGAGTTTGAGACAAATAATACTAAGTGACTCATTGGTTAGTCCCAAATTATTTTCTATAAGTGGGAAAAGGGAAAATTTCGTTATTATTACATTATTCCATTTTGTTATTACATTATTCCATTTTGTGAGATTTTGATTAATAATATTTTTTTTCATAATTTTGTTTACATAGTGCATTGATAACATATATAAAGACTTAGTCGAAGACATGTTGGCATAAACTAGAATAGGGGACTTGAGGAGATAGGCTCAAGGTTTTCTGTGAGAGAGGGTCGAGGCTTACAAAGGTTTGACAATTTTCTCAGAATGGAAACACGAGGAAGTGTATTCCATTGCAACAGGTTAAGAGGAGGTGATTTTGATCACACTTTTGGTAGTGGCGAAGCTGCCAGATACTCCGAGGTCTGATGCGGTGACCGAAGAGGAGCGTGAATACGAAGAATAAATTGGGTTCTGATGCGGTGACCGAAGAGGAGCGTGAATACGAAGAATAAATTGGGTGTTAATGCTTGTTCACTTGATAAAAGAAACGTCTAAAGACGTAGGCGAAATAAGCGACGATGATGCCGCGGAAGTTGTTCTTTTCTGAGGAGGAACAGAGAATATTAATTTTCTATGGCGAGATCTATACACAACAAGTGCTGGAGGCAGTGGGAGTCGCTGCCGACTAATAGTAAAAATGTAAACGAATTAATGTATATAATTTTTATGTAAAAGAATTAACGTATATATATGTTTTTTTAGTACAGTAGCAATATACATAGCTTAATCTATGTATTTTGACATGTATTATTTTGCAACATTTAAGTTGCTTATTTTGTATTCAAAATGATCAACACTTTCTTTTATCAAATTTTCAATTCACTTTATATCCACAATGATCTTGTCAATTCTTTTACTCTTGTCAATTTGTCAATTCAAAAAGAATGAAAACGGTCATGTAAACAACCATAGTACATCTTACGCTTCAAACTAAATTAAACTAAATTAAAGCATGTGTTTCAAGGTTGTTATAGCTAACACCACCTGTTGGAACATGGTCTCCTACAAGCTGCGAAACTGGTCCGATTTTGTATATTTTTTAGTATAGTTAGTCTAGCGCAGGGGTTTTGGGGTGAGTCAAAGCCCCAAAAACATTGTAACGGGTCAAAGGGTAGACTTCGAGTCCACAAACCACAGGAAGGATTAGGCTAGATTATTATAAATAAAAAGACATTTTGAATTGTAAGGGAGGAAGAAGATGAGATCTTGATGCGAATTGTGGCTTAGTAGATCTGTTTGGGTTTTTGGGGAAACAACTCCTGCTGACTTTGTGTGCGGAGATCCGAAGTCTTGCTGTGTGTGCACCCTGTTGTTGTGTGCGCAGGTCGAGTTTAGGTATTGTAAGAAGGAACTGAAGGATTAATAAATGAGAAAGGTTGTTTGAGTAACTAAATCTATGTGTAATGTTGATGCAAATCTTTGATAGCTGCTGCATTATGCATATTCTGTGTTAAGCTGCGAAAGTACTGTGTTAAGTGGTTCTACTGCATCTGGGTCTGTTCTGTTATTTTTTATGTAATGCTGCACTATTTTTTTAGAAGTATATGATTTGTTGAGCACAACAAGTATAGTTGACCTTGCGCACGTGGATGTGAAGGAGATCTATAGATCCGATTCTGAGATAGACGATATGGTCATTATAAAGCCGGACGCAGCTCTGCTTGGCTTACCTATCCTCTCTTAGGGTGCGAAAACCTGGTTCCAACACCCACCCATACTTCTTTGGGTGAGACTTTGACCTGCCCAAGCAGGTCACTACTGAAAGGCCCAGTAGTATAGGGGTTTGTTGGCAAACCTTAACCTCCGAACTTGGGTCAAGACCCCTCAAGCCAACAAATGGTTCCGTTGCCAGGACTGGGAGCATTTTGAGAAGGGGATCGAGTAATGCCAAGAGAAGTATTGAAGGCCTGAGAAGGAAGAAGAGCAGGTATGATTGAATGACCTCCACTCTGAACGAAATTACAACGCGGAGCGGTAAGTACTATCGAGCCAATCCAGAAAGGGATAGATCTGTCTATAGCCCGTTAGAAGGAACTGTTATGCAAATCCCTCCAGCTACACCACCTTCAGAACCACGTAAGGGTAAAACCTCGCTCGAAACCCTGCCAGAAGAAGATATGGCAGCGCACTTGAAATTACCTACCTTCAAAGGTGCGGGAAATGAGGACATGGACCAATTTTGGTTTGTTGCAGACTCCGTATGGACTACGCAAGGTGTGGCAAGCGAAACTGTGAAAAGGGCGCAGCTATCCCTGGCCTTCGAAGAGAGAGATCTGGACTAGTATATGCGATACATATCTCAAAACAGAAGCGCATCTATTCAAGATATTAAGGACGCTCTGAAACAACAATTCTGAAAGCCTAAGTCCTATTCGCAGATTGTAGCAGACATAAAAGATTTCAAGCAAGGAATGACTGAGTCTGTATGGGAAGTTGATCAAAGACTAAAGAAAGAAATCAAGGAAGGAGGATTTAAGTATGACGATAGACAACATACGGAATGGTTCATCACTATGCTGCTACCTCACCTGCATGTACCTATGGGCCATCAAACTTTCGAGTCATAGAAAAAAGCTTTGGAAACCGCCATGAAACTGGAAGCTGCGCCCAGAGAAGATACTTCAGTAGGAGTACAACAAATTCAGGAGCAGCTCGGAACTATGCACATGGAGATTCATAATCTATGGAAGGAACGGGGAAAAGGAGCTAGCACAGACCTATGGTGCATACGATGTCAGGCATCTGGACATACGAAGGATCAGTGCCCACTACTGGCGAATTACATGCAGGCAGGAGGACCTAGTTCGGTGCATCGAGGAACAAGTGGAGAACCAAACCTATTGCATCCAGGCTCAAGCGGATCTACGTTGTGGTGTGATGACTGCTGTGTAGCAGGGCTGCATGACATGAACCATTACCCCTGGCTAGGTGTGTACGTCTCGGAATTGAAGCAACAATGGTGCAGATTCTATCAGTCGGTAGGACATGATGAGCAGAACTGTCGAACTTATGATCTGACGATAGATCGAGGAAACTTGTATAGGATGCAATCAGACCTTGCATCACCCAGATCTCCCACAAACTTTGGTGGCTCCCCAGCTAGGGGCAGGGGAGGTTGGGGAGGAAGCACAGGTCGAGGACGCGGATAGCTAATCTGTTATAACTGCGAGGAAGTAGGACACTTCGCAAGGGACTGCCCAAATCCTATAAGGCAATCCTGCAAATATTGCAGACAGCTGGACCATGCGATTGAAGATTATCTAATCTTGATCACAAAAATGCAAGAAAAGAAGCCAACATCGATGCAGAATGTACAAAGAGTTAAGGCTGAACTACGGGACAAAAATCCGAGTGTGAATTTTGTAACACACAGTAGGGTAGCCACTAGGGGACCTAAGAATGAGGCTGCGAGGGGTCCCTTAATCCGATAGGCACCTATCAACCAAGAAGGGTTGGACCAAAAAACGAGACAAGAAACAATTGTCGCAGTCCACCAAGACCTTGCTAAGACAAAGGAAGCTACTGTGCAAACACCTGCACACCTCAAGGAGGGTGACGATATGAGACCATTCCTGCAGGCATGTATGAAGCTATTACACAACCAGGGAACCGAAGAAAACCTTCAGGCATTGATAGATAGTTGTGTAGTGTAGTCCCACCTATCTCCAGAAGTCCAAGATGTGCACAAGCTAGGCGGATATAGGAAATGCACCAATAGGGAGATGAGATTAACTGCCCAAATCGGTAACTATGAAATGGATCAGGTTGTCTTAGACTTGGCGTCTGATTCAAACGTGCTACCTAAGCAAACTTGGCAGCAAATGTGAGAACCCAAATTGGAGTGGTCCAATATCCAGTTTCATATGGCCAACTAGCAGAAGATTATACCTCTGGGGAGACTATCAAGAATCATGGTAGATATTGCTGGGGTCAAGGTCCAGGCTGACTTCTAGGTAATTTAGATTGTAGAAGATGCAAACCTATACCCTATGCTCTTAGGACTGAACTGGGCCATAGATATGGGTGGTATCATCAACCTAAAAAAGAGAAGTATGGTGTTTGAAAATAACGGAACAAGGGTGATAGTACCATTAGATCCTAAGGAAGGTGAGCGCTACACAGAACTAGTACGCGGTGAAGAAGGGGTGGATCACATTTACAAATTGACCATGTGGAAAGAATATTGGATCAATCCCACAGCGGACGGGGTACTCTGTTGGGAGGCAGACAGTGAATGCTTCTCTAACTCTAATGAGGTAATGGAGAATTGGAAAAACCGGTTGCACGATGTCTCGACGCTACGATGTCTTCGAGTCACAAGGGACTTCTGTTGCATTTCCTTAGAGGTAAGAGATCTACCCCATTTTGATGAGTTCGGTAGCATCAAGGAGTTCCTGAGGACACTAGAAGCTGTGGTTCCATGGGAACGAAGGCTATGGGCCCTTAATCTAGCTATGCGAGGAACACCTGCGCAATGGTGGGACACCCACAAGGAAGAATTCCAAGATTGGGTGGAATGTCGGCATATGATGATCTTGTGGTTCGCACCCCTGGCTGACGTATGCACCAAGACATTCCTCAGACCAGGAGATCCCCGTGAGAATCTACTCACTTGGATGGAAAAATGGTCTGACCGGACTACAGAAGAGTGGGTTCATCTGTTTATTCATGCTTTGGGGCCTATCCCTGTCACATGGTACTTAGATGCGAAGCTACATCAGCACACTCGCCACTGGGAAACACTAAAAGATGAATTTATAGGAACGTTTGAGCTAATTGGGGGGACGGATGTGCTCGACGAAGCTCTGCAGGACATCAATGCTTTTGTGTTTAATGACTCATGCCATCATGCTGCACTGGAAGTCCTGACATGGGAAGCACAGATGCAAAACATAGTCGACTGCCGGAGCTTGGCGATCAGAGAAGAGGAAGATAATCCTCGGAATGTCTCTGTCCCAGAATCCGAGGGAGAACGTACAGTTATTGGACCCCCACTGCAGAATATTGATGTTACCCAGCCTCTCAAGCTACGCAAAATTAATATCAAGACGAAAGAACATCCTAAGTTGGCCAAAATTGGGGACTATTGGGATGAAGGAACCATAGGTAAAATTGTCGAGCTACTTACGAAATATCAGGACTTATTCCCAACAAAGTTTTCTGAGCTCAAAGGAATCACGGGAGACCTAGGCGTTATGCACATCACTCTAAAACCAGCGGCGCGCCCCGTAAAGCAGCGGCCTTACCAGTTGAACCCTAAATATAAGCAAAAGGTCAAAGAAGAACTGGACAAAATGCTTATTGCTAGTATCATTTAACCGGTTGAACAGTCGGATTGGGTAAGTCCGATGGTCGTTAAGGAGAAGAAAACAAAGGGGGAGATACGAATCTGCGTGGACCTACGCAAGTTAAATGACACCTGTGTACATGACCCCTTCCCTACGCCTTTCTCAGACGAAATCCTTAATAGCATGGGAGGACAGGAAGCATATTCCTTCACCAATGGGTTATTAGGGTACCACCAGATCCGAATCGCACCAGAAGATTGCAGTAAGACTACGTTTGCAATAGAATGGGGATCCTTTCAATATAAGGTCATGCCCTTTGGTCTCAAGAATGCACCTGCTATATTCTCAAGAGTAGTAGTTGTCATATTCAAGGAGTTCATCCATAATTTTCTGGAAGTTTATTTCAATGACTGGACGGTATTCAGCCTGGTAAAGTAGCATGTCTCCAACCTGCGCATGATGTTGGATGCCTGTCGAAAGCACCAGATTTCCTTGAATATCAAGAAGTGTATCTTCTTTGTGCCTTTTGGAATCTTGCTTGGACACATAGTACACCGACAAGGGCTGACGGTTGATCCTGCGAAGGTAGTAGTAATTATAAACCTTGCAGTCCCAACAACGGAGAAACAACTGCGTTTGATTCTCGGACAAACGGGCTATTATAGAAAATTCATTTAGGGGTACGCGCTGATCACAACAACCATGGAAAAACTGCTTAAAAAATATGTTTCCTTTTTTTGGAATGATGAATGTCAGAAGAGTTTTGAGCCACTCAAAAAGAAGATGGTCTTTGCACCCATACTAATATTTCTTGATTGGTCGAAGGAATTTCATGTACATGTGGATGCATTAGGAATTGCCTTGGGCGTTGTCCTCACTCAGCCTGGGGAGGGAGATATTGATCACCTGGTTGCCTTTGCTAGTCAAAAACTCTCTGGCGCATAGCACAACTACTCCACCACCGAACGAGAAGGACTGGCTATGGTATACGCATTACAAAAATATTGACACTATCTGTTGGGAGGACACTTTAAGATGTTTACCGATCATTCGACTTTAAAATACCTTGTGAACAAGCCTGTGTTGGGAGGAAATATTTGCAAGTGGCTATTGCTATTTCAGGAATATGATTTTGAAATCATAGTCAAGCCAGGAAGGTTGAATGCGGGTTTGGATCATCTGTCCCGCATTGAGATGGGCGAAGAACCTACTAACTTGGAGGAAGGATTACCAGATGTGTAGTTGTTCGCCATTAAGGTCATTGACACACACTTCACTGATATCATTCAATTCCTAACTACAGGTGTGGCCCCCGCAAAATATTCGGTATAGCAGAAGAAGGAGTTGGTTACTCGGACGGCGGACTTTACTATCATCGTCAGCCAATTATACAAACTAGGCACTGATGAAGTACTGCGCAGGTACATCCTGGAACATGAACGACATGCCGTCTTGGCGGAGGTGCACGAAGGCATCGCCGGAGGCCACTATGCAGGAAAGGTAACGTCACAATAGAGTTGGGTTATGGTGGCCTACCCTACACCATGATTCTCACGACTATTGTAAATCATGTGATACATTCCAGCGGACCAACGACCCTCATGAAGAGATGAAATGCAATTGCAACCTCAAATAGCTTTGCAGGCCTTTGACAAATGGGCCATTTATTTTGTAGGACCAATCAATCCTCTAGGAAAGAAGACAGGTGCGCACTACATTCTTACTGCCAATGACTATGTCACTCGATGGGCTGAAGCACAAGTGGTAAAGGATTGTACTACGCATATCGTTGCGCACTTCATCTTTGATCAAATCCTGACCAAATTTGGATGCCCAAAGATCCTGATGAGCGACAGAGGCACGCACTTCGTTAATGAAACGATACAAGCCCTGAATGAGGAATTCCAGATCCATCACGCAAAAAGTACACCGTATCATCCATAGGCAAATGGGGCGGTCGAGGCTTTCAAAAAAATATTAGAGAAGGCATTGACGAAGGTCTGCAATGTCGATCATAGTGATTGGGACGTATTGATGGCAGTGTGGGTGCAGGAGTTAAGGAGAGCTGCGCAAATTTTGTTACTATGCTTTCTAGTTCAGAAGGAATTTGTTCCTGATCCTTAATTCCACTCTCGGTCATTAAAATTTAATAAATCTTCTTGATAAAACTAATAAAAAGACATGTGGAAGCAAAATTCCCCTTTACCCTTCAGAAACATTATAACTCACTTTGAAACAATGTTTAAAACCCTTCGGAAATGTATTAATTTATTTTTAAACAATGCAAACCTTTCGGAAGTGGGTTACGGACTTTAAAATATTTAATAAAACTCTATTGGAATAGTCTGTCGGGTCCTTACCTCTTTATTAAACTCCATGCAACATCTGTTCGCGAACACAATCGGATCTCACTTGTTATTGATCGAACAGTTATCGCGTTCAATCAACCCCCGTGACTTATCAACCAAAAGTCACGCGAAACTAGCAGTTTCACCTCTGTGATGTGTCGTGATCTAATACAATCGTGTTCAAATAGAAAAAACCACTCGCAACCCCAAAAGCGACGCGACAACAGTGACTGGTTTTTCCCAAAACCGCTTGGTCTACAAACGTTTGTTTCAATTGCATTTGAAGTCGGATTTCTGCTAGTTTACAATTTTCACTCCAACTCCTCTCGGAAACTTCTTTCCCCACTCTGTAATTCACAAATGTAAATCTATTATCGATTTCTGATATCAAGCCAAAGAAACCAAAATTCCTCAATTTCCTCTAAATATTTCACACAGAAGTTAATACACACTTCAAAATCTACACAGAAAACATGAATCGAATGGATTTTCAAATAAATGATGGATTTCGAAGAGATGAAACCCTCCAGGAATTTTCCAATCATTCAATAGATAAATAAATTCTACAAATTTTATTAACTCAGAGGTAAAATCCTCTCAATCAAGTCTTCCATGGTCCAAATTCGATTTCCTCCTTCTTACAGGTTACATTTATAGTTTTTTACATAACAGTCGACCTCCTCTTGAGGATCGAATTCTCCTAATCTAGAAAAAATCCTAATTACATAATATCTTCCCTAAATATATCAACTGAAGGCTAAATATGTTGAATCAAATCCAAAACTTTTCAATTTTCCTAGATACTAGTTCAACCCTATCTAGTAAAACTGTAAACTGACAGCTAAAGGTACTAACACCTTTGCTTGTAAACTTTTTTTGGATTTTTGGAATAATTAATTAAGCCTTTTGTCTCTAAGCCTCATGATCCTGCATTAGACTCCTGAGGACAAAAATCTTCATGGGCTCCTGTCCATGAGCTGCTCCACAGAACTGCCCAATTTCTGCAGCATGGTTTCTGTCATCTAGATAGCATCTTCAATTGGCTAATCCCTCCACTTGATCAAATATTGAAAATACTCCTGTCCCCTGGTTTTATTAAACATTTTCCTATCTAATATCCTCTATGGTTGTAATGTCTTTGCTGTGGGTAACTGTTTTACCCAGTCAATCTTTTCTCGGTCTTATGGTCTGTCATCTGTGCCACCATCTTCATATCTGTACAAATCAACAACATTGAATATTGGAGATATTCCAATATCAGATGGTAATTCAATTTCATAAGCATTTGCTAAAAACTTCCTCAATATCCTGCATGGTCCTATATTTTTGAATTTTAACTTGTTATACTTCCTCTTTGGAAATCTTTCTTTTCTTAGGTGTGCTAAAACCAAATCACCAACTTCAAAATTAACTTCTCTTTTTCTCAAATCTGCTCTGTTTTTGTACTTAATGCTGTTGTCTTGTAGCTACTGCTTTACTTTTTCATGTATTGCTTGAATTTCTGAAGCAAACTCCTCTCCTTCAGCACTTCTCATTTCTACTTTTTCCAAGTTCCTCAATTTAGATACTCCTCTTGGGTGCATTCCATAAACTATATGGAATGGACTCTATCCTGTACTTTTGTTAGGAGAATCATTATATGCATATTATGCCTGTGGTAAAATATGATCCCATTGTTTAGGATGTTCTCCTGCAATATTTCTCAAAAGATTACTCAAACTCCTATTCACTACTTCAGTCTGCCCATTAGTCTGAGGGTGATAAGCTCAGCTGAAACTTAGTTTAGTACCAAGATTCTTCCACAATGTCCTCCAAAAATGACCAACAAATCTGGTTTCTCTATCAGAGACAACACTTTTAGGCAACCCATGCAATTTGACAATCTCCTTGAAAAACAAATTGGAAACATGAGTAGCATCAATGGTTTTATAACGTGGAATAAAATGTTTCATTTTTGAAAATCTGTCAACGAAAACATAAATTGCATCATTCCCTCTCCATGTCTTAGGAAATCCTAAAACAAAATCCATACTTTATATATCCCAAGGTCTATCTGGAATAGATAATGGAATGTACAAACCTGCATTTTGACTTTTCCCTTTTGCATATTGACAAATTTTACAATTCTTCACATACTTTTCCACTTCAGATCTCATCTTTGGCCAAAAATAAAAATGAATTAGTTTCTCATAAGTCTTATCAATACCAAAATGTCCAGAAAGTACACCACTATGTTTTTCCCTGATTAAATTTTCTCTCATAGAACAATTTGGTATGCACAACTGATTTCTTTTGAACAATAAACCCTCTTGCAAGAAATAATCTAACCACTGACTTCTGTCTATCAAAACAGGATTACAACATGCTTCAAATGCTTCTTTGAAATCCAAATCTTTCTTATAGAGTTCTTTAATAAAATCAAAACCTAACACTTGAATTTGACTTTCTTGAACAAGAATGCTTTTCCTACTCAAGGCATCAGGTACCTTGTTTGATTGACCACTTATATGCTTCAATACAAAGTTAAAACTTTGAAGATATTCAACCCATTTTTCTTGTTTTTTATTCAATTTAGGTTGTTTCATAATATACTATAAAGCATGATTATATAAATATAGCACAAATTCTTTAGACATTAAATAATGTCTCCACTTCTTCAATGATTGTATAATTGCATAAAATTACTTGTCATAAGAAGAGTACTTCCTTCTTGTCTCATTCAGCTTCTCACTGAAATATGATACAGGTCTATCTTCTTGACTTAATACAGCTCCAATAGATTCCCCACTGGCATCACATTTCACTTGAAAAGGTTTATTAAAATCAGGCAAAACTAAGACAGGTTTCTCAGATATCTTTTCCTTTAAGAACTGAAAATTCCTTTCAGCTTCAGTAGTCCATTTAAATGGTTGTTTGTCCTTCTTTATGGTTTCAATGATAGGTGCATTGATCTTACTAAAATTCCTTATGAATTTTCTATAAAAACTAGCAAGACCATGAAAACTTCTTACCTCAAAAACACTTTTAGGTGAAGGCCACTCCACAATTGCCTTTATCTTCTTTGGATCCATTTTTAATCCTTCAGCAGAAACAACAAAACCTAGATATACCGATTCTTCTTTCATGAATGAACATTTCTTTAAATTTATTAGTAAATTCTCTTGATGTAACTTCCTTAAGACATAATTAAGATGTCTCAGGTGTTCTTCCTTTGTTTTGCTATAAATTAATATATCATCCAGATATACTATTTCAAATTTACCAATAAATTACTTTAATACTTCATTCATAAGCCTCATAAATGTGCTAGGTGCATTTGATAAACCAAAAGGCATTACCATCCATTCATACAATCCCTCATTTGTTTTAAAGGTTGTTTTCCATTCATCTCCTTCCCTTATCCTAATTTGATGATGCTCACTTTTCAAATCTAGTTTTGAAAAATATCTTGCTCCACTCAAACAATCCATCAAATCTTCAATTCTAGGTAAAGGAAATCTATACCTGATTATTATCTTGTTAATTTCTCTTGAATCAGTGCACATTCTCCAACCTCCATCTTTCTTTGGACTTAATATTGTAGGTACTACACAAGGACTCAAACTTTCTCTGATCAAACCTTTGTCAACCAATTCTTGTACTTGCTTTCTGATTTCTTCATTTTCTGTAGGAGTCATTCTGTAAGCTGCTTTGTTTGGCAAATTTGATCCTGGAATCAATTCTATCTGATGGTTGATTCTTCTTACAGGTGGTAAATCATTAGGAAAATCATCCACAATAATATCACAATAGTTCTCCAACATTTCTTGAATTTCAATTGGTAAATCAGAAATTTTAGTATAAGTAAATACCACCTTAGGTTTGCAAACTAAAGCAAAATTTACCTCATCATCTTCAATCTGCTGCAATTATTCTTTTCCACTCAACAATAAAGCCTTTGGATCAGACTTTTTACTTGATGCTTCTTCTTCTTCCATAGGTAACAATGTTTGATTCATACCATCTTTGAAAAACTTGTAAGTGTTTCTCTTTCCATCATGTACTACTACTCTGTCATACTGCCAAGTTCTACCCAGCAATATGTGACACACATCCATAGGCATCACATCACACATGATTTTATCTTTGTAACCTCCCATTTGAAATTATATTTCACATTGTTCCTTTATTATCAGTTGATGTCCCTTCTGAAGCCATGACACCTTGTAGGGTGTTGGATGTTCCCTTGTCTTCAATTTCAACTTCTCTATCACCTCAGTAGAGACCAAATTATCTGTACTGCCACTATCAATTACCAATTGACAAAATTTCCCTTGAACTTTGCACACACTTCTGAACAAATTCTTTCTCTGTGTTGGTTCAACAACTTCCTTTGTTTGTTTTAACAAAACCTTGTTAACCACCAAAGACTCTCCTTTCTCTGGCACAATTTATTTCTCTGTTACATGCAACTTTTCTACTTCTTCTTCAGTCTAAGCAACAATTGCATTTCTCTAGTTTTTCCCCACATTCTCTGGACACTCATAGGCTCTATGACATAATTTGTTACATCTATAACATCTGACTTCTCTTCCTCTATTTTTGCCTCCTCTTCCTCTGTAAGGACTCCTTCTGCCACTTGTATCACCTTCTGAGGGTGCATACTGAGGTGAGCTGCTACTAGCTCCATCTCTTGGTGCTGTAGATATTCCTCTAACACCTTGACTTCCTCTTCCTCGGAAAGTACTTCTTCCTTTGGAAGATTCCTTTATTATGAGTTTTTCTTCAACTTTTAAGGCCATTTGGTAAGCCTCTTCTACTGCTTTAGGAGACAATATATTTATCTCATCTTGAATATCCATTCTGAGACCAGTTATGTACCTTGCAATCTTCTCTGTTGTATCTTGAATTTTTCCTGCTCTTATTCTTACTTTGTAAAATTCTTCTGTGTATTCTTTTACTGTCATTAATCTTTGTCTAATATTCTGCATTTTTCTAAATAATGAAAGCTGAGAATCGCTAGGAAAAAGCTTACCTCTCAATTTTGCTACCATTCTATTCCAATTCTTGATTGGTTGCTTACCAACTCTCCTTATTTCTTCTTGCACTCCATCCCACCAAAGTGTTGCATTTCCTTTCAACCTTGTGACAACAAACTTAACTCTCTTTTCTTCACTCATCTCTTCATAATCAAAGCATTTATTCATTTCATTGACCCAGTCTATCAACTCTTCTGGATTCAATCCTCCTGCAAAAGCTGATACTTCAAGTCTAGGTTTGGATGTAGATCCTAAAACAGATTTAAAGAATCTCATCTCAGGAGTAAGCTCATAATTTCCTCCTTCTTCTTCTTCAGCTTCAGGTTCACTAACATCTTCAGGATCTCTCTGTTGTCTTGTTTCCATTGCTTCCAATCTGGCTTGAATTTGCTGCATATTTTTTAGTACTTTAGCATTTGCAACTGGTCTACCTCTTCTTCTACCAGCACCACCTCTACCAATTCTGACAGACATGTTGGGTTTCTTTTTCTGACTTTTGGAAGCTTTTTCAGTGTCTGAAAAACTCTTTGAAGACAGCTTTGATGCCACAAATGATGGCAGTGTGGGTGTAGGCGTTAAGGAGAGTTGTTCAAATTTGGTTACTATGCTTTCTAGTTCATGAGGAATTTGTTCCTGATCCTTAATTCCACTCTCGGTCATCAAAATTTAATAAATCTGCTTGATAAAACTAATAAAAAAGACATGCGGAAGAAAAAGTCCCCTTTACCCTTCGAAAACATTATAACTCACTTTGAAACAATGTTTAAAACCCTTCAGAAATGTATTAATTTTCTTTTAAACAGTGAAAACCTTTCGGAAGTGGGTTCTGAACTTTAAAATCTTTAATAAAACTCTTTTGGAATAGTCTGTCAGGTCCTTACCTCTTTATTAAACTCCATGCAACATCCGTTCACGAACACCGTCGAATCTCACTTGTTATTGATCAAATGGCTATTGCGTTCAATCAACCCCCATGAATTATCAACCAAAAGTCACATGAAACTTGCGGTTTTGCCTCCATTACGTGTTGTGATCCTATACTATCACGTTCAAATAGAAAAAACCACTCGCAACCCCAAAAGTGACGCGACAATAGTGACCTATTTTTCCCAAAATCGCTTGGTCTACAAACTTTTGTTTCAATTGCATTTGATGTCAGATATCTGCTGGTTTACAGTTTTCACTTCAACTCCTCTCGGAAAATTATTTCCCCACTTTGTAATTCACAAATGTAAATCTATTGTCTATTTCCGATCTCAAGCCAAAGAAACCAGAATTCCTCAATTTCCTTTGAATCTTTTACACAGAAGTTAATACACACTTCAAAATCTACACATAAAACATGAATCGAATGGATTTTCGGATAAATGATGGATTTGGAAGAGATGAAACCCTCCGGGAATTTTCCAATCATACAACAGATAAATAAATTCTACAAATTTTATTAACTCAGAGGAAAAATCCTCTCAATCAAGTCTTCCATGGTCCAAATTCGGTTTCCTCCTTCTCAGAGGTTACATTTATAGTTTTTTACATAACATTCGACCTCCTCTTGAGGATTGAATTCTCCTAATTTATAAAAAATCCTAATTACATAGTATCTTCCCTAAATCTATCAACTGAAGGATAAATATGTTGAATCAAATCTAAAACTGTTCAATTTTCCTAGATACTAGTTCAACCCTATCTAGTAAAACTGTAAAATGACATCTAAAGGTACTAACACCTTTGCTTGTAAATTTTTTTTGGATTTTTTGAATAATTAATGAAGCCTTTTGTCTCTAAGCCTCATGCTCCTGCATCACATACGCATCCCCTCTATTCTCTGGGCCTATTGGACGACCTGCAAGAAGCTAACAGGAAGGACCCCCTTTCGGATGGTCTATGGCAAAGAGGCCATTATGCCAATAGAATACATTGTTCCTAGTATACGTATCGCAACATTTACAAATATGGCAGGACCTAACATCATGGAAGAATGCCTTGCGTAGCTTTTGGAATTGGAAGCAAATTGGTTCATTTCTAACTTTCATCAACGGGTTCAGAAGGTTCGCGATAAAGCTTGGCATGATCGACATATTTGCCAAAAGTCATTCGTAGAAGGCAACCTAGTCCTCTTATATGATAGCTAGTTTGTGAAACACCCAGGGAAATTTCGACAGCACTGGCTTGGTCCCTACATTTTTAAGGAAATCACGGATGGTGGAGCAGTCAGGTTAGCTACCCTGTGCGGTGACGTGTTACCAGGATATGTCAATGGCAGTTGGCTCAAGCCATACAAGGTTAAATGACTATATGGCCGGAATAGTTGTCTCAGGAAGAATCGGCCCACCAGGGATGCGGCGCTGAGGAACAAACGGGATATGCACGCTGGTCAGGATAATCAAGCAGCTCCAGGGACAATTTACAGACCCACGGTCATAGTTACTCGGGACGAGTCACAAGATTTTGTTGGGGGATTGTTGGAACAGGGTCTCCTACAAGCTATGAAATTGGTCTGATTTTGTATATTTTTTAGTATAATTAGTCTAGCACAGGGGTTTTGGGGTGGGTCAAAGCCCCGAAAGCATTGTAACCAGTCAAAGGGTAGACCTCGAGTCTGCAAACCACGTTTTTCTTACCACAGGAAGGATTAGGCTAGATGATTATAAATAGAAAGACATTTTGAATTGTAAGGGAGGAAGAAGATGATATCTTGATGTGAATTATGTCTTAGTAGATTTGTTTGGGTTTTTGGGGAAAGGACTCCTGCTGGCTGTGTGCGCGGAGATCCCGAGTCCTACTATGTGCACACCCTATTGTTGTGTGCGCAGGTCGGGTTTGGATATTATAAGAAGGAACTGAAGGATTAATAAATGAGAAAGGTTGTTTGAGTAACTGAATCTATGTGTACTATTTATGCGAATCTTTGATAGCTGTTGTATTATGCATAGTCTGTGTTAAGCTGCGAAAGTACTGTGTTAAGTGTTTCTACTGCATCTGGGTCTGTTCCGCTATGTTTTATGTAATGCTGCACTACTGTTTTAGAAGTATATGATTTGTTGAGCACAGTAAGTATAATTGACCTTGCGCACATGGATGCAAAGGAGATCTATAGATCTGGTTCTGAGATAGGCGATCTGGTCATTATAAAGCCAGACGCAGCTCTGCTTGGCTTACCTATCCTCTCTCAGGGTGTGGAAACCTGGTTCCATCACCCACCCATACTGCTTCGGGTGAGACTTTGACCTACGCAAGAAGGTCACTATCGAAAGGGCCAGTAGTATAGGGGTTTGTTGGCAAACCTAAACCTCCAAACCTGGGTCAGGACCCCTCGAGCCAACAACACCTGAGAGCCCTTTGGGAAATATCTTGTTTCTTAGCCCATGAGACAATTGCAATCCGTCTGTTTAACCAATTTTACTCCTTATTTCCTTACTTAACCTTTGATTGTAATGCTCCAACTTACATTGTTTTATGAGGGCTACGAATAGAGAAAGCAGCTAGCAAAGGGTATTAATCAATATAGAATTGCACTGGCATTTGACAACACTTGTAATTAATTGAAATTATTCTAACCTTTCATATCGCCCCGTCTAAGAACCATAACTAGCAGAGTCATGAACCGAAATTCTTTATTTACCCAACTCACCTCCCACCCGCCTCCTACCACTGCAAATAATCCAAATGTAGCGGCTACTTGCCCAGAGTTATCCTAAGCACATTATGTTTCTTTTCCTTCTATGAATTGCACATAAAATCCAAGTTAATAGGCTATGATCTATTTCACTAAAAATATATAAATCCTCACAAAAGCAGTATAATCCTTCTCATAGTAAGCCATCTGAAATAAATAAGGTTACTGTTGTAGTTTTACCTCGAGGGGCCGATGTAGGAGGCCATGGGGAATGAGGTGGAAGTGGAGGACAAGTTGAAAAAAATATAAATTTCATAATGCAAAGTGATTTTTTAGATCCGAATTGTTGTCCAATAATCCCAGTTCAGCATGATTCCACTGATTCCACTGATGAGGAGGAAAAACGTTAGGCAAGCCCTGCAGTTATCTTTGACAGATGTTGGCGATGGTGCTTATATAATCTGTGGAATTATATAATCAGTGGAATTAGAAGGCACAAGTGAGTAATTCATAACGAAAAGCTCTCGGTAGCTTTCTTGATCAAAGTGCAATACGGAAAAACAACTCTGTGAATGTGGAAACAATGCTTGGTGAATGCGGACAATGAAAAGTATGCTCGGTGAATGCGGAAAAGATGGCCTTATCTTACTGCTACTAGTCGATCAACATCCTTTTTTTTGGAAATGTCATGTAAGCATCAACTTCTTCCTTCTCTTTCCTTTTTTATAAATTCCCTAGCATAACCACCTCCCTTAGGGTATTATTGTTGGTGGAAAAATCACATTTCTAGGCACTTTATTTCAATAACTCTAGTTATACAGCATATGGAAGAATAACTATCTGATCTAGGAACAACAACCCTCTATAGGTGCTTGCCTCTTTCAGCTCTAAAGCAGTCATGACCTTTCAATGAAGCTTTCAGCCTTACTTGAACATGAATCTAAAGCCTTTCAGGGAGAAGGCATAACATCATAGAAAAAATATCAATCAATACTAGCTTTAATGATTTTCAAGCTTGATATGGAATCCATCTAACTGAAGCCGGTATTTATCCACTCATTTGTCTAAGAGAGAAGCCCGGGCTTTGAAAATGAGCTTGAGCATGTATGTTGGTTGGATAGTTTTCCACAAATGGACCAGAATGAGAATTCCTAGCCTATTATGTCTACATGTTACCTAACCTCATGAGAATTTTGCATTCTTGGTTCGTGGTGGAAGTCAGGATGGATGAGGCCGCAGTCATGGTCTTGGACCAAATATGAATCTCTTCTTATCTCATTGTAAAAATTATGGCCATACTTTAGAATGTTGCTATAACTTCACTTGATCCAATGTTGCTTTCCAACCCCCTTCTAACTTCAAAATCCCTAACTGGTTTCACCATCATCTTCAATTTTATTTTTATGTTTCTATTTATAGGTCTGCAACTGTAATGAGGAATTCATTAATGTTTTTAAAAATCTCCATAAAGAGTACTACGGCGTCGTGCTTCTTCTTGAATTCAAATCCCTCTATTTTTTTTTGCTGACAAATGAATGAACACATGGAAGCCACACAATCAGTTTCAATTGATCAACGGTCACCCCGTGCTGTGTTATTTCCATTTCCACTACAGGTCAACATAAATCATTTCATGAATTTGGCCCATGTTTTTGCCATGGGTAATTTTGAGCAATGATGATGATTCTATATTGGGTTTTGTCCATGGGTAATTTTGATCCATAATGATGATTCTATAATGGGTAATACAAATAATATGAATATATGATTCGAAACTTTGCCTGAGGGCCTGCCACCCCGAAATGGTTGTACTCAAAATCAAAATGTTCCTGTCCTATTCGAATCTATGGCGGCTAACGCTGATTTTCACTTCCATAGGCTAACGCTGATTTTCACTTCCGCAATTTGATGGAGAGCTCCAACATATTCCCAATATTCCTCCAGTCACCTTTATAGTTTCATATGGACTTTTATCGAAGATGAAGGATGTTGTGAATGAATACAGTGTTCCTAGAGTTGGATATTTGACAATAGCTTCTTTCCACCCTGCAAGCTACATCTACGGGTTCATCTACTTTAGTTTATTCCCACTCGGGTACGCATGTAGTTTTTCCTATATGTCATTCTTCCTCTCAGGAGTTTCTAGAAATAATATGGTGCGAGAATGCATGTCTTTGTACATTTCTTTCTTTGGATTTTTCTAGCAGCATAGGGTGTCATGGACGAGCCCTTTAGCTTGGAAGCACTTGTGCCGCTCATCTGCAAAACAATTTTGTACAATCACTGGTTTCTGTAAAAAATATACTTAATTCGTAGTTTGAGTTTGTTAATTGCTTACCTTTACATAGTTGTGTGCAGATCCAATTTTCTCCGGCAGGAACGACTATTACAGGCCCATGTCTGGTTTTCCAGTAGGTCAGTAGCTTACTGATTTACTAGTATGTCTCCTAGCCTATTGAAATAGATAAAAATCAAGGCTCACCCTAGATATCACTATGAAATGCATTCCTTGCATAGAAATTATGTCTCCTCGCATACAAATTATGGCCTTTCAGCAACATTCATTCCTCGAATTTAAATTATGGCTCCTCGCATAATTATGGCCTTTCAACGACATTCATTCCTCGCATACAAATTATGGCCTTTCAGCGACCGAGGAAAGATACCATGGGAAGAGATGTGTTTTCAAAGAGATACCATGAGAAGAGATGCATTGTCAAAGAGTCAGACATGTAGCATGCATTACAATACAAGTGTAAGCAAAATCACATGTGAAAAACTCTAGAACTTTCGATATTTTACCTTGGATAAAATATGAATGTCTTGAAAAGTGCTTGAATATAAAAAAAATTGGATATCCTTCTTTCCAACTGCTTGAATATTTAAAAACTTTGGATATCCTTCTTTGCAGAATACGTTGCCTCGGACAATGTGAAGTTTCCAATAAAAGGTGGAACTGGAAACTTTGCTTAAAATTTGGGTAAAGCGAAATTGCCACTAAAAGTTTGTTTAAATTTTGTTTACCGATGAAAATTTTTGGTCAAAGAATGAATTAATAGATAGTCAATTCTCTAGCGATCGCTAGAGTCTGCCAAGGCAGGGACTAATAAGGGGGTGCTAGCGGATGTGTTTGTTTCGATGCCATCGGCGACAGAACGTTATCCTCAATGGGTTATTGTGTCAGTTGGCTAGTACTATTAGGACTCATGATGATGGCCACAATTGAGGATGGGGTTTGCTAGCGAGAAGGATGTCGCGATTCCATGGTCCTTGCAATCCTTTTTTATCCTAGCTCGTTTTCTTGTGTGGGATGTTCGCTTGCATCGGGGTGGTCATGGTTTTGGATTCACAACCATTTTTGTTCCTATGAGAGCCATAATGGTTTATTCCATTTTATTCATGTTTATAGGAAGGGGATTTTACCTGGTTTGTAATGTTTGATGTTTTTCCTTGTGAATTTGACATATGCACCCTTTTCTAATGGTTTTATTACATAGGCTTATGTTCCTGGTTTGCTATATTGATGAGTAGATGCATGTTTGTTTAGCCATTTGACAGATGCATCCTTTTCTAAGGGTTCTTTTATGTAGGCATGCATGCCTTGTTTAGCTACCCATTGTTTGAGCTATATCATTATATCTAGTTTTTCCCTATGGGTTCATATTTATTTTGGGGTTATTCTAGCACATATGCTAAATGCATGATTATGCAACATATTTTTATCTTAATAGAAATTTGTTGATTTTTGTTTCCTTAAAAAAAAACCAATACTTACATTAGAATGCTTATATATATATATATATATATATATATATATATATATATATATATATATATATATATATATATATATATATATTCTTTAACATTTTGTCACTACAAGGAAAATAATTTCTAGTGGAGGTTATAACAAAGGTGTTTAGTGTTGTAAAATTGGAAAAAATTGTCAAAAAAACCTTCGCTACAACATTTGTTTGTGGTAGCATATGTTTTAGCTGAGATGCTAACAAAAATTCATCACAACTAAAAAAAAAATTGGGCAGTCAAAGGTTTTAGTAGATGTTTAGTTAGCGATGTACTTACTAGAAACATCACACGTGTGCACTACTAATATAAAATCATTGGTGTCGTAAATTTAAATAAAAGCATCAGGACTGGAAACAAACATTTGGAGCACCGGTTCATTAAATTTATAAAAGCACTGGTGCTTTAATAATAAAAATTCACAGTCTCATACAATCTATGATACCATGCACTAGGGTGTTGAATGGAAACAAAAATGGTGCCTGAAAAGTATACCTCCTCGGTGCTTATTTCTTCCAAAAACACCTTGGGCAGTACTTTTCAAGAAGGGCACTAGGGCAGGCAAAAAAATCTTGCAACCCAAGTGATTTTATCTTCTCCAATGTACTAGGTAGTTATGTGTAACAATGCACCAGTTTTTATGTCAAGTTGCATAAAAAACATCGGTGCTTCAAAAGTAAAATGTCATGTTGCTTATGTGCTTGCAAAAGCCTTAGTGTGTAATTTTCACAAACGTCACCAAGGCAAGCAAAACAATCTTGCAGTATCAATGCTTTTTATGTAATATAATGTACTATTACGTTAGAGGCGAGTCGAACTTGTACATGAAATGTATATCTTCTCAGCGCATATTTATTTTACAAAAGCACCAGGATACCATTTTTTATTATTGTAAATATTGTTTTTGAAAAACTTGTACATGGAGCAGTGTGCATTAATATATGATGTCTCAGTATCCATTTTCTCCTTTTTAGAAACATCTACCAGTGACATTACAATTATTGTGATATTTTAAATCTATTATTCATTCAAAAATTGACATATATATTATAACAATATTCATATAGATTAAATTTTGATTAGTGCATTTGTATATGATGTTTGGATTAGTTTTTTATATCATTAGGTTTTGCATCTCTTCATTATAATATTTAATCATACATATAATCAATCAGTTGTGTAAAATTTCAAATCGACATTAGACAATGTAATAAAATAACTTAAATTTTATTTTATTATTTATATGAATAAGAGGCTCTTTTTCATACAAAATGGGATAGATATTGGTAACCCATTGTCTTTCAATTGGGACATTGTGTCCATTACATTAAACAAAATGTCTGATTTTTAGAGACAATTATTTCAAAAAATACAACAGTTTGCATTGGTATCTAAATAGATCATCATTATTCACTAGAATTGTTGTCAGTTCTCAATATACTTCCATGCCCTGGGTTATTTGGATGAATGTTTTGTTCATTGCATCGATTGTTTTCATCTTCTTCAATTTCCATCAACAAACATAAAAATAAAGTGTAATGAGCGTATCTACATTTGTGAGAATGATGAAAATTGAAATAAATAATATACATCAATGTAAATATAAAAATCAATGTACCATAGCAAGAAGTAAGTCCTGAATTATACACATTTTTTTCATAACCAAATCTCTTGTCATGTTTCAACAACTCTTCTACTGGAGTAGTTCCATACTTTGTTTCTTGCAAGTTTTATACCCCATAATAAGTCATAGATTTAATATAAAAGATTTTTTTGTTCTATTTATTATAAACTCAGAGAAGTAACAAAACATAGATACTTACAAATTCCACAATTAATTTTTGACATTCCAATATATACTCACAACCCATATTTAAGCCAATGTCAATCAATTCTTTTGATGTCTCTTCTTTTTATGTTAGCACCTATTTGAAGACATTTATTGATGGTTGTTGTAAAACAACTTAAAATATACAAAATAGAAACCTTAAATTGTTAGAAGGAAATATTAATAATTACTCATAAACTTTGATATAAACCATTTTCTTCCTTGTCGTCTTATTTTATGTGTTGAATGAGTTCCATTTTGTTTTCTTTTCTGAAATAAATTAATTGAAAATTAATATTTAATGCTAAATTATTTGTTTATATGTGCCTAATAGAAATAATGAATGATTGCATACATTTGAAGCACGTTGTTGTTGAGATGTCTCCTCTTGTGATGCAATCATGTCCATTTCTTTGACCATCTCATTGTACACTTTTTTGGATGTTCTTACTAGCATGTTTCTAATATCAACTCATTGATCCTTTGGTATTTTCATAATCTTCCTAAAAAAGTAATAAACTATTTTTATATTGATAATTATGAAAGCTAAATATAACAAAAATGATATTAATAAATGAATGCTTTGTAGTAATATACATATAATTCTAGAAAAGAATTTTAATTAGGAACATTACTATCTGAATGATTTTTTTTGTTGTTGTATGTTTTTGCTATTGAAATTTTGACGAGTATCATTGACCATTGCTCTGGAAATGTTTCCTATAGTTTAAATATAACTTGGTTCTTGGAATCATTGGATTGATTTCTGTATTGTAAGTGGAAATTACGTCTATACGTTCATTCCACTATATCCTTCATATTTTTCTAAAATCTGCCCCACCCCCTCCCCCCTTCATTAACCTCCAATGCCACTCTAGATGAGCTAAGGACCAATTCATCATCATTTACATGTTCTATAATTTTTTTTTCTTAGAACAAAATTATTTTCTTTCATTGTTGGTCTATGTAGAACATTAAACATATGTGAATTAATAGATTGTTTGAAACATATTATCTAATATTCTTAAGTATATTATGAATGAAAATTCAAAAATAAATAATCATATTGAATATTATGTTTTCATTCACCTAATTCATCATTTTGCAATTTTACGCTTTTCAACACTTAGATCAGACATAATATTATCGAGCTTCTAGATTTTGTGGCTCTGCATGACAAAAAATAACCAACGCATATTAGTTAAATTTACGTATAGTTCAAACATATTAATTTTGTAAATAATTTATAAAGAAATTGTCTTTTCTATTTTTTTTAATGTGTTATCATTGTGCCGATCGGTATTTTAGTTACTTGAAAACTTCTCAGACATTTTTTTTATCAACATACAACCTGTATCATTCAATACAAAAGAAATTAAATTTATTTTATAAATAAATCACATAATTTTCAGCCAAAAGAGGTCTAGTAACTAGTGCACTTATGTGCATATACGCACCAGTGCATTGAATTTAGTTAACACACATGATGTTTAATTGTTGAGCACTAAAACCGATTTTGTTTCTTTTTAAATAACTTTAAACTATGATGTTGCAATTTGTAATGATAGAAAAACCGCCATCACAATAAAAAAATGAAAACTAAAAAATATAAACGCAAGTTTTTTGGACTTAACACACTAGTAAGTTATATTACACAAGTCACACCGACAAATAGAAGTCATTTAAAAAAAATTGGCATGGTCGATAGGGTTTGGATTTTATTCAATAAGTGGTATGGTTGATTTACATGTTAAACACCTTATATATAGTAACACAAACTCATTAAATCTAAAATTCCTAAAATGAAAAGCCCTAATTGTGAAGTGGTAGAGGGGGTTAAACAATAAGGTGAAAGTTTCTAGTCACATAAGCAAGAAGAAGCAGAGGTTAAAGGTAAGTATTTGTTTTTTTGTTTTATTCATTTTATTAAATCTAAATAGGAATAGAGATTGTAAAATTTTTATTAGAAATCGATCATAAAATTTTTACTTTCTTTTTTCTTTTTTCTTTTCTTTTTTTTTCCTTTTTTTTTCTGAATTTTAATTAAATCTAAGAAAATTTGTAAATAAAATTATTAGTAAAATCAACAGTAAAATTAATAATTTTTTTACTATTCAAGGTTTTGAGTGAATCACCATACCTTTCAAATTCTGATCTTCTGAATAGTTATAATAATCCAAAGTATCTTGATTCTCCACAGTGCTCCCAATATGTCTCTCTTGCAAATCTCTCACTTGAAATTTTGGGTAAAATAATGAAATAGTGAATAGTTTATTATTATTTATAAGGCTTTATGAAATTTGATTTCAAGAAATAAATTACTACTCATTTTTCAATTTGAAAAAATAAAATCATGCTCTCTTTTTTTATTTTTTCAAAACATCGGTGTGTTTCATAGTAAAAAACACCGGTGTGTTTTATAAAAATGTGCACCGATTAATATAACTTATTGGTGCGCTAAACTATTTTAACTCACCAATATGATAATTTTTTTTTTTTTTTTTTCAAAATCCTGGAAACTAGTGTGTTTATTATTTTAATGCATTCGTGCGGTTATTATTTAAATGCATTAGCGTGGTTAGTTTTACAAGAGCACCAATTTGCTTTAAAATTTATTTGAATTTTTTATTTTCACATAAAATGGCATATTCATCTCAAATTATCTTTTAGGATGTATTCACATGAGTTACAAAAGTTCATAGTATACATTTTCTGCTTAAAGTCACCTTATTCTTGAAATTCAAATTGTAGTTATATGATTCTCGAAATTAATTTTAGGTATGTACAAAGAATTTTGTTGTTGATTTTGCTCAAATGGAGGGAGAAAATCTAATAATATGAAATGATAAATTCTTCAAATTCCAACTCGTTCCATATTGCTCAAAGTCATTTGTGGTGTTCTCCCTTTCCATCTCTAGTAAGTTCAGGTTCTATTTATATTTTGATTATCTAATTGATTTTTTTTATCCATGTTAATTTGAATAAAAATGTATCCAAATTTGCATGATCCCAATTCAGAATTGATTTTAGATGAAAAAAATATTCCACCAGTTCAAAAACGTTAGAAGCTCTTATCAGGAGCAACATACCGCAAGCAATTGGTAGATGAAATTGGGTAGCTTCTTTACCCTTCCAATTGTAACATGTCATCTTCTAGCCGCAATATTAGGTTAGCAATGGTAATAATTGTTTGGCATAATATAATTTCAACAAACCAATTTCATTGTACTTACTAATATTATTAAGGTACTAATGTTCAATATTTTTTGAAAATAGGATTCTAATTGTAGGTTTTAACCCTGAACATAAATTATCTACACACGAATTTGATAACAGAAAATAAACAATAGCGAGAGCATAAAACATAAAACAGATAAACACAGAGATTTTCCCCTAGATCTCAAATCGAGACGACCAACTTGATTTTTCATTATATTCCTTTTACTATTACAACACATATATATACATGCCGAAGCATACATAAACCCCAATCCATTAACCCTGGATTAGAACATAACCGTAGTTCCCTTGACCAGATCTACAAAATACCAAGGGCTGAAAACCATCGTACCCCAAAACTATGTGCAAACTCATGCACAAAACATGGGTGGGTTCGCCTATGAGTGGCTCTGCACACCAAAAAAAAATTCGCCAGAGCGTTGCCCCGGAACCCAACAGGGGGGGGCTGCCTCCCCCCTTATGACCCCCCTACTGCGCCCGGCGCAACGTACAACACATGGGGCTAGTCGTGGAAAGAATATAACACATACCCAACATTCTCCCACTTGTTGTTTTCTTTCCACAGGGGGCCACAGGAGAGCTTAGTCATTGGGCCAATTCTTCAACACCCATTGTTTCTCTACACCAAGAGAACTTCTGAGTGCTCACAGACTTCGTTAATGCATCTAAAACATTCTTCAAAGTGTCCACCTTTACTAGCAACACCCTTTTAGCCTCATCCATATCTCTAAAAAAGTGATATTGAACATCAATGTGCTTTGTCTTTGAATGGTAAGCAAGGTTCTTAGCCAAGAAAATTTCACTTTGGCTATCACAGTCTATCCTTATAGCTTGTTGTACCAACCCCATACTTGAACACAATCTCTGCAACCAAACTGCTTCCTTGCTTGCATGAGTGGCTGCTATGTATTCTACCTATGTAGTTGAAAGAGCCACTACAGACTGTCTTTTACTCATCCAACTGACTGCGCCTCCAAATAGGCTAAACACATACCCACTTGTAGATCTTCTTTGGTCTAGATCTCCAGCCCAGTCTGCATCAACAAAACCACGAATGTACAACATTCTTTCCAATCTTGGTCTTCCCCGGT
The DNA here is from genome assembly GCA_034641835.2 of Pinus albicaulis. NCBI lineage: Eukaryota > Viridiplantae > Streptophyta > Pinopsida > Pinales > Pinaceae > Pinus > Pinus albicaulis. The sequence continues at coordinate 358,785,860 of CM076574.1, read as the reverse complement.
AGCATAAGCCATAATCACTAGTGCCACGTAAATATCTGAAAACCCGCATCACTGCTTTCCAATTCTCCTTCCCTGGGTTTGACATAAACCTGCTCAATACTCCCACTGCATGTGCAATGTCTGGTCTAGTACAAACCATTGCATACATCAGGCTACCCACCGCACTTGCATATGGAACATGGGACATATCCTCCTCTTCTTCTTGTGTCTTGGGACACTGTTCAGCAGATAGCTTTACACCTACAGGAATAGGAACATTCACTGGTTTAGTATCCTGCATATTGAACCTCTGCAATATAGTCTCGACATACTTCCTCTGGTTTAACCAGAGCTTCCTCTTTTCTTGATCTCTCTTAATTTCCATGCCCAAAATATAGTTTGCAGCACCAAGATCCTTCATGTCAAATTTGGACAATAGCTAGGTCTTCAAATCTTGGATAATTTATTTTTCATTTCCAATCAACAACATATCATCCACATACAAGACCAAATAAATAACACAGTCACCAATTAATTTAAAATAAACACAGTGATCCTCCTTGCTTCTGGTGAAGCCAAGTCCCCGTATATAGGTATCAAATTTCTGATACCACATCCTTAGTGACTGTTTTAACCCATACAGAGACTTCTTCAACCTGCATACCAGTTCTTTCTTACCCTTCACCATAAAGCCTTCAGGTTGCTTCATGTAGATCTCCTCTTCTAGATCCTCGTGAAGAAATGTTGTCTTCACATCCATCTGTTCTATCTCAAAATCAAATGCAGCAGCAACAGATAAAAGTAATCTAATAGAAGTAACCTTGGCAACAGGAGAAAAAATATCACCAAAATCAATTCCTGGCACCTGGGAATAACCTTTCGCTACCAATAGAGCTTTGTATTTCTCCACCTTGCCTTCTACATTCATCTTCTTCTTAAACACCCATTTGCTCCCAATGGGCTTCCTTCCAGCCGGCAACTCCACCAGATCCCATGCCTCATTTTTGTGCAAGGATGCCATTTCATCAACCATGGCCTCCTTCCAGAGTTTTCCATCCTCTGAATCTACTGCCTCCCTGACAGTTCTGGGTTCATCATCAGTTATAGTTAAGGCAAAACCTGAACAGAAAGCGGATGGACTATACCTTTCTGGTTGCCTTCTTTCCCGAACTGATCTTCTCAAAGCTGGAGTTTGTGGCTCTTCATCTTCTGAGTCTTCTTCTATTGTAGAGTCTGATTCATCCTCCTTTAGCTCAAACTCTATCTTCTCGGGTTCCTTTGGTAGGACTTCATGTTTAACAACATCTTTCACTTCTCTAAACACCACATCTCGGCTGTACACAACCTTCCTTGTTTCTGGGTTCCAAAGCTTGTAACCCTTTAAACCATCCTTATACCCAATAAAGATGCACCTTTCATAGTTATTATCCAACTTGGTCCTTTTCTCCTTTGGAACATGTACATATGCATCACATCCAAATACCCTCAGATGTGAAAGAGAGGGTTTCTTACCAGTCCATACCTCATGTGGATTCTTATCCTCCAACGCTGATGAAGGTGATCTGTTAACCAAGTAACATGCAGTCTCCACTGCCTCTGCCCAGAATTCTTGTCCTAACCTGGTACCACTAAGCATGCTTCTTGCCTTTTCCATCAATGTTCTGTTCATTCTTTCTGCAACTCCATTTTGCTGAGGTGTTTATGGAGTAGTCTTCTGCCGTGCTATACCACACTTCTTACAGAACTCTTCAAATTCCTTCTTGCAGAACTCCCCACCATTATCTGTCCTCAACGCCTTTATCTTCTTCTCTTTCTGGTTTTCCACCAGAGCCTTAAATTCTTTAAATTTGTCAAAGACTTCAGATTTCTTCCTCAAGAAATATATCCATGTATTCCTTGAGAAGTCATCTATGAATGAAACATAGTACACAGACTTTCCCAGTGATGGAAATGACACAGGTCCAAACACATCACTGTGCACAAGTTCTAATATCTTATTTGCCCTCTTAGCACCAGAAGGAAAACTCACCCGATTCTGCTTCCCATATACACAATGTTCACAGAAATCGAAATCCAGAGAGAAATTTGACATACCTTCTATCATACCATTTCTATGCAGTATCCGAAGGTCCTTCTCTCCAATATGTCCAAGCCTTTGATACCATAACATGATCTTTTCTCCAGAGAAAACTAGGCTTTCCACTCCTCTTTCAGGAACCATAGAACTATTACACCCATCAATAATAGTGCTACCTTGTAGCATGTACATAGTTCCAGTCCGAACTCCCCGTAGTAATACTAGTGCTCCCCGAACCATCTTGGAGGCATCTTTCTCGAACACTGTTTTTACACCTGCATCATCCATCTTGCTTACAGAAATAAGATTTCTGGTCAATGCAGGAATATGCAGAACACGAGGAAGTGTTCTAATCCTTCCACCTTGCAGCTTCAGCTTGACCTTTCCACGTCCGATGATTCTGGCCTTCCTATCATCCCCTAGGAAGACATCACCATCATATTTCTCATACTCGCAGAACCACTCCCTATGGGGAGTGAAGTGAAAAGATGCACCTGATTCAATCAACCATGACTCATGATCTACATGTGTATTTGAAGAAATAGCCAAATACACATCCCCACCTTCATCGGAGGTAGCTTTTGCCTCTGCAGAAGGAGCATCATCAGATCCCTTTCCTTTCTCAGAAGCTTTAGATCTGTAGTCCTTTTTTTAGTGCCCTTCCTTTTCGCATTTCTAGCACACGTTTACAAAATTTCCAAGAGATTTAGATCTCCCTCTAGATTTAGATCTCCCACTCGAAACCTTCTTCTTGTTTTTGCTCTGGGACCTTCCTCGTACAGGTAAGGCATCTCCATTCTGACCCTCCATATTTCTCCGTCTCATTTCCTCCGACAGCGAGGCTGAGACAATGTCATCAAAATTCAAGGTAGTTGTATTGCTACCTATTGCAATAACCAGACTGTCCCACGAGTCTGGTAGAGAACACAAAAAACTGATGCACTTATCTTCATCTAAGATTTTAATATCAACAGATGACAGCTGACTTACCACAGTATTGAAGGCGTTTAGATGCTCTGTCACCGAGTCTCCATCCTTCATCCTCAGGTTATACAGCTTTTTCCGCAGGAACAAATTATTCACCAGAGACTTTGATTGGTACAAAGTCCCAAGTTTTTCCCACAAATTCTTCGTCGTAGCTTCCCCAGATACATTCAACAATATTGAATCTGAAACACATAATCGTATTGTTCTCTTTGCCTTCCGATCCAGCTTCTTCCAGTCTTCATCTGACATTTTCATTGGTTTAGTACCTGGATCTACCGTGATCCACTGATATTTATCCACCAGCAGATCCTCCATCTTGAATTTCCACAACTCAAAACTCTAACCATTAAATTTCTCTATCTCTATGTTTCCACTGCTCGCCATCTTCTTTCACCTCAAGAATCGATCCCGCAGATCTCCCACTGAACAGGGTCTACCTCAAGCCCAAGAAAAAAACCCTCAGCAGCAAAGGTGTCCCCTTGAAGCTGAAACATCTCCGATACCAAATGTAGGTTTTAACCCTGAACAGAAATTATCTACACACGAATCTTATAACAGAAAATAAACAATAGCGAGAGCATAAAACATAAAACAGATAAACACAAAGATTTTCCCCTGGATCCCAAATCAGGACGACCAGCTTGATTTTTCATTATATTCCTTTTAGTGTTGCAACACATATATATACATTCCGAAGCATACATAAACCCCAATCCATTAACCCTGGATTAGAACATAACCATAGTTCCCTTGATCGGATCTACAAAATACCAGGGGCTGAAAACCATCGTACCCCAAAACCATGTGCAAACTCATGCACAAAACATGGGTGGCTCCGCCTATGAGTGGGTTTGCACACCAAAAAACATTTCGCCAGGGCGTTGCCCCGGACCCCGACAAGGGGGGCTGCCTCCCCCATGTTGCGCCCGGCGCAACGTACAACACGTGGGGCTAGTCGTGGAAAGAATATAACACATACCCAACACTAATGATGATGAGCGACCCACATACCATATTCCCGTGCACTCTTCTACATTTCAAATCTAAATAAGGTTGCATTAAGATCGAAACTCGAAGAGGAAGCATACCAAGAATGGTTGAATCAACCACCTATTCAATTCTCACTATGTCCATCTACACCAATTAGGAATGACTACAACAATATTAGTTATGCATCACAAGTTGGAAATGAAGGCAATCAAATAGAGGTTGGTATGGATTATTAATTATGGGATACAACTTCCATGGTGAAAATATTGTTAGATGCATTCAAGAACGACGAGATAGGGGATGATATTCATGTCACTTATATCTTTTTAGAAAGCCTTAAATCTTCTTCCACCACCCCTCTCTTTGGACATGACGATGAGTCAAAGTCGACCCAACTGAGGATAAAAATGTTACTATACAACTTGAAAGAAAATCTTCACACGTTGAATGCATGTTCCTGAACAATATTAAGGTAATTCACCATGATCAAGTCCCTTATATTTTGAGAAATCTTGTTGCACGATCAACATTAAAATGGTCAATTTTATGAACGTTAAATATTAACATTTACATTTATATTTCCCACCAACTATAGGTTATTCAAAGATAAGGTTCTTCTGAATGATAATGTTTCACCTGCCGCTGTGAAGAGGCAAAGAAATTGTTGAGAATGTTAGGTGATTAGGAGATCATGTGTTTTTCTAAAAATTGAAAGTGCTCGAAATTGTACAGAACTTGAGCGACTGGAAAGGTCTCGTCGTTGCGATTCTAGCAATGCAAACAGTTTGAAAAACCTATGTCGTATGAGGAAGCTATCATGTTCTTTTTGTTTTCCCAAACAATTAATTTTTTTAATTCAATCAGATCTTGCCACGTGGCGCATCCAGGGGCGAAGATTTTGGTTTGTACATTTTTAATTTGGTCTATTAGATGAGTGACATGTGGCAAGCTTGGAGGTTGCCACGTTTCATCAGGAGGTTGGAGTAAAATTTTATTTGGAGTCCGGGGGGTTCAACCCTGTGACCTCCATGGCACCCGCGTAAGCCTCCGACCATTTCGCCTACCATGATTTTCTTACCATATATGTTTTCCGCATTAATTTATTATGTAATGTTTTGAAGGTTGGGGGGGGGGGGAACCGCCAGTGGTCCCAACCTACTAGTGACCCCCAACATTGTGATCACATGAAATAAGTATTAAACCGTGGAATTTTATATGGTCCGACAGTTCGAAAATTGCAACATTAAAACTCTAGTCGCAATCCAATTCACATTGTTATTTGCCAGTGGTTATGTATTACTCTGACAGTTTAAAACAAACCGTGGCATTAAACTCCAATGTTGTCACATGTGGACTATCTCCGCAGGTTAGGCGACGGTTAAGCCGGCGGTTGTGGAACGTGGAGTTATGGTTCCGCTCCTCTATTATATGTGGAGTTTTAAAACATCTAAACCACAGAGAATTAGGTGGGGGGTCGGCATGTGACCACCCCGCCCTAACCATTTTTATTCAATTCAAACGGTTTGAGTGGAGGGAGTTAATCATGCCACCAGAATTGGCGGAATTTACCAAAATTAACTGCAATTAACTATAGTTCTCCACTTTTAGTGGAGCTTTTCTAGATGATATTAGGAAAAATGAATTGGGAGGTCAATTTTCGACCAATTTGGGTGAAACAAGTGTCTAACTAGACTAATTTGAGCATTCTGGAGCCACTGGTGCAGAGAAAACAGCCATTAGAGGCTTGTAAAAACATGTGTTTTTCAATTTTGAGCATAATGAAAAAGAGGGACATGCCATTGGGAGTTGGACCAGCAGATGTAGCCTAGGAGGGGTGAACTGCTTCATCATGTGTGTTGTGTAATACTTATGCGTGATGTTTATTCTCTATTATACACTGTTGTAAAATGTTATTTAGGCTTATTTTCATGCTTAAAACTCACAAATTCATCTATGTTTCATGGTTAAAACACTCATTCATTAAGCAAACAAATGGAAACAAGTTGGACATGTTTTTAATACTGAAAGGACACTTAGCACAACAAACTAATACACTCCTTTCAGATCAGGTTGGTATCAGAGCTAGAGTTTATTCTCTAGTTTTTTTTGTGCAAATATTTGTTTAACTGTTTGCAAAGGTTTTCATGCTTATTAAGCTCAAGCTTAAGAGAGGATAAGGCAAATTGGTGGAAGCAAGAGGTTCTCAAAGTGAGCCACAACAAAGGAGGGCAAGATTGCCACATTCTCCACCACCTAGTTCACCTCCAAAGAAGCAGAAGAAGATATAAGCATGCCTCCAGGAGAAGAATAAACCCATGAAGAGGTGGATCCCAAAGAAGAAAGAGGATTCAAGAAAGCATTCCTTGACATGTCTGAGATGGTGAGAATCCTTTATCAAGAAAGGAATGAAAGACTAGAAGGAGAAGGATCCAAACTTCACAAGGAAGGTCAGGGATCATCATGAGGTCACAATGATGAAGATAAATCAAAGAAGGGCAATGGAGGAAATGGAGGTAGTGTAAAGTCACCATCCTCACCCTCATCATCACCATCCTGTACTTCATCTTCAGTACACCAGTCACACAAGTCAAATAACACTGGTAGAAGTCCTTTTATAAAATTTGATGTTAAGTTTGAATTGCCAATGTTTAATGGTGAATTCTGTTATCACTTAGATTTTCCTTGAAGTTGTTAGAAGAGGAAAGGGGTCCGAGGTAACCACAAACCAACCTTCAGGTACAGAATCTAGCCAATCTGTACCTAGAGAGGGCTCTCTCTATAAAATTTAGCTTTGTTTTTGGGAGATATTAGGCTAGTTATAAAGTTCAGGGGTTTTGATTTTAGGTTGATGGAATTCTTTAGCTGAGATTAAGATCAAGTAATTTTAGTCCATTGGGCTAATGGAGTCAAAGGATTGGCTGCACTGGCTTAAGTTTTTTAACAAAAGATGGTTTATCAGGGCAAGATAATCAAACTAGAAACAATTATAGATCTAAAGCGAATGGAATGGAACTCAAACGGATGAAAGGAAACGAAGAATATTTCAACACATTCAAGAGAAGAGAAATATATTGATTATCAATAAAGAGCAGTCAAGTATTCTTTACTAAATAACCAAAAATGTATGAACTAGACAAACAGGAGCAATTGAGAATTCATTGTTTAAACTAGTTTAGAAGAAAACATTTAGAATAATAACGATTGAAATCAGATTACACCTAAGTACTTTATGATTTAATCCTTTTCGTTAAATATCAAGATAATGAAACACAGATGATATTGTAAACAAATATTAAACTTCAAAACATGAGATAGAAATGACTTATTGATCCTTCATTTGACGCATGAATCCTGAGAAAAGTCTTCTGCCTCAATTCCTTGTCCAGTTTTGCCATGAAATATTTCTCCAAAGCTCTTTATTCAAAAAAATTCAATGTTACCTCAAAGTATAAGAATCCACCCTCACTACTCCAATTGATGGAGTATTTATACAAATCCTAAACTAAAATATCATGAAAAAATATCAAGATTAGTTCACAAATCTCTCCAACTATTTTACATAAATAGAACTTAAGTAAAGGACACTCTAACTAATGCATATATTTGGCACTATTTCTTATGGATAGGTGATGACAAAGAGGAGAATTCGAATTTGATCCAACTCTTAGTTGATGATGAGGCATCCAAGTCACTAACTGCTTCCTTTCTTTGTGCATTCTGCTCCAACAATTCTGCAAACTTGGGGTCCAATGATACCTTTTTATTTCTCAATCCGTAATAGATATGTAAAACATGAAAGAGGTTATTGTGTATTAATATTTTGGTGATATAAACCCCTTTCAGTTTCAAAAAATTCCTGTCCAGCTGTGCACAATAGTCTCTGTAAAAATATGTGTAAAACAGAGTTTTACAGAGTCTGAAAAATAGCCTGTAAAGATGTGCATGTATCTCTAATTCTGAAATCACTGTGCAAAAAGTGAGATAAATTTTTGTAGATGGGTCTCTTAGGAACAAAAAAATCCTTCAGTTTTGTATGATGTACTTCTAATTTACCACAATATTCTCTGCAAAATGATGACTTAACTGGTTTTTTCTGCAAAAAGTGCTTTCCAACATTGTTTAATATTTCCAAAACTATAATAGTTGTTAGAAAATGGAGAGAGGTTTTTGTAGCTGGTCCTCTTAAGAACATAAACCTCATTAATTTTTGCAAAATTCATCTTATATTGATCACAATATGTTCTGCAAAATAATGACTAAAGCATCAAATTTCTGCAAAAATGTTCCTTCTTGTTGTGTTTTTCAACTTTTCACTTTTTTGTTCTTTTGACTATTTCACTTTCACTTTAGACAAAATTCAATGTTGGTGAAAGTATTTTCATTTCTTTTTACCATTTTACTGCCTCTGTAACTTCATTTTTACCACTCTATTTTTTTATCTGTCTTCACTTTGCCATGAACTTGTATGTTCTGTTTTGTAACTGTCTTCCCTGCTGTTTATCTTCATGCTAGCTGATTTACTTGACTTGTTCTTCAATCTGATACTCTTTAATCCTGATACTCTTTAACCTTGATACTCTTGAACTGTTCTTTACTGTGTCCTCTTACCTTCAATGTGTAGTTTAGGTTTTTACTGTCTGTTTCAATAGTAAATCGTTTAATATCCTTTTTCCTTTGCTTGTCTTTCTGTATGTTTTATCTTCCATCTCTGTTTGAATAGATTTGATAACACTCTTGGAGTAAACAAGTCTTATGAATAGTATTAAGACTGTTTATCCAAGGCTGTGGTCTTCTGATCACCTGTAAAACAAAACAAATTGTTAAGAAAGCATTGGTTTGTAGGGGAGGTCGAAAAGGTTTCATTTGATTTTGAGAGGTCTGTGGAGTGAATCTAGAATGATTTTTGGGAGGTAAACCATGCTCAAATTGGTTAACAGAGGCTTCAGGTGGCGCAGTTGGGTTACAAATGGTTTTACTGCGCAATCAGGTGAAAATGAGCAACACTAGGGTGTTTGTGTTTAAACGGGTAAGCGGTTGATATTGGTGAGTAAGCTTTGAATGAACAGTGATTTGAACAGGTACTAGTTATGGTGGAAGAACCTTGGAATACTCGACTGCAATTCTCTTCAGCAAGGTAACGGTCGGCGGAATTCAACAGTTGATTTTTGAAATTTGTTGCATGGGATACTGGTTAGTGCACGAGATAAAGAAAATGACGTGGGCACGTTTGTTTTATTCACAAAGCAAAAAGGTTTGCGATTTTTTAATGATGACGTCAGCAGGTACGATGGATGCGTCACAAAGGATAGGCGGTAAGCGGTTTTTCCGCACTGCTTTTGAGGGAAGGTGGTATTGAGCAGATGGGCAGCGATTCCACAGAATGAATGACACGTGGCTATGGTACTGTTTGAAAACCACCGGCATTTCGCGCATTATTGTTCAGATCGGGGATGGCCAGCGGAATTATCAACAGCCATTGATCTTGGAGCGGGTGATCGAACGATGGTCGGGGAGTGAAGTTGACAGGGAGTTAATAGGAGGGCCCGACGGAATTTATTATTGATTAATCGCATCGGGAGCGATTTGATTGGCGTGTTAGGTTCTTAATTAATCGTGGGGATTAATTAATTCCTACGTACGATGAAGGGTTGGGGAGGAAAAATACGCAAGGGATGGTTTAGTTTTTGTTTTAAAACACGTAATAAAACATGTTTTAAATCATTTTTAATGTATTTCTATTATATGATAATTAAATTAGATTAATCCAATTACCATAGGGGGCGGTATTAACATATAATGATATATTTTAACCAAAGGGGTTATATAGTGGGTTTTTTATTTGAACAAGTGGGGATTAAATACTTTGGTTAAAACTATAATATATGGGTTTTTTGGGATATTATATAAAAAAGGAGCTATATACAATAGGAAAAGGTCATCTCTATAAGGAGTTAATATATAAAATCAATGTTAATATGAAAAAATGAACTCAAGCGCTAAGTATAAAACATTAAAATAATGTATTTAACTTATGCTTACATAAACAGGGTTTTTATGGAGTATTGCATGATTTTCCTAAGTAAAATGGGATTTTACTTAGGAAAAGATTTTTTAAAAGTGAATGAGTGTGATGATGAATGATTTTAAGTACTTAGGTTTTTTCAATTATTGGGCCGAGGGTCCGGTCCCTCCAAAAGTCAAGGAAATGCCTTGAGCCCCTCTAATCTTTAAATACCTTAGTACTTAGGGGAAATTAGTGAAATGTTTAGGGAAAATGAGAGGGGAAGTTAATAATTTGACTTTGTTTTGCTTTGAAACTCTCCAGTGGAGTGTCTGCCATTGCACTTTGTGATAAAATTAAAATATTTCACACATCTAAAACTATCATTCATCGCATATAATTCTGCAACTTCAACTACCTACCCTACTTACTTTACCCTACCATTTTTTCTTCTTTATTAGGGTGCACTTATACTAGCAAGCCCTTATCACATTTTTCTTTTACATATGGAAATCTCTCTAATTCTAACCTTATTACATCCAAGGGCTCAGATTAAACTGTTGAGCTCCTTTTATTCACTCTACCTATCTACTTATCTGCCAAGATTAAATTGTTTGGCCAAATATTATTCTCTATCTCTAAAACATGAAATTGAAAAATGAACTAACCAATCTTAAGTTGTTTGACTATTCATAAATTGTGGCATAAAATACAAGTTGCACACAATTTGATTATTACATCAGAACAAAAAGTAGTGGCATTTAGATTTGCACATTTTCCTTGGCCTTTCTTTTGGTGGGGTTCATTTTCTTTTACTTTTTTGGCCATTTTTATTTTTACACCCTTTGATTTTTCTTTTAGGGTATACATTTTTTAAATTTTTTAAATTTTCTGATTTTTTGATTTTTTGAAAATATGGAACACCTTTGCAACAAGAAAAATGTTTGAACATATTGCATAGTTCATCAAGTCAATCATGAAAAATGACACGTATTGGTATAGGAGTCTAACACTGGCTCCACTTGGGGATGGCTTTTCCTGGTGAAAAGTCAAGAACAACAAGTCAGATGCCTCAAAATGACTTTGACTAAACCATGGAATCTTCTTCTACTTGTTGCTTTATTGTATGTATGACAGTAACACTTCTGAAGCTTAGGGCCTTCTCCTCGGGCTTCAACTCCAGTAAGTTACTATCCACTCAAAACTTAAAACTTTGTTTCCCAGTTGGAAATCTTCTGCCTTGGTCCAATACCAAACATGCATTTGCTGTGGCTGAAAATCTTGAATTGAATATAGTATTTTTCTGTAACCTGAAATCTAATCTGAAACTAAAACAACACACAAAAATTTTCAAACCAACTTAATGAAAAAATAACTGAAAATTGAAAAGTAAAAAAGAAAAATGCTCAAAATTCTGAGCTTATTGGCACTCATTTACCTACTCAATCTACTAAAAATCTTATTTGAATCAGGTAATACAAAAATGCCAATGAAGCCAATCAAGTAGCTGTAACAATAAATGGATAACTTGATTGCTTGTGATCAAAATTGGAAGTATATTATGATCATGTGCCTTTATAATCAACGATAAGATGTGAAATGGAAATTGTTGATATATTTGATCCTCATAGATAAAAACATGTTTGCAGATTTGAGGTAAAAATATTCTCCATATAATTTTCTATAGGATCATTAAAAGCATAATGTATGATTTGTGTTTCTAGGCCTTCAATGACTAGTTGCTCAGTTGTATTCTGAATATTAATAATTGAAACTATTTCCTCAGTCTTGTGTTTGAAAGAATAATCATCCTCAATATGCAGGTCAGAAGATAGTACAATTTCTTCTTGCTTTGGAGAAGGAATATTTTCAAATAATTCTTTAGGATTTCGGAAATTGTATGACTGAATTTGAGAATGCAAAAGTTTGATTTCATTTTCATAATTTTCAGAAATTATCTCAAGAACACATTTTTTCAGTTTAGGAGAATATTTTCTTGATTTCAAAAGAAGAAATAAAGCTCTTAAAAAATCCTCATCAAGTTGAAGTTCTAATATCTCATCCCTCAAAATAGCTAGTGATTGTTTTGTGAAATTATCATAATTACCATCATACTGATCATATTTAGGAAAATCTTCAAAATAAGTAATGTCATCAATTATAAACATTGAATCAACATATTTCTCTTCCAACAATCCCAATATATCTTGATTAGATTGCTTGCATTCTGTTTGAAAATCATTTTTTTGTTCAATAGGCATGGTGTCAAGCAATGCGCCTTTTTGGGAAGGTAGAATAACATGAGAATTAACTTGTTCTTCTATCCCTTCATGGATAAAAAATTTTGTACATTCATCAACATTAGAAGAAGTAGAAACAATTTCTTCATTATGTAAATATTTTGAGGATGGTTGCATGTTTAGAAGCAAATTGATTTCTTCTTCAGTGAGGGGGGGTGGGAATCTCTGAATTCTTAAATTTGAATAGTAATTGTTTTTCCTCTTATCTAAAAATTGATCATGAGATTGAATATTTTCTTTAACTCCATTCATAACATTAAATGAAACATCATTTGTTAATACAGAGGGGTTTTGTGGATCTTGATTCATCTCCTGATTTATTTCATCTTTGTTTAACTCCTCTTGATTATTATGACATTTAACTTGAGAATGAAAGTTCTGGACTTCTTTTAATAAATATTCAGGAAACCAATTTCCAAAATCTTCATCAATATTTTTAAGGTAATTTATAAGATCTTTAGCTTGATCACAACAATTTTCAGCTAATGATAAAAATGGAAAATCTTCTTTGTAATGCTCATAAAATACCTTATGAAAATCTTTTAGAGAAAACAAACTTGCAGGTTTGAGAGCTTCGTACCATTCCCTTGCTTTTCCTTCTAAGGTTCCCATGAATATTTTCATGAGGCAATCCTCATGCCAATCACCCTTCAATATTGATAAGTGTATATGAAATTTAAGGAGATGTAGTAAAGGATCATCAATATTCTCATCTTGAAACATAGGCAGATTTTCACTCCAATTTACCTTTGGTAGTTTGTGTGGAAATCCAGGTATGTGATCTTTGCTCATGGGAGCATATCTTCGTTTTATTCTTGGATCATTTTGAAAATCAGCCATAATGAAAAGCCACTTTATCTGTACAACCAAGTTAGATCCTTATATAAAATACAATACATATTGAAAAACCTTCTTAAGGAGAAAGAACATAATGTCTTGGATTAAGATCCAATTTGAAAGTCTGATCTTTCCATATTGTTCTTCCAGGTTCATTCCTCCAGTGGAGTCTTGATTTTGAAATGGATTTGGAGTCGCCAAGTGGATGATTTTAACCTTTGTGTGTCTGATCACTGTCCACCATCATAGATCAGATCTAAACCTGTAAAACAATTCTGAAGAAAAAGTTAGTTCTTCAGGAAACCAAATTTTGAGTATTTTATGATTATTTTGTTTTTTTTTTTTTTTAATGAATTTTCAAAACAACTTCTATGATTTCTTTAAGAGGCTTTAGATATGAGATTTAAACTTTCTTAAAGACTTATTTGACAAGAGGAACTGATCAAGTATTTGAAACCAGATGTTCAATCCATAAACTAGACCGGAGATAGACTGAAGCAACATTTATTTACTTTTGCAATTGCAAAGCAAGAGCAATTTCAAAGGCTACCTCGCTGACTTCAGGCTCCGTCTATAGTTTATAAAATAAACAATAGTAACAATAAAATTATTCAGATCCCCAGTATGGTCGCCACTATGTTATCACTCAGATTTTCCTTGAAGTTGTTAGAAGAGGAAAGGGGTCTGAGGTAACCACAAACCAACCTTCAGGTACAGAATCTAGCTAATCTGTACCTAGAGAGGGCTCTCTCTATAAAATTTAGCTTTGTTTTTGGAGATATTAGGCTAGTTATAAAGTTCAGGGGTTTTGATTTTAGGTTGATGGAATTCTTTAGCTGAGATTAAGATCAAGTAGTTTCAGTCCATTGGGTTAATGGAGTCGAAGGATTGGCTGCACTGGCTTAATTTTTTTAACAAAATATGGTTTATCAGGGCAAGATAATCAAACTAGAAACAATTATAGATCTAAAGCAAATGGAATGGAATTCAAACAGATGAAAGGCAACCAAGAATATTTCAACACATTCAGGAGAAGAGAAATAGATTGATTATCAATAAAGAGCAGTCAAGTATTCTTTACTAAATAACCAAAAATGTATGAACTAGACAAAGAGGAGCAATTGAGAATTCACTGTTTAAACTAGTTTAGAAGAAAACATTTAGAATAATAACGACTGAAATCAGATTACACCTAAGTACTTTCTGATTTAATCCTTTTCATTAAATATCAAGATAATGAAACACAGATGATATTGTAAACAAATATTAAACTTCAAAACATGAGATAGAAATGACTTATTGATCCTTCATTCGACGCATGAATCCTGAGAAAAGTCTTCTGCCTCAATTCCTTGTCCAGTTTTGCCACGAAAAATTTCTCCAAAGCTCTTTATTCCAAAATATTCAATGTTACATCAAATTATAAGAATCCACCCAAAATACTTCCAAGAGTGAAGTATTTATACAAATTCTAAACTAAAATATCTTGAAAAAATATCAAGATTAGTTCACAAATCTCTCCAACTATTTTACATAAATAGAACTTAAGTAAAGGACACTCAAACTAATGCATATATTTGGCACTATTTCTTATGGATAGGTGATTACAAAGAGGAGAATTCGAATTTGATCCAACTCTTAGTTGATGATGAGGCATCCAAGTCACTAACTGCTTCCTTTCTTTGTGCATTCTGCTCCAACAATTCTGCAAACTTGGGGTCCAATGATATCTTTTTATTTCTCAATCCGTAATAGATATGTAAAAAGTGAAATAGGTTATTGTGGATTAATATGTTGGTGAGATAAAACTCTTTCAGTTTTCTAAAATTCCTCTCCAGCTGTGCATAATAGGCTCTGTAAAAATATGTGTAAAATAGAGTTTTAGAGAGTCTGAAAAATAGCTTGTAAAGATGTGCATGTATCTCTCATTCTGAAATCAATGTGAAAAAAGTGAGATAGGGTTTTGTAGATGGGTCTCTTAGGAACAAAAAAATTCTTAATTTTTGTATGATGTATTTCGGATTGGCCACAATCGTCTCTGCAAAATGATGACTTAACTGGAATTTTCTGCAAAAAGTGGTTTCCAACATTATTTAATATTTCCAAAACCATAATAGCTGTTAGAAAAGTGAGAGAGGTTTTTGTAGATGGCCCTCTTAAGAACATAAACCTCCTTTAGTTTTTCAAAATTCATCTTGGATTGATCACAATAGTTTCTGCAAAACAATGACTAAAGCATGAGATTTCTGCAAAAATGTTCCTTCTTGTTGTGTTTTTCAACTTTTCACTTTTTTGTTCTTTTGACTATTTCACTTTCACTTTAGACAAAATTCAATGTTGGTGAAAGTATGTTCATTTATTTTTACCATTTTACTGCCTCTGTAACTTCATTTTTACTGTTTACCTTTTACTTTTTACCGCTCTATTTTTTTATCTGTCTTCACTTTGTCATGAACTTGTATGTTCTGATTTGTAACTGTCTTCCCTGCTGTTTATCTTCATGCTAGCTGATTTACTTGACTTGGTATTCAATATGATACTCTTTAATCCTGATACTCTTTAACCCTGATACTCTTTAACTGTTCTTTACTGTGTCCTTTTACCTTCAATGTGTAGTTTTGGTTTTTACTGTCTGTTTCAATAGTAAATCGTTTAATATCCTTTTTCCTTTGCTTGTCTTTCTGTATGTTTTATCTTCCATATTTGTTTGAATAGATTTGATAACACTCTTGGAGTAAACAAGTCTTATGACTAGTATTAATATTGTTTATCCAAGGATGTGGTCTTCTGATCACTTGTAAAACAAAACAAATTGTTAAGAAAGCATTGGTTTGTTGGGGAGGTCGAAAAGGTTTCATTTGATTTTGAGAGGTCTGTGGAGTGAATCTAGAATTATTTTTGGGAGGTAAACTATGCTAGAATTGGTTAACAGAGGCTTCAGGTGGCGCAGCTGGGTTACAAAGGGTTTTACTACGCAATCAGGTGAAAATGAGCAACACTAGGGTGTTTGTGTTTAAACGGGTAAACGGTTGATATTGGCGGGTAAGATTTGAATGAACAGTGATTTAAACAGGTACTAGTTATGGCAGAAGAAGCTTGGAATACTCGACTGTAATTCTCTTCAGCAAGGTAACGGTTGGCAGACTTCAACAATTGATTTTTGAAATTTGTTGCATGGGAGACTGGTTAGTGCACGAGATAATGAAAACGACGCGGGCATGTTTGTTTTATTCACAAAGCCAAAAGGTTGGCGGGTTTTTAATGATAACGTCAGCAGGTACGATGGATGCGTCACAGAGGATATACGGTAAGCAGTTTTTCCGCACCGCTTTTGAGGGAAGGTGGTATTGAGCAGATGGACAGCGATTCCACAGAACGAATGACACGTGGCTATGGTACTGTTTGAAAACCACCGGCATTTCGCGCGTTATTGTTCAGATCGGGGATGGCCAACAGAATTATCAACAGCCGTTGATCTTGGAGCGGGTGATCGAATGGTGGTCGGGGAGTGAAGTTGACGGGGAGTTAATAGGAGGGCTCGACGCAATTTATTATTGATTAATCGCATCGGGAGCGATTTGATTGGCGTGTTAGGTTCTTAATTAATCATGGGGATTAATTAATTCCTGCGTACGATGAAGGGTCTGGGAGGAAAAATACGCAAGGGATGGTTTATTTTTTGTTTTAAAACACGTAATAAAACATGTTGTAAATCATTTTTAATGTATTTCTATTATATGATAATTAAATTAGATTAATCCAATTACCATAGGGGGTGGTATTAACATATAATGATATATTTTAACCAAAGGGGTTATATAGTGGGTTTTTTATTTGAACAAGCGGGGATTAAATACTTTGGTTAAAACTATAATATATGGGTTTTTTGGGATATTATATAAAAAAGGAGCTATATACAATAGGAAAAGGTCATTTCTATAAGGATTTAATATATAAAATCAATGTTAATATGAAAAAATGAACTCAAGCGCTAAGTATAAAACATTAAAATAATGTATTTAACTTATGCTTACATGAACAGGGTTTTTATGGAGTATTGCATGATTTTCCTAAGTAAAATGGGATTTTACTTAGGAAAAGATTTTTTAAAAGTGAATGAGTGTGATGATGAATGATTTTAAGTACTTAGGGTTTTTCAATTATTGGGCCGAGGGTTCGGTCCCTCCAAAAGTCATGGAAATGCCTTGAGCCCCTCTAATCTTTAAATACCTTAGTACTTAGGGGAAATTAGTGAAATTTTTAGGGAAAATGAGAGGGGAAGTTAATAATTTGACTTTGCTTTGCTTTGAAACTCTCCAGTGGAGTGTCTTCCTTTGCACTTTGTGATGAAAGTAAAATATTTCACACATCTAAAACTATCATTCATCACATGTAATTCTGCAACATCAACTACCTACCCTACTTACTTTACCCTACCATTTTTTCTTCTTTATTAGGGTGCACTTATACTGGCAAACCCTTATCACATTTTTCTTTTACATATGGAAATCTCTCTAATTCTAACCTTATTACATCCAAGGGCTCAGATTAAACTGTTGAGATCCTTTTATTCACTCTACCTATCTACTTATCTTCCAAGATTAAACTGTTTGGCCAGATATTATTCTCTATCTCTAAAACATGAAATTGAAAAATGAACTAGCCAAGCTTAAGCTGTTTGACTATTCATAAATTGTGGCATAAAATAAAAGTTGCACACAATTTGATTATTACATCAGAACAAAAAGTAGTGGCATTTAGATTTGCACACTTTCCTTGGCCTTTCTTTTGGTGGGGTTCATTTTCTTTTACTTTTTTGGCCATTTTTATTTTTTCACCCTTTGATTTTTCTTTTAGGGTATACCCTCTTTACATTTTTTAAATTTTCTGATTTTTTTATTTTTTGAAAATATGGAACACCTTTGCAACAAGAAAAAGGTTTGAACATATTGCATAGTTCATCAAGTCAATCATGAAAAATGACACCTATTGGTATAGGAGTCTAAAAAATTCAATGCAGAAAAGCTTGATAATTGGATTAGGCAATTTGAGGTCTATTTGAGAATTCAGAACCTTCATGATGATGATACCAAAATCCAACTAGCTTCATTGAGAATGGAAGGTGTAGCTCTTTTTTGGTGGGAAGCCAAGACAAAGGAGGAGATCAAAAAACATTGTAAGATTATCCTATCATGGACTAATTTCATTAATGAAATAAAAAAAAAAAATTAACCATTAGCTCACATGCAGAAAGCCATAATGAACTGGAAAAATTTTAGACAATTGAAAGGACAAAATGTACAAGACTACACCTAAGAATTTAGGAGAAGAGCTCTCTTATGAAGGGTAGATTTGCAGAGCCAAGACACTTTTCTCAAGTACATCTAGGAGGCTTACATCAACTAGCTCATGGGCCCACAACCTCGCCCTCACATGTTAATTCCTTTATTTCATGTTATATCTTGATATTTGTGGAATTGAGTGTTCCTATAAAATTACACTTCAAAAAATATCTAGACTCCCATACCTCTAGGATACTTTCTATCCATGTGCATGTCTAGGCCTGGCCCACATCTGGGTCTCCTAACCTCACTTTCTTTCACTCACCTCAAATGCCCCAAAATTCTAGATGCATTTGCCTCCCATGCTAAAATATGGTTTTGTGCCACCTTTCCACTAGAAGGCCCCACCCCATATTTTCATTGAAATATGGTTTGTGATGCAATCCATTCCCCAAGCGCTATAATGTGCTTCCCAAGAAGTGCCCCACTTTGTATATGGCTTATCTGGATTACTCACATTCAATTTTTAGTTATATCTAGTTCGTCTAGATATGGTATTGCTACAATATACCACTTGAAATTTCTTCCAAACATTCAGACTAATAGATATCTCTGGATAACCCAAATCTGACCCAGATACAAAGAAAATTTCTCCGTTATTAACTCAAGGCGATTTTATGGGTTTTTTCCAAGGAGTTAGGGAATAAACCAAGGTTCTCTTGAGAGCCTGTTTCTACCCAAACATGCACAACCATGGAAATACATCCTTACATAAACATATTGAATTCAAGTTCTAACCATTAATAAAATAAATTCACGAAGATGTAAATATGCCTACCACTCAGATGTTGAAACGAGCCAATCCATGGATACTATACTCTGTAATGCCAACTACCAAAATACCAAAACATTCTAAAATTCGATTTGAACAAATCCGTCAAACTCCTGGATATATCTATGCACATAATGCATAATTTCATTCACTACTCCATGAGTAAGGAAAAAAATAATCAATGATGCACAAAAAATATCCATGTTAATTCATAACAAGCCATGTATGACTCTTTAAACAACAAAACCGTAGAAAATTTTATGGATGAAATTTCAGTCATGGGCGACATTAGGGGTTTTTTTATTTTGGTTGGGAAAATATTTTGTAAAGATAGGTTTGACTGTGGATTTCCTCATATTTATTTAAATAAAATTAGTTTTAAAACCAATACCCTAAGGAAATTGATAGGGGAAAGTTGAAAATTTCAATTTGCCTTGCAAAATTCAAACTAGGAACCCCTATTCACCCTATTTTTTTTGTAATGGTAATTATTATCATATATTTCACCCTAATTTTATGAGAACACATATTATTTTTAGTTATTTCACATTATGGAATTCATTTTCACTCTATTCTTTTTTTTAGTACCCAATATTTCTTTAAATGTAGTTATTTATGGTAAAATTTAGCCAAGACTTCACCCTAATTTTATGAGAATATATATTATTTAGAGTTATTTCACATTATAGAATTCATTTTAACTCTATTCTTTTTTTTCATGCTTGAAATTTGTTTAAGTTTGGTTATTTATGGTAAAATTCAGCGAATATTTCACCCTAATTTTATGAGAATATGTTATTCTAGGTTGTGATTGATGGAAATATACTTGATGAGCTCTCCTAATGAAGGCTACACTATCACGACCACATGGTGACATAGATGACACTATGAGCCTATGACCCTATGATGAATAAGGCAAACTATGAATAAATCAATCCATGAAGATGCCCAACACTTGAAGGCATTATGCTTTTGCACTAATAAATGACCAAACACATTAAAAAATATTTTTCACCATCTTAGAGGCAACATTTCTTTGTGATACCATCACCATCCTTTAGAGCATAATTTTAGCTTTCAAAAAATCCCTTACTTGGCCAAAAAATCCAAACAGTGAGGGAGAACATGAATTTTCAAGTTATAAAAATATATTTATGATATTGAGCCGACCTATGCTCAAGGACACAAGTCGGCCTCCAAATAGGGATGTGTCTTTTCATTCGTTATTTCAAAGAAGGCTATATATACACACAGTCCGAAATTCATTTATGGGCATCAATTTCGGTCACACATCCACAGAACATAAGAGATTAAGTTCACATCTCTTGAACCTAAAGGTTAAAGAAGAGAACAATTTTTTTTGGGCTTGAAAGATAACTTAAACTGCATTGTAAATCCTGTGGAGGCTTTCAACCTGTCACTCAGATTTATCCAAAATTACAGTAGATATGAAGCAGCTTTCCTGTGTGACCAAATTAAATAATTAGTGGGTGGATGGTTTCTGTTATATTGGATGAATGTGTGGCATGAAGATAAGAATCTCCTTATTATCGAAAGACAAGTTATTCATTCACCACTGAATTGAAGTTCACTTATAAGGGAGCACTGTGAACATAATTTTGGAAGCACTGTGTGTAGACACTGCTATGAAAAATATTTTCTTTTGAAGGGTTCACAAGATTATTTCAAAGTTTTTTTCTGCCCATAAATGGAAGCATTCTCTTACACAAGTTGAAAGCACTATATCTTGTGCCCTTTTCTTATGATTATAGATAAGAAATAATATCTATGTCAAATTTCCTTTCGATGATTAAAAAAAAGGGGGTTTGAATTTGTGTGGTGACTGTGTATCATCATTTTAGTTGGACTATATTTTTGTTGACTCTAGGTACTGTCTTCATTGGACTATGGATACCATTCCTATTCAGAATTTGGCTCTTTCACATTTGATTTCAGTGGTGGACATTCACTGGGACAACTGTGAAATAAATTGCATTTTCTAGTTTACCTATGGTGAAATCTCTTGTAGATTCGAGTAGTGACATTTTTCCTCTTGGATAGTGAAGACAACAACACTGATGGATTAATTGAAGGCTGGTGATGAAGACAACTTGACAGTGAAGCACAATGAAATTTTTTTGGAAGTAATTGTACAGTGAGGAATATGTCAAGTACATTCAAGTAAGTACATCACACATTTTCTATCAAAATAAGATTGAAGGATTGGTTTCCTAGGGGTTGGTGCCTCTAAACACAAGGTTGGAGCCTTGAGAACTATAGGGTCGAAGCCCTAGAGGTTGGAGCCTTACTTAAGTCCAAGTTGGTGCCTGATTCATTAAAGGGTTGGTGCCCTCACTGTTGTGGAGGTAAATCCCCTCTGCGGACAGAGGCGATCCCACTAGCCCTAGATTGGGTCTAGCAAAAATCAAATCACGCAGTGACGTTGGTTCCTAGTTACAAGAAAGACAAAGATCGCGATAAGTACCCTACCTCAAATCCCATGTTGTTGTTGTCGAGGAAGAAGCAGTGCTCCTCGTCCCTAGCTTGACAGATCACAATCCTTTCGTTTGCCATGTCTGGACACCTGTACACATGTAGAGAAACGATGACATACAACATAATACTTAAGGCATGTAACTATATATCAGTCAGAGAAGATATAATTCGTTGCATTACATAAAAGAGTAGACACACAAATGGAACCAAAATCAGAGTCGCTTATATTATAGATGACAAAAAGGGATATTACAACCAAATGATCTGACGCTATGATCTTCCTTCGGTGGGGCTTGCAGTGGAGCGTGTCTCAACAAATCCTGTTGGGAATCTGGACAAATCTCTCTCTCTTACGGGGTTCTCCTTGGCTCTAATCTCAATAGTCGCCCAGCTATAGTTTTCTTCCCACAAGTTCAGGTAGCTAGCAAATGGAGAGGGCAGGCTTTTATAGAGGGAGGAAGGGAGGTTGGGATCCCTATAATCATGGGATAGAGTCCTATCTCTTAGGAAGGTTCCATGAGAGGTGGAAAACCACTTCCTAATAATGGAGATCCGGAGGAAAACAACCTAACTTCTTTCTAATGATTCATTCTGAGTTGGTTAGAATCAAACTTTCACCATTTATTTTTAAAAAACATTCCTTAATAGGCTTGGCACGAGTGAGACATAGGGACAAAGCACCAGCTGGCGCGCTCACTAGTGTGCTTTTTCCCCATTGGCGCGAGGGATGAACTGTCTACCCACGCCAATGCCAAAACATGGATTTTTAGGGTTTTCTAGAGGAATTGTTCTTCAGGAGAATTATTGCCCTTATGCAGAAGGATGCCATCAAGGTGTTCTTAGGACATTTTACTATTCACAGGTCATGGGAATTGTCCTCCAATGTACGAGAAGAGGGATTGCAGGGGCAGTGACAAAATGATGTGTAACAGATGTCCCCTAAAGCATGAGGTCTGAGAGAGAGGGAGGGGTGAAATTCTTTATGAGAACGCACCCAACTGAAAACACTGCCGTCGGAATACCTGTGAATAAAAACACAACTGATATCTCTGATACATGATATGTGGTATGGGCACAACCATCCATAATAGAGTGTACAAAAACCAAGATCCAAGGTATGGACGCAACCATCAAGTAAATAAGGACCAAAAATTAGACTCAGGTGTGGTCGCAGCCATCCAATCAAATGAGTCATGTAATAAATCATAATAATCCACAAAGAACCCGTGGCCTAGATGTTTATCAGAAAAAATCCAGGGTCTTGCGCTCCATCTCGACCCGAACAGTGTACAAGTTTGAGCATGCAAATATGTGAGCTGAAGTCGAACATGCAAGAACATCATCTAATTACCATCCAATAATGAAAGTCGTTAACAGATGCGAGAGGAACCACCAATAATGACGATGGATCTCAAGGTACAAGAGGTACAATCCACAGAATGTGAACGGTGAGCTGGCATCGAACACCTGCAGAATCATCCGATCGAACGCTAATAATGAAAAACTTGCGTCGAATGTGAAGAACTTGCCATTGAGGCATGCAGGCTCTAAGGCATCTGAAGGGAGTCTCTAGATCAGCTTCCTGGATAATGGGCTCAATTCGATAGGAAGTGACCTTGATCTAAGGTGGGCCACAATGTTTCCCATATCATTGACACGAGACAGAGGAATATAATGTTTGTGAATCAAGACCAACGAAGAATCAGAGGGAGGTTGAAAACTGCAGAGGCCAACTTCTCTTGAACATATCGGTGACACTACATTAGATTTGGCAGTATTTGACACCAAGGGATCCGAGGTCATGATGACATGGCAAAGAGTGAATGAGTGGTCAAAAGAGATTACCCAAACCCATGAAGGCAAGCAGATAACGAGATGAGATGGTCCCAACCCGACACGAATGCAGACAAGTGCCATGTTCAAGAGCGACATACTACCGACACGACTATAATACTAGTTCCATTTTCCCCCACCATTTCTGGCAAGTACCCCAATTATTTTTGAAAACAAACTTGAAGGGGATAGCATATTCTTGCGATATAAGTTTGTCCTTCGGAAAAATCCAACCTATTACATTTAACGAGCCCTAGGAAGGAGGAACTCGAGTAACGTCATTACGACGGAGTCCGATGTCATCAGTGTTTAACGAGTCTGACAAAGGAAGAACTCGGTGTCTTTTCATGTTTACAGAGTTTGAAAAGACAGCGGAAAATAAAACACCAGCAATCCATTTTCGTAGATAGTCCCACAGATCCGAAAAGGTAGAAAACTATGTCTGAGAGAACCTCCTAGTCGCGATAGGCTAGGGTATTCCTTTTTCGTAAATAATCTATCCCAACCCAAAAAAGGGGTAAACATATACTAGGTAGATGTCGTTTCGCAGCCATTTAACGAGTTCAAAATGAAAAGCATCTCGGCAATATTTTAAATTTTAGAGAGTCATAAAAGCGCTGAAAGGTGACTCCAGTAGTGACTTTTTCGTGTTTTTACCGAGTTCGAAAAAGTATAAAATACAAATCGTGTTGTCGTCCTAATCGCATGAAAACCTATCGCCGCACAAAAAGCAAGTGTAAAACCCATTTTTCGACAAAAATATAGTAAAATATTTGAAAACAAGTCCCAAAACCTAATTTTGATTTTGAAAAGTTATAAATATTACCAAATAGTAAAAACATATTTACTTTTCATCTTTTTACCTCTTTGCAGAGCGATAGTAAGTCATTTCCTTTGCGATCTTGAGGTGACGATTGAGAGCAATCCAGTGGACGAATCCAGATCTTATCTTCTCCAGGTAAGAGCTACTTCCATTAGCCATATTTTAAGTTTCATTTCATTATCTTTAATAATGGTTTGAGGCCTTTTAGGGAGGGAATTTCAAAATTTAGGGCTTTGCGGTTAGTGCGGGTACCAGGCACGGACCCACACCAATCCGCTTTGTTTTACACAGAGGCCACGCCAGATGGTGCGACTGTTAGCCAGACAGCCACGCCAACGCAAATTCCGGCCAAAAAATCTCAAAAATGAACTAATGAAAATCAAATTTGAATACTTGAGGAGGTTTCTAACATTCCTATGTTTAATTTGATGCAGGTACTCAGCGAAAATGGTAAATGAATGGAAGGAAAGAGAGCACAATGAGGAAGATGAACTGGTAATGGAGAATGAGCAGTGTATGAATGCTCTCCAAAATTGCGGTTTGAAGAAACTCTTCCTAACGCCATGTCTCTGGGCTCAGCCCAAACTACTGCAATATCTGATTAGTATCTGGGACAAGGATGAGGAGAAGTTTAAACTTTGAGATCCAGTACTCGAGCTCGAAGTGTCAGATGTGTACTTCATCACTGGACTATCACGTAGAGGTCTAGTTCCTATCATGACAAGCACTAGGCCTTCTGGTGAAAACATGACAATGGTCATGAAGAGAGTGTGCGCAGGGGAACGCAAAGGGTCAGGTAGTGGAAAGGTAAACATTCAGACCATTCCTGATCTAGCACTCAGAGTAGTGCTACGTACTATCACGCGGGCAGCGGGGTCGCAAGCACCACACGAGGCTACCATGACACAACTCCTTCTTGCATCAGAATGCATGAACCCAACAATGTTTGACTGGGCCACAACCGTGACTATGAAAATCAAACAGCAATTGACCAAATGAAAAAATACCAAACTGAAACAGTTTGGATATGGGTCAATCTTGGTATCGTTCTTCCTGGAACGACTACCTATCTTCCAAGGCCAAGGGGCTATAGTCCCGGATCCACCATTGAGAGAGCCATGGATGGCTCGATGGGTAGCATTGATGCCCAGGGTAGGGGGGGCCAAAAGATGTCATGGCAGCCCAAGTTCTTTGGATGGATCCAATGAAAGCTGATCATCGTAGAGGACTGGCCTTATGCGGGCACTAATTTCACTAGAGACCCAGACCTTCTGCTCCTAGAAGGAGAGGACTGGGATGAGGAGCTGGGTAAGAATCTTTTTTATTTTTATGAGTTTCATGATTTTTTGGTATACATGCATGTTCTAACAGTTGATCCTATATTTATGTAGGTGTTGGCCCAGAGAGGCCCGCCGGAATGTCACCGGTGGCGAGGAGGACCCCTCTCACTTATGACCCTCAAGGTGAGGGAGGCGAGGGGGATGCGTTTGTACAGAACCTAGAGGGGATTGCTTATGGGGTGTCAGATTATGCTCGCCTAGATGATGTCCCTTTAGCTTATCATACGCACAATGTAGGGGTGCCGAGTCGCCTCCACCACTTACTAAGGCGGTTGGTGCGAGTAGTGACGTGCTACCATGAGCACCATGCCGATTAGTCACCTAGGCTTTTATTTGCATATTTTTGAGAGACATGTCGTCTCCGGATGTAACTGACACAAACATGTATATTTTTTTGGTTTTATATGATGCACACATTGCAAACATTCAACATATATATACATCTATTTCTACATGGATATTGCTTACATATGATGATGTTTTTACAAATTGCGTAAATGTCTATCTAATACCATGTTGGCTACTGCATCTGTTAGTGTATTAATTCATCTTGGTATATGTTGATATGTAATGTAATCAAAATTTCTTTCAAGTAAATGAATACGTAGATACAACCTTAAAATACATCGGTTTCTAACTGAATAATGACCATTGAGATGTAAAACCACAAGCTGTGAGTCCAGATATACAAGCAACGCGTGAATATCGAGGTTGACAGCCTCGTTTAATAATTCCAAAACAACACTATATTCTGCGACATTATTTGTATCAGTCCCTAGAAAAACACCTTGTAAATTAACCAACTCACCAGCAGGATCGTAAATTACCCAGGTTGCCGAAGACAAGTTCCTGGTACCGCGGGAGGCACCATCCGCGAAACTGACATAAGGAGCAATAGACATCTACACGATTAGGAAGACCCAATAAGCAAAAAAATGCTCGCAAAGCACACCACACCACACATGCACAAAAATGAAAAAATCACCTATGTACACATACTACGCAAGAATGATTCAAGCATAATATTTCTTCAGGTACAACCCATTTCTGGGCTGTTCCAAAGGAAGACCTTCATAATCGATCAGCTCATAAGCCCCATTTTTTAATACGTGTTTAACAATATAGGGCCCATGCCACATAGGTTGGAATTTAGGTTGGAATTTTCCTGCCCCAAGCTTTTCATGGGCTTGATCATACAAGAGGACGAGGTCCCCTTCAATAAAAGAGTGTTGAGAAATCGTTTGATCGAAATGAGCTTTAACCCGCTTTTTCTATGCCTCAATAACCAAAGCAGTCAAGCGGTGATTTTCGTCCAATATTTTGAGATATAGGAGATTTTCTTCCTCCAGGGAAGTATCAGGCAGTAATTCCACAACCAATTTTAGTGAAGGGATCTCACATTCAACCAGAAGAGTAGTTTTCAGATCATACACCAACTGGAAAGGTGTGAATCCAGTCGCACTCTTCACTGACGTTCGATAGGCCCAAAGAGTTGAAAACAACGGGAGATGCCAATTAGATTTGTGTATACCAATTGGTCATTGAAGCATCGTGACAAGAACTTTGTTCACGGTTTCAACCTGGCCATCTGCCTAAGGGTAGTATGGCATCGAGCTGTCATTATGCAAGCCCAACCTAGATGTCAGCTCTTCCATCGTATAGTCTCGAAAATTAGAGCCATGATCAGTGATGATGGCTTGAGGAACGCCGAAACACATGATCACATGGTTGAAAATGAATTTTGCAGTTGTCTTACCATCTACAGCCAGTGTAGGCATCGCTTCGGTCCACTTGGTGAAATAATCCATGGCAATGATGATATAAGTACGCCCCCCGGCCGAGTGATGGTTACACGTCATAAAATCAATGCCCCATTTGGAGAAAGGGCCCATGGTAATGACAGGATGTAATGGGAGAGGCAGCGAACGCATCTTGCGTTGGAAGATATGGCATGCGTGACACTTTCGTACTGCAACAATACAGTCTTTAAATATAGACGGCCAGAAATAGCCCGCACGAAGGATCTTTTATGCGGTAGCATAACCAGACATGTGACTACCACAGGAACCACTATGATTGTCATTCAAAACTTTCTCAGCCTCTTCTAAGGTCAAACACCGGCAGAGTACAGAATCAACTTTGACCCGATATAGGGTATCTCCGACAATGTGATATGGTTGAGACTGGTGTCAAACACGGCGTCGAGCACCCTTCGTTAACTCGGACCTTAAGGTATATTTTTAGAGGTACATGATGATATCACCATACCATGGATCGAGAGTGCTGATTAAGAAGAGAGTTTCGTCTGGGATATGATCCTCGGATTGAGACGAAACAGAGTCGGTAGGGAGGGAGCAAATGAGATCAGTAAAAACCAGTGACTTCTTCGATTTGGCGGTAGTGAACTCAAAATCGAACTCTTGGAGGATCACAATCCACTTTGAGTACTTGCTCCCCAGCAATTGTTGAGACAAAATGTAAGTCATGGGGTTGCAGTCGGAAATCACGGCTACCATGCGTAACAGGATGTAATGGCGAAACCTCTGAATGGCCTGGACCGCGGCCAGTGCCAAATTCTCAACGTGGGCATAACACGTTTCAGTGTCGAGGATATTCCGAGATAGATAATAAACCACGTGTTCGTTACCATCATCATCATCCTGTACCAGAACCATGGGAATTGTGATGAATGCGGCAGCCAAATAGAGGGTAAATTCACTATGATAGTTTGGAGGACGTATTAATGGAGCGTTGACGAGCAACGTCTTAAGTTTATCGAAAGATTATTGAGAAATCTTGTCCCAACAGAAAGGGACGTCCTATTTGAGAAGTCGCGTAAACCCTTTGGCTACCTCTGCATAGTTCGGGGTAAAGCGACGTAAGAAATTCGCTTTCTCTTGAAGACTCTGCAGTTGATACAGCGAGGATGGGGAGGGGATATTAACAATAGCCTTGACCTTGAGAGGGTCAAGGAAAATTCCGTCCTTAGAGATAATGAATCCTAAAAGCTGACCAGAGTCAACGCAGAAGATGCACTTGTGAGGATTAAGCCTGATGTTGTAACGTCTGCAGCAGAGAAAAATCTGGCGGAGATGTTCTGGATGGTCTCCGCGTAGAGCTGAATGAGCCAGAAGGTCATCCAAGTGTGGCTGAACAAAATTACATATGTCGTGAAATGCGTAAGACATGGTACGCTGGAAGGTAGCCCCAACATTTTTTAAGCTGAAAAGGAGCTTCTTTTAGGCGAATATTCCCCACGGACAAATGAAAGTGGTCTTATGTTGATCGGATGGAAGGATATTGATTTGATTATAACCTGAAAAGCCGTCCATAAGGGAAAAGATCTCACTCCCCGCACAATCATCAATGATCTGATCTATAAAGGGGGTGGGATAGTTTTCCCTAGGGTAAGCCTGACTGATATCTTGATAGTCAACACAGACTCGAATTGTGCCTTGGTTCTTATCCACAGGGACAATATTGGAAACCCACTTTGTCATAGGGATCGAATATATGAAACCCACTTTAAGAAGTTTCTCAACTTCAGCTTTTATAGCAGCGTCTTTTCGAGGATGCACTGGACGTAGACGCTGGTGCACAGGATTCGCACCAAGATAGGTGGGAATTTCATGCACGACGATACTGGGATCGATCCCAGGCATATCTTCATATGACCATGCGAAAAAATCACGAAATTCGCCGAAAAGGCTAGTGTACACCTGAATCTCATAGGGAGAACAAGTGACTCCCACATGGATGTTCTTGACGACCCCCAGTTTAACGGAGATGTCGATAGGCATTGTTTGGGTAATATTACTCAGATTTCCTTCTGAAAATACTTCATGAGTCAATATTGGTGTTTGGAGAGGTGGAGAGGGAATCTGAGATGTAAAATTCTTGAGGAAATTACACATTGCCCCCAGGCCGAGCATGAACGAGGAACGATGATGTCCATCGCTCCACGGTAGATCTTCGAGAGACATTGTCTCCACGATAGCTTCGTCAGACGGAAAAACTTCTCTCAAAGGATCAGGTGAATCTGCATCGCCAAACCAAGGGGATTGAGAATAAACATTAAGAGCCATGCTCAAAGGAGAATTATCAGCAGGAGGAGGATCCGATGTGGCAATGATCTCACAATAATTGATTTCAACCGGGGTCAGAGGCATCGATTCTCCAAAAGAGACAAACTGTTCAGGAGAAGGGACGATCCACGGGTCATCTGACCTGGAGATCATATTGACTTGAACGGCGTTCGGTGGTGGAATGGGAAAAATACCCATGAGAACGGGGTACTTGAAAAGAACAGGTCCTATACTGTCGGGGGGATTAGGAATTTGATCCACGTAAGGCATGTTGTTCTCAGAGAATGAGGTAAAGAAAGACAACTGATCGATAGTAATAATCTTGCCCTCATGTGGAAACTTCAAAAGTCGAAAGAGGGTGGACGGAATGCACAACATGGCGTGGGTCCAACTGCGGCCGAGTAAGAGATTGTAGTTTAGTTTGGCATCAACAACTTCCACTTCTACATTGACTGTCTTACCTTGTAATGTGATCGGTAAACTCACGAGAACACCCAAGGTTTTTTATTCCCTTCCATCAAATGCCTCTAGGGCATTGGGATATGAAGTGAGGGCTGGAGATCCAATGGCCTTCCAGCAAGTAGATGACATAACGTAGGTAGAGGCACCTTTGTCCACAACGGATCTATGAATATTGAGGTCGTTAATGCCAACTTGTATAACAAGGGCAATTTGGTGCGGGAGTCGAGGGATGGAATTCTCTAGATCAAAGGTGAGAATGCTAGAATCGGCAAGATCGATTCCACCAATTGCAGATAACAAATATTTTCGTTGAGACGGACAACTCTGAAGCACTTCCTATGCGGACATCGCGGAAGGTGCCTGTGCCAAATCCTCAACAATGTTGTAATGCTGAGCAGCACGGGCGTTCGGATTATAGGAAGACTTTCGGAGAACACCTTTGGAAGGTGGGCGTACAATGGGTTCAGCACTGGGCCTTTAAATCTCAAGGGGACCAGAGGAAGGTAGGGGAGGAGGGCCATCAACGACCATCTTCCCAACTACCTGGCATGATCCGGCATAATCCTTCGATCGAGTGGCAATAGAAATAGGTGCGGCACCATTCATCATGAAAACCTAAGACCCAAACGGCGTAGATGGTGAAGGTTGCTTGACCATCTGGGTCTACTGAGATGGAAAAGGTTCCTTAAGAACTTCCAGAGTTCCCTTAGAGCCCTTAAGAAGTTGATTAACCTTGGATCGTCTAGGACAATATTTGGTGCAGTGGTCTTCATCACAGATCAGGCAAGGGTACTTCGGTTTTCATTGTGAACCATCATCAGCACGTGGTTTGGATGATTCTGGTTTTGGGGCATTAGATTTGGCTTTGCCTTTGCCCTTCCTTTTCCCTTTGGACGTCTTGTCCGCAGGATTAGCCTGGATGGCATTGACCTCCGCGGTCTTACCATAATCTGGAGTAGGTGGGGGAGCATAATTGTTGGAAGAATTCTACTTCTTCTTCCCATTGGAAGACTTACGAGAAGTCTGAGAGACGGAACCAATAACACCTTCAACCGATGGGGTAGCTGGTGCTTTGGAGGTCCCTAGTCGCGGGGCATCAGTCAAGATGTTGTATAACATGCCAGACTAAGAGTACACTAAACCGAGGTACTGGGCATGAGCAATGGCTTGTTCCTCGGTTGCACATGCCCCCATAGCAATGTCTTGTGCAATCTTATTGACAAAGGAGGTATTGAACTAGTGAGTTAGAAGTTGATCAGGAATTTCAAACTTGATTAGACAATGATGATGTCTCCATTCGTGAATATGATATGAAATATGAGTGGCTTTATCCTGTTTCAGAGATGTCAGGAAATGCGTCCCGGCTTCATAACAAACCAGTAACTGGAAATGCGTCAGGAATGCCATAGCTAGAGTATTAAAATCTTGAAAAATACCCTAGGGTAGTTCTATGTACCATTTAGTAGCAGCGCTGGTAATAGTGCGCTGGAAAAGACATAGACGAATCGAGTCATCTATCCAAGAGTTCGAAGAACACCACAAATGGTATGTCATGACATGTGCTTGGGGGTCTTCTCCAGATTTACCCTCAAACATAGGACAATCACCAGGCACCTTTGTTGGAACCGGAGGCCAATATGGATTATGAAGAATCGGATCATTGGTCAATTTGGACACGTCTGGTAATTCCAACGTGGCGAGAAAAGGAAATTGAGGGTTAAAAGGCATGCCAGGTCCCTGATAAGGACCTGTACCTATACTCCAGCCTGGTTGAGCATAACTCTGCCCCATTGGTTCTGTCCTGGAGGATTCTAACCAGAGGGGGTATAAGCTAGATAATTGGGTTGATATGGCAGTTGAAAACCAGGATACGGGGGTTGATAACCAGGGTACTGATTCTGATTATACGTGGGCCCCGATTGAGCATTGTATGGATTTGACTGCATAGTATAAGTATAGCTTGGTTGTTGAAGGTAATAACCAGAACCTTGGGGTGGGTTGTAAACTGGTTGACATAGACCTTGAAGGTAATAGCCGCCTTGGGGTCGAATGGGCTGCTGGTAAGTGGGACCCTGCTCAGTCTGATAAGTCAAGCGCATAAGTGGATTTGGCTGTGGCATAGAATAGATCGGCTGCTAAGCAGGGTTAACAGGTTGTGCAGGTTGTCCTGGTTGAACAGGTTGACCTGGCTGTGCAGGTTGCCTTGGTTGAACAGGTTGACCTAGCTGATGAGGGACACTAGGTTGCCCTGGTTGAGCAGGTTGGCCTGATGGCAGGAGTGGGCTAGGTTGTGCCTGATAAATAGGTTGACCTGTGACAGGACCATAAGATGGCCCAGGCTGAGCAACATTTTGACCAATTGGAAAATGAGGCTGTTGAGGTTGCACCAAAGGTTGACAAGGACAGGTTTGCCCCCCAGGACCGTATGGTGGTCTAGGTTGATACCCCAGTTTTCCTGACAGTCCTTGAGGTTGCCCTAGTTGGACCACAGGGTGAGGCTGTAGAGGTTGACCTTGAGGATTGTAGGACTTCCCTTGCAAGCCGTAAAACAATCCTTTCTGGACCGAAGGTTGTCCCTGTAAGGGTTGTCCTTGCGAGTTGTACGAATACCCTGGCTAGGCTGAAGGTTGTCCCTGGAAGGGTTGTCCTTATGGGCTAGAAGCATATCCTTGCTGAAACAAAGGTTGTCCCTGAAGGTTCTTCCCTTGTTGATTAGAAGGTTGCCCAGGCTGGGTAGATAGAAAACCGTTAATATACTGATAAGCCTCAGGAGCAGGAAAATGAAGGGGGTTTCCCTGCTCATTATATTGATATGGAAATACGTAGATCGGGGCACCATCTGCTCCATAATGGGAAAAGTAAGGATGGTCAAGATCCTAAGAGGATTGACCAACCTCGGAGATCGGTGGCTGTAAAGACATCCGGTACTCCTCGGGAGAAATTTTCTCTCGAATGGCAGAAGCGATATAAACGTCTTCAGGAACTGATGAGGTCCTAGTTGACTGAGTAGTGACAACAAGCGTAGATGAAGCCATGCATACAGTAGGTCTAACAGGTGTCGATGTGACAAAAGGAGATGTTGTGAGAGGTGTCGATGGCAACATACCTAACGTGGGAATGGTCGGCCTCGTGGACGGAGTCGATACTCCCATAGAGGCAATAGCGGCCATGACCTGACTTAAAGACCTATATCCATCTGGGAGCGAAGGACCAAGTGAAGACATAACAGAAGGTTCGGGGATGTCTTCGGGAAAAAGCTGGTAATCTTCACCAGAAGTAGGAATTCCCTCACTACTGGATGAGTCCATATTTGATCCTGCCGTAAGATCTTCTAAAAGATGATGGGGACTAGGAGGTATGATAGCAGCCAAAAAGAGTGATCTCGATGTCAGAGGAGGGAAGTGTTCCCCTACTCCAAATCCAAACAAATCATTGGAAAAGGGCCAATCAAACTCAACTGGTCCTCCAAAGGGAAGTTCAGATATAACTGTTCCCCCATCGGGAAACTCGGATACAACGAGCTGTTGATGCTCAGCAGAGGACTGAGAGAGCTCTGATGAATCGTTTGTATAAGGACTACCAGTAGACTAAACTGATGGTTCCGCCACTGTGACTGTAGCGAAAAGAGGAAGAGATAAAAAACAAAGACACACGGGCAACACCAAGGCAAACAAAAACAGGCCAAAAAAATCAATCTCTAAATGGGTGTGTGATCGTAGGTGATTAATTTTACCACATTGAAACTGGAAATTTTATTGTTTCATGTTTTAAGAGTCTAGAAACAAGTAAAATATGACTTTATCACTTTCATTTTGGAAACAAGCATGAAAGGACAAGCGCTTGATGATCTTTTCAAGTTTAAGGAGTCAGTAAAGATCAAAATGACTTCTCTGGTAATCTAGGTAAATGGGTGTGCCAGATATCCGTGAACTGCCATATACACCTTGGTAAAAATGAAAATAAATCAACCAAGGACTTGACGTACATGCTGGTAATCTCCCCAAATGTTGTGTCCGGTGTATCGCAGGTAAAAGATGGCAGACTCGGCTTCCTACAGATAAAGGATTTGAAACCTAATGGGGTCTCCCTTTATATACTCGACGGTACAGGGAGCACAAGTCCGTACTAGCGCTATCTGTAGCCAGATGGCGAGCGACAGCTGCTAGGCTTAAAGACGCTGGAACACGTCTCTACCTTAAACTACTAGATGTTCCGTTAATTTTCAATGCTTCCTTAGGTTAATTCAGTAAATTTTAAAGTTGATCTTCAATTTACGTTTCGATTTCAAGGCCCTATCGAATTTTGGATCTCATAAAACCTCTAGATGCAAAATACCTGCCACAAAATATCATTTTGTTCAATGAAGAGCTATCTACGGGAGAGTTGAGAGCTTTCAAATGACAGCAAAATGAACACACAAAAACATCCACTATTGTTTCCAATGCAAGCTAATGAAACTAGAAAACTTCTCTCTAGAGTTATATAACACTAGTAATGTGAAAGAGCTTTCAATTTTCACTATGCCAATCGAAATGCGAAATATTTTGTTTTTGTATTTTTCACTATATTAGAGCAGATGCACTAAATGAATGAAAAACTAATGAAAATATCAATTCGATAATGATAAAGAGAGAGCTAAAAACAAATCAAGTTCACTCAATTCAAATGCACACAATCAAGACTCAAACTGATGACGAAATCCCTCAAAACGAAGAAGAATCTCAAAAGAGACTCAAACAAACTGTGTAATCTAGGCTTGGAGCAACACACAGCGAAACTGAACGAAAGAGAGGACAATCACTCAATTAACGCAATGATTCAATGGAATCCAACAAGATGAATGCAAAGAAGCAAAAACGAAGTTGGCTAGGAAAACAAAGACCCAAAACTCCCACGGGAGGCTCAACACACTGAAGCACCTAGAAGCCTTAGGGATAGAATGCAAAACTGATAGAAAAAGGCGAACAACCGGAGGAAAAGGGCTAAACAAAAAAATGACTTCAAAGCACTCAAACAATCAAAAAAAATGAACCAGGACCAAAATTCAAGCTCAGAAAGTCCAAGAACAGGTTAACCCTGATACCAAGCAGGGTTTGCACGCCTGTTTGGCTATAATCTGCGGCAAACAGGGGTTGGAGCGAGTGCCTAATGAGCAACAAGTGCCAGTTGGCGTGACTGTCAGGGGAATAACCGCGCCAATCGAGTTTACCCTATAAAAATGATAAAAATTAACTCACGGAGACTGGATCTGGTCTTTTGGGGGCTGAACAGGGGTTTAACACCAAGGGAGGTGAACCAGAAAAGTAGACTAAACAAACGAAAGCCAAAAAAAAACTAATAGAGAAAGGATTAACTCCCACTGCTCCCCAGTGGAGTCGCAAAATTTTTGTGGAGGTAAATCCCCTCTGCAGACAGAGGTGATCCCACTAACCCTAGATTGGGTCTAGCAACAATCGAATCACACAATGACATTGGTTCCTAGTTACAAGAAAGACAAAGATAGCAATAAGTAGCCTACTTCAAATCCCACGCTGCTGTTGTCGAGGAAGAAGCGGTGCTCCTCATCCCTATCTTGACAGATCACAATCCTTTCGTTCGCCATGTCCCAACACCTGTACACATGCAGAGAAACGACGACATACAACGTAATACTTAAGGCATGTAACTATATATCAGTTAGAGAAGATATAATTCGTTGCATCACATAAAATAGTAGACACATGAATGGAACCAAAATCAGAGTTGCTTATATTATAGATGACAAAAAGGGAGATTACAACCAAATGCTCTGATGCTATGATCTTCCTTCGGCGAGGCTTGCAACGGAGTGTGTCTCAACAAAGCCTGTCAGGAATCTGGACAAAGTTCTCTCTCTTACGGGGTTCTCCTCAGCTCTGCTCTCAATAGTCGCCCAACTATAGTTTTCTTCCCACAAGTTCAGCTAGCTATAAAATGGAGAGGTCGGGCTTTTATAGAGGGAGGAAGGGAGGTTGGGATCCCTATAATCATGGGATAGAGTCCTATCTCTTAGGAAGGTTCCATGAGAGGTGGAAAACCACTTCCTAATTAGGGAGATCCAGAGGCAAACAACCCAACTTATTTCTGATGATTCATTTTGAGTTGGTTAGAATCAAACTTCAGCCATTTATTTTTAAAATACATTCCTTAATAGGCTTGGCACGAGTGAGACACAGGGATAGAGCACCAGCTGGCGCGCCCACTAGTGTGCTTTTTCCCCATTGGCGCGAGGTATGAATTGGCTACCTACGCCAATGCCAAAACATGGATTTTTAGGGTTTTCCAGAAGAATTGTTCTTCAGGATAATTCTTTCCCTTATGCAGAAGGATGCCATCAAGGTGTTTTCAGGACATTTTACTGTTCACAGGTCACGAGAATAGTCCTCCAATGTATGGGATGAGGGACTGCAGGGATGGTGACAAAATGTTGTGTAACACTCACACATCTATTGTACTCAATTATTTGAAAAAGGATTTAAGTTCTTATTGATCCTTAATAATAATATTATTATACACCTCTCTATTTTTAATTGTGAATAATCTAACTGGAAAAAAATTAACAATTCAAAAGAAATACGGATTCACCCCCCTCTCAGTATTTCCAACAATTAGTATCAGAGCCAGCTTCTTCATTATCATCCTAACAGGTGGAAGAAGGATTCTTAGGCATAATGAAGAACATAGAAGCAACATGGAAGCTGCCTATATTTAATGGAACAAATTTTGGTTTATGGAAGAAGAGGATGTCCTACTATCTAATTTCTCTTCGTACTGAAGTATGGCACTTTGTTTTGGATGGGTACAAATCTCCGTCCAGTCTTCTGACTAATCCAGAAAAAAGAAAAGCCTACATTGCTAATTCCAAAGATTTAAATTCCATCACTAGTGGAATTACCGATTCTGAATTCAGGAAAGTCATGAATTGTGACCCGGCCAAAGAAGTATGGGATAATATAGTTGCCCTATAGGATGGGGACTCCAAAGTTAAGAAGGAAAAGATTAAAATCGATAGAAGACAATTCAAGAGTCTGAAAATGGATGAAGAAAAATATATTGCATCATAATTCCACCGAGTAACTGAAGTGGTTAAATCTCTTAAAGGGCTAGAAGAAAATATTGAAGAAAGCACTATTGTTCAAAAAATCCTGAGATCTCTTCCTAATAGATTTGACTCCAAAGTAAGTTCCATAGAAGAAATGAAGGACCTAGATACTCTCAAGATGGATGAACTTCATGGAATTCTCATTTCCTATGAGATGAGGAAAGAAAATCCAAATTTCAAAGAAGCAACATTCAAAGCCTCAAAATCAACAAAAAAAGGAAAAGGATGGAATAGCAACAACGATGACTATGATGCTTAAACTGAATTAGATCAATTTGTACTAAGACTTAAGAAGGGATCTAAGTTAAAAGTTAAGTACCCTCTTATTTGTTTCAAATGTGAAAGAATAGGTCATTACGCTGTAAAATTTCCTCTTAAACATTATAGTGATGATGAAGTGGACTCTAAAAGGATGATGTACAAAAAAAACGGGTTTTATAAGAAGAAATTCTTCTCCAAACAAGATGAGTCTGATGAAGATGAATTTGTAGTCATAAAAAAGAAATCAACTATAAATATACCTCATCACAAAGAAAGTAATGATGAATCAGACGAGGAAAGTAACTATGTTGGAAGCAAAGAAGTGTTATTCATGGCATTTACAAATGATGATGATTCAGAACTAGAAGATGAAGGAAAAATGGATAAATTATTAATGAGTGTCATTGAATAAAATGAGAATCTACGAAAAAAGATAATTTCTCTCAAATTAGAAAAGGAGGAAGAAAAAAGAAGGGAAGACTTCTTGAACAATAAGCTAAAAGAGAAGGATGATATCTGTGAAAAACGTGAAGCTGAAATAATATCTCTAAGAAAGGAATTGGAGCAAGTCAAAATGATTTGGCAAAGCTCTGAAGCACTTGATAACATTTTTAATACTCAAAAACCTCAACATGACAAATTTGGAATTGGTTTCAAAGGAGAATCATCAAGCATAAAGAATAATGCAAGGAGTTATGCCGACATACTCTCTTGCCATGCAAAAGAAGAAAAGTCATCTCATCAAGAACAAAGGCCCATCTCAAAACCAAGAATTGAAGAAAGAGCAACTCCAAGGAAGAATGTTGGTTCAAGCTATGGATATTGCAACAGGTACCAAACCATTTTTCTTGGGTATTGTTACTATTGTAAAAACTTTGGGCATCAAGCTAAGCATTGCAAGGCTCATAAGAATGAAGCACCAAGATTGAAAGATCAAACAAACAAACTACGTGGTCCTAAAGAGCAAGGAAAAACAAATACTTACAATTCCTTTGATCCTTTGGCTAAGTTTGATCTTTCTTGCTCATTATGTAATAATTATAATCATAATGAACAAAATTTCCCTCTCAAAGGGGAGGAAGCTAAAAGCGTAAATCTCAAAATGGATAAATGTGGCCTAGCTCTATGTGCTCATAGTGAATAAAATCATTGGTTCATGGATAGTGGATGCTCAAGACATATGACAGGTGACCAAAATAAGTTTGTCTCATTGAATAAGAAAAATGGAAATGTATCTTTTGGAAGTGGATCCACTAAAATCACTGGAAAAGGAACTGCTACCCTTTTCAATGGACAAGGAAAGGCTCAAAATACCTTGTTGGTAGAAGGGCTCAAACACAATCTCTTAAGTGTTAGCCAAATTTGTGACCAAGGACATAATGTTGTCTTTAGTACTAAAAATTGTGAAATAAGAGACTCATCCTTAGGAGAACTTGTGGCGAAAGGAGTAAGAACACCAGACAATGTTTACATTCTTAGTAAAATCCAAGGAGATAGATGTTACTTAAGTCAAACATATGAAAGTTGGTTATGGAACAAGCGATTGGGGCATACAAGTTTTGATAACCTAGTCAACATCAGCGAAATTAATGCAGTAAGGGACATTCCAAAAATGTGCAATCCAAATCAAGTTGTATGTGGCCCATGCCAACATGGAAAGCAAACCAAAACTAGCCACAAAACTAAGGAGTTCTCAACATCAAAACCTCTGGAAAGCATTCATGTAGATTTATGTGGGCCAACTAGAACTCCAACTCTTCAAGGTGAAAGGTAATTTGCTCTATTTTTTTATGACTATACTAGAATGATGTGGGTATATTTCATAAAATATAAATCAGAAGCATTTGAATGTTTTAATAATCTTAAAGCTCTCATTGAAAATGAGAAAGACTCTAAGAGTAAATGTCTTAGAATGGATAGAGGAGGAGAATTCACCTCAAAAGAATTTGATGAATTCTGTAAAGAGCATGGAATCGAAAGAGAACTCTCTGCTGCCAGGACACCCAAGAAAAATGGAGTAGTTGAAAGAAGGAACTGAACTGTTCAAGAAATGGCAAGGAAAATGCTACTAGCAGCTAATTTTCAACCAAAATTTTGGAGAGAAGCAGTTGGGATAGAAGTTTATACCTTAAATCGAACTCAACTAAGACCAAATAATGAAAATAATCCTTATGAATTATGGAAAAGAAGACCTCCTTCAGTAAAATATTTCAAGATTTTTGGAAGCAAATGATTCATAAAAATAAATGATGACTCACCAAGAAAGTTTGATTCTAGGGTTGACAAAGGAATATTTCTTGCATACTCCATAAGGAGAAAAGCTTACAACTGTTACAACAATCATCTACGGAAAATAGTGGAAAGCATTGATGTGAAGATTGATGAAGGTCTTCCAGAAAACATAATTGAAGATCATGAAGTTGAGCCTTTCCTTGAAGAAAGTGAAGAAGAACCTGAAAAAGAAGAGGATGATGGAGAACCTCAAAGTGAACCTTCACAAACTCCTTCTAAGATCAAATTCATTCAAAAACATCATCTAGAAGAATAGGTTATCGGGAATATAGATGAAGGAATTCAAACTCGAAGAATGATGACAAACACTCCAAGAAAAGATGATGTTGCTCTATTATCTTTAATAGAACCTAAAAAAAATTCTCAAGCAAGTAAAGATCCTTATTGGATAAAGGCCATGGAAGAAGAAATGTCTCAAATTGAAATAATGAGACTTGGGAGCTAGTACCTTTCCCAAAAGATAAAAATATAATTGGAACAAAATGGGTATTAAAAAACAAGATGAATGAGTAAGGACAAATCATCAGAAATAAAGCCAGACTTGTCTACAAGGGATACTCGCAAAATGAAGGAATTGACTTCGAAGAAACATTTGCACTAGTAGCTCGATTGGAAACCATAAGAATGTTTTTGGAATTTACTTGCTCAAAAGGATTTATGGTTTATCAAATGGATGTAAAATCAGCATTCTTGAATGGAGATCTCAAGGAAGAAGTTTACATGGAGCAACCTGAAGGATTTGATCTTGTCGAAGGGAAGGACTTTGTATGCAATCTAAAAAAGGCCTTATATGGGTTAAAACAAGCCCCTAGAGCATGGTATGCAAAGTTGGATCACTATCTACAACAAGAAGGTTTCAAAATGGGAGTAGCAGGTAGCAATCTCTACATCAAGATGGACGAGGAAAAACTTCTGATCACTCTTGTATACGTTGATGATCTAATATTTGCTGGCAATGATGATAAGATGAGCCATGATTTTTCTCTAAATATGTCCAAAAGGTTCGAAATGTCAATGATTTGTGAGCTATCTTACTTCCTTGGACTACAAATATCTCAA
The DNA here is from genome assembly GCA_034641835.2 of Pinus albicaulis. Lineage (NCBI taxonomy): Eukaryota > Viridiplantae > Streptophyta > Pinopsida > Pinales > Pinaceae > Pinus > Pinus albicaulis. Next base: position 358,744,804 of record CM076574.1, on the reverse strand, counting down.
ACAACTGCAAGACATGCTCAAAAGATATGGGATGGAAGATTGTGCTCCTATTAGCACACAAATGACCACAGATTGTAAATTAATAAAAGATGATGATTCCCTTCTCATCGACGCAACTCTTTATAGGTCAATTATTGGAGCCCTTCTTTACTTAACTGCCACAATACCAGACATTATGCAAGTAGTTGGAATGGTGGAAATATTTCAATCAAGTCCTAAACAGACTCATCTAGTAGTTGTGAAGAGAATACTTAGATATTTAAAAGGAACTACTAATTTTGGTCTTTGGTATCCTAAGAGCTCAACTCTTACTGTAACAACTTACTCCGATGTTGATTGGGCTGGAAGTGTGGATGATCGAAAAAGAAACACTGGGAATGCATTCTTTATGCGAGATTGTCTTGTATCTTAGCTTAGCAAAAAGAAATCATGTATATCCATTTCTATAGCTGAAGCTAAATATATAATTGTTGTTGATTGTTGTACACAAATACTATGGATGAAGGAAAATTTGAAATATGTCAACATAGAAACTAAGCAACCAATCACCATTTTTTGTGACAACACTAGCGCCATCAGTCTTTCAAAGAATCTGGTGATGCACTCAAAAACAAAACATATTCCAATCAAATACCACTTTCTCTGTGAACAGGTTGTTGAACAAAATATCAAGTTGGAACATGTCAATACAAAGGAACAAATTGCAGATATCTTTACAAAACCCCTTCCCTAAGAAGCATTTGAATATCTTCATCAAAAGATGGGGCTCATTGCGCTTGCCTCACATTTAAGAAACCAAGCAAAGGAGCAGTGTAATAGGGGGAGCAACATGACAGGGGGAGTACATTGGCACCCCATTTTCCATTGATGTAAAAGGGGAAAAAAAGGTGGAATATTTCCATCAGTGACAAAGGGGGAGATTGATAATCTAGGTTGTGATTGATGGAAATATAATTGATGAGCTCTCCTAATGAAGGCTACACTATCACCACCACATGATGACATGGATGACACTATGAGCCTATGACCCTATGATGAATAAGGAAAACTATGAAGAAACCAATCCATGAAGATGCCCAACACTCGAAGGCATTATGCTTTTGCACTAATAAATGACCAGACATATTAAAAAATATTTTTCACCATCTTAGAGGCAACATTTCTTTGTGAGACCATCACCATCATTTAGAGCATAATTTTAGCTTTCCAACAAGCCCTTACTTGGCCAAAAACTCCAAACGGTGAGGGAGAACGTGAATTTTCAAGTTATAAAAATATATTTATGATATTGAGCCGACCTATGCTCAAGGACACAAGTCGGCCTCCAAATAGGGATGTGTCTTTTCATTTTTTATTTCAAATAAGGCTATATATACACAGTCCAAAATTCATTTATGGGCATCAATTTGATCACACATCCACAGAATATAAAAGATTAAGTTCACATCTCGTGAACCTAAAGGTTAAAGAAGAGAACAATTTTTTTTGGGATTGAAAGATAATTTAAACCGCATTGTAAATCCTGTGGAGGCTTTCAACCTGTCACTCATATTTATCCAAAATTACAGTAGATCTGAAGCAGCTTTCCTATGTGGCCAAGTGCAATCTTTAGTGGGTGGTTGGTTGCTGTTATATTGGCTGAATGTGTGGCATGAAGATAAGAATCTCTTTATTATCGAAAGACAAGTTATTCATTCACCACTGAATTGAAGTTCACTAATAAGGGAGCACTATGAACATAATTTTGGAAGCACTGTGTGTAGATGCTGCTATGAAAAGTATTTCTTTTGAAGGGTTCACAATATTATTTCAAAGTTGTTTTCTGCCCATAAATGGAAAAATTCTCTTGCACAAGTTGAAAGCACTATCTCTCATGCCCTTTTCTTATGAGTATACATTAGAAACAATATCGGTGTCAAAGTTCCTTCCTGTGCATAAAAAAAAGGGTTTGAATCAATGTGGTGACTCTGTATCATAATTTTCGTTGGACTATATTTTTACTGAGTGTGGGTACTATCTTCATTGGACTGTGGATATTATTCCTATTCAAACTTTGGCTCTTTCATATTTGATATCAGTGGTGGACATTCACTGGGACAGTTGTCAAATCAATTGCATTTACTGGTGTACCTATGGTGAAATCTCTTGTAGATTCGAGTAGTGACATTTTTCCTCTTGGATAGTGAAGACAACAACACTGATGGATTAACTGAAGGCCAGTGATGAAGACAACTTAACAGTGAAGCACAGTGAAGAATTTTTGGAAGTAATTGTACAGTGAGGAATATATCAAGGACATTCAAGTAAGTACATCACACATTTTCTATCAAAATAAGATTGAAGGATTGGTGTCCTAGGGTTTGGTGCCTCTAAACAAAAGGTTGGATACTTGAGAAGTATAGGGTCGAAGCCCTAGAGGTTGGAGCCTCACTTAAGTCCAAGTTGGTGCTTGGCAACAGATTGATGCCTAATTCATTGAAGGGTTGGTGCCCTCACACATCTATTGTACTCAATTATTTGAAAAATGATTGAAGTTCTTATTGATCCTTAATAATATTATTATTATACATCTCTCTATTTTAAATTGTGAAGAATCTAACTGGAAAAAAAAAAATTAACAATTGAAAATAAATACTGATTCACCCCCCCTCTCAGTATTTCCAACAAAATATAGATTATTTAGAGTTATTCCCCATTATAAAATTCATTTTCAATCTATTATATTTTTTCATGCCCCCAATTTTATGGTAAAATTTAGCCTATTTCATGGAATTTATGTTTTATAGGAGAGTTATATTTAAAGGACCATGATAAAGATAATTGAGCCAAAATATAGATCATTTTTTCAATTCTTTGTGGGTTATTCAACATCTAGTGAACACATGACTATTCAACATTCTGAACTTTAATTTGGTAAGCACCCACATCCATGTAATTTTTCAAATGAATAATGAATGTGATATTTAATTTTAAAATTCATTCTTTTTATAATTATTATTAATAGATATTTTTCATATCGATCTAGTTTTTTGATATATACAAAACCAGTCATATTTTATTTTAAAACACTAAATATCAAGTTATAGAGAAAGAATTATATATTCTTAAGAGTGTATGTTTCTTCTTAGAACTAAGCCACATACAATGTCCTTGTGTTTATGAAAAATTTCAAGAAGAAAACCACATCATATCTATTATCTTAACTATTGTGAGGGTAAAATAAGAAAATAATATAACCTTAAATATTATTTAACAACCTTAAGGAAATGATAATAAAATTAAAGCTATGCAATGCTTGGACAACATTTAAAACTAAAATTCATTTATAACAACTCTTGGCAATGAAAAATCCTTACAAACGACTCTCAATACAAGGAATTGTGAGAGTTCCCTTGTACAATAAATCTTTCATGTTATTTATTTCTAAATCATTCAGATTCCCAATGGCATCCTAAAATAGTCTATAATGACATCCATTAACTATTAGTTATATAGTTAAAATACAGATTTCTTTATAATATAAATATTTATAATTTATATATACATAATTATATTTTTATTTAACTCTACCCAGAATTATTAGGTGTGCCTAACTAGTAACTAATTCATCATTTTCTTGTTCATTAGCTTTGTGTACTAGATAACAAATCCTTGTTTCAATGCAACAACCTTGAGCAACACTAATAAAAAAAGATAATTTCCTATAAAATAAATTAAAAATTGTTTTAAATTGTATTATTTTCAACGTATAATTTATTTTGTTGATATGTGTCATTAACATTATTTGTGTGGATATTTTCCATTCTATCTATGCACTACATATGTTTCACACTTCATAGATAACAAAGTGATATTCAATTCGTGACCATTCTTCTCACCATGTGGAATAACTAGTGCTTAGCACTTGAACTTTTCCATAAATTTTACTTCATGATGAAATTAATTTTCCATGTTTTTTTTCACTGTTTATACAACAACTCTCCGATAACGATAAAATTAATTTTCCATACCATTTGGTACAACAACTTTCCATGATGATGAAAATAAGTTTTTGTTTCTTTCTTTTTGTGATATGGTTTATTTGTTTATTTAAGTTACAAAATTTGAAACATTTAAATATCTTTATTTTGCAACCCTAAACATAAATTGCTTTTAATGTTCACATTTTAAAATAAAATAAAATTTATATTTGTTAATATAAATATAAATTTCAAATTTATTAATATAAATATTATATTTAGATCAAGTCAAAGTCAAACAAAGAGTAATCAAATTAAATAAAAAATAAATCATATACATTAAAATAAATTAAATCAATCAAATTGTTTTTTTTTATAATAAAATATTTTTTTATATGTTAAGATGACTTTCACATTAAAATACATAATAAAATTACTAATATTACCATGTTTAATGTTATGCAAGGCTAGTGTAGATTTGAGTCCCTATAACATATGAAGTTTCTTTCAAATTTACTAATATAATTGATATTAAAGGGATTTTAGTTGTAAAGATTGTGGTTTTAATATAATGTAACAATGAATAATATAGTTGACATACAATTTCACGTAATAAATAATACTTAATGTATTTTATTATGGAATAGATTTGCACTAATAATGTATGTATGAGTAACATGGTTAACAATATAGAATTTATAATACTTATTTGTTAGTGATGTAGTTGTCTTATAAAATTTATTGCTATGCTATGTATATAGTTGAGTATATGAAATATTATATAATGATCATATATATAATATGTTTATATAAATAATGCAACCATATAAATTAAATAGCTAGTAAAGAATAATAAGAATCAATCAAATTGATTTTTTTTATAATAAAATACTTTTTATATCTTAAGATGACTTTTACATTAAAAATACATAACAAAATTACTAATATTACCATGTTTAATGTTATGCAAGGCTAGTGTAGATTTGAGTCCCTATAATATATGAAGTTTCTTTCAAATTTACTAATATAATTGATATTAAAGGGATTCTAGTTGTAAGTATTATGTGGTTTTAATATAATGCAACAATGAATAGTATAGTTGACATACAATTTCATGTAATAAATAATACTTAATGTATTTTATTATGGAACAGATTTGCACGAATAATGCATGTATGAGTAATATCATTAACAATATAGAATTTATAATACTTATTTGTTCGTGATGTAGTTGTCTTATAAAATTTATTGCTATGCTATGTATATAGTTGAGTATATGAAATATTATATAATGACCATATATATAATATGTTTATATAAATAATGCAACCATATAAATTAAATGGTTAGTAAAGAATAATAAGAATCAATCTATGATAATCATCAAAACACTTACTTTACTCCGATTGCTAAAATTTAAAAAAATGATAAAAAAAATAACTAAAATATAATTACTTTACTATTATTATTAATAATTATAAAAGATAATAATTACGACTTAAGGTGTTTTTATTACGACTTAAGACATTTTTACTTGAGAACAACTTTCCTAAGTACCACGTGTACTTGTCTACACCATCAAATCAAATGTTAGACGATTAAAATGTTTTAGACCATTCATTTAAAATCTCCTTAATGTAACCTAACTACCTAACAAACTCTCTTCAATACAACTCCCATTAAATTATTATGAATAACAGTTTCTCTGGTTTCCTTTCGATGTGAACATTGCACGTAATGTTGTTGGATCACCATGATAACTATATTCACGATGTCAAGACGCAAGTGACAGTTGAATTCAACCATCTTGGCGAAGGTGTTGTGCAGCGAATGCCCAGGTAAATGGATTCTCTCTGCAATATTCCTGTATGACAGTAGTCTTATCAAGAAATAAATATTTATGAATAGAGGAATATTCAATGCGGGTGCATGCATGGATACTTCCATGTGGTGAAAAATTACTACACTGTGAACGGGGAATGTATGCAATTGGTGGGAGTGCAAACCCCACAATCAACAGCCAAGGAAATAGATTCCTGGCATTTGCAAATCGGGTAAACCAGAGCAACGATGAATGGAAGGATTGGAACTGGAGATCCCAAGGATTTGAACAGTGCATATTTCACGCCATGTGCATACATAAATGGGTTGAGCTTCACAGGGAGGCCTTCCACCAATGTCGGACTGCTCACCCTGGATGCTGGCGTACTCAACTGCACAAGTGGAGCTCGCTGCTAAAACAACATCTTTCTTTAATACCATGTGTGGGGTTTTCGACTGTTTTCAAAATTTATAATGTGTGTTATAGATAGATGACAATTCCGATTTGTATTGTTCGGAGAGCAGCAATTAATTTGATGATAAGTATGCTGCACAGAGATGCGAGCAGCAATTAATTTGATGATAAGTATGCTGCACAGAGATGCCACCGATCAAATGAGTCAGACTTTCCAAGCTGGAATAATTCTTTTACCACTGCCAACCGCAAGCGCAGGCCTGTTGTGGTCTTGTTTTTTTACAGTTTGTGATTGTGGTGGATAGGGCGTTATCTGAAACTGTCAAAGCTCACTATTTTCTCCTCATAATTTTGTGCGTGGGAAAAATATTATAATTTTAGATAATGCGTTATTTATATATGTTTAATTAATTTTATTAAAAAGTTCAGAAAAAAATAATAAAAACCAATTGAATTCATCTCAAGTTTTTTTTTCCTAAATTTAAAAGATCATTGAATGTATTGAGATTGTGTATATATTTTAGAAAATTTTCAAACAATTTGCTAAATTTTTTTGTCTTATTAATATATTGTTTAGGTAAAAAATCTAGAATATTTAAATTTATTTGTTAATGAAAAATTTTAATATTTTTTTTAAATTTACTTTTAATGAAAAATTTTAATATTTTTAAATTAGTAATTACAATTTTGAAAAGATTAATTTCCAAACAATTTATGCTTTGAAATTTTTTGTCTCTTTAATATTATAAAGATATTGTTTATGTAAAAAATCTAGAATATTTAAATTTACTTTTTATTGAAATTTTTCAATAACTTTAAATTAGTAATTACAATTATGAAAAGATTATTTATGATTATAATTCTCCAATGATATTTATCTTCATAATTATAATTTCCAATAATTTAAAAAATGGAAATTTTAGGGGTTAATATTTATAAATAGCTTAATTTTCCATAATTTTTCCAAAAAAATTTAACCAAATTCCATTTGATAAGATATGGTTATGTGTAATTATGCACAAATTTCATTTGATAAGATTTTGTTGTGTGCTTTTCTTTTTGTCACTGGTGATTTGTTGTTTCTAATTCATTTTATATTTTATTTATTTATTATTGAAAAAAAAAAATTTAATGTTTTAATTAATGGATGATTCACTAAGTTAATGCACTGGTTAAACTCTCACCACCTAAATTGATAAGATATGGTTATTTGTAATTATGCACTTCTAGATAAATCATGTTGTGTGTTTTCCTTTTTCTCACGAGTGATTTGTTATTTCTAATTCATTTTAGATTTTATTTTGTTTTTATTGAAAAAAATATAATAATTTTTAGTGTTTTAAATTAATGGATGATTCACTAAGTTTTATAGTAAATTTAAATTTAATTCTTTTATTTAAAAATTTATTTCCTTTGATTAAATGCCAGTAGTAATTGTAATTATGTTGCTTATATATTTTGGAATAATATTAAAAATTAAATTAAAAAAAAAAATCTTAATTTTCTTTGAAGAAGAATATCACTACTTGGTTTTAAATGAGTCGACAAAATCTTTTTATATGTGATTATTATGAAAACATATCTCTATATAATTTTAAAATTACTTGAAAAATAATAATATTTACTAATAAAGAAAGTTTAGAACAAAAAATAAAAACCAATTGAGTTAACCTCAAGTTTTTTTGTGAGGATGGTGGAATTATAAATTTCAGTGTATTGAATTAATCAAGTTCTTTTTGTCCTGAATTTAAAGGATCATGGAATTAAAAATTTCAATGTATTGAAGATTATGCAAGGACTTTCTATTAGGTGCAAGAGATGGAACTCCGCCTTCAAGTGCATATTCAATAGGAACTTATTCCAATGAGGAATTTGATGGTGTGAATTCTCTAAAGGTCTTTGTTGGAAGTTTTCCACCTTTTTCAATGGTCGGGAGCTTCACGAGTTTGTGGAAAGAGAATTTGGGAAAGTTATTGATTTTGCTATGATTTCTGGGAATGATGAAGATGAAGGGTTTTGATTTTGTTGTATTTGAAAAGAGAAAGATACAAATGAAGCCGAGAGGAAGCACTACATTCCATTCATGGGAAAAAGAGTGGAACTGAACAGGTAATAATGTTCTCTAAGCAAACATTGGAGATATTTAACATCATCAACTACACTGCACTAGAGTTTCCCATCGAATTGGGAGATTTTACACCAAAATTTATGAATAATTGGGAGTTGGTGTCTAGATCATTTTCATCTAATATGGGATTATGTCTGAAATTTGTGAGGTTGTGATGAAAATTTAGATTTGGAAAGATAAACATCATATTGTTCATGAATTAATATTATTTTATTTAGGCTATCTGATGTCATCTACTACTTTGAAGTCTATCAAATATTTGATATTGGAACTTGAAAGGCTATATTTTAACATTAAGAGACAATCTATATTGGAAAGGTTATAGAATCTATCAATTTGGAATATTATAAGTGATGTATTATACCTTGAATGGAATTTGTTTACTAATTTTTATCTTCAATGATTTTTTTTTATGTCACAATGCTTCTAGAATTTATGCCTTAAGGTGTTTCCTTTGCAACATTTGGTGCAATTGCTAGTATATAAATTAGACATATATACATTTAAAAAGAACATGTAACAAGATTCTTAACCATGGATATTCATTTGCATTTTAACATGGAGATTCTTAATGTGTGAATAGGCTTCCTTACAATACCATGGCTTATTATTACCACATGCCCAAAAAACAATAACTCATTTCATATGGCACTTGTTCATATGACATTTTTTAATTAATCAATTTAATTAAAACCCAAAAAAGGTCATGACCACTTTGGAGATAGATATTAACCACTTTGTGAATATTGTTAAAAATATTTTAGAATATTGCATGGAGGTTAAATCCCTACCATCCACTTGATAAGTATTCACAATTGAATTAAAATTATGGAAGACTCCAAGGGACTTTATTAAGGGGGCTTTATTTTTATTGGAACTTCATAGTAGATGGATATATGATAGTATATATAAGTGAAGAAATGTTATAATATAAGAATTAATTATGTAAAAATGTCAAGTTGTTAGGTATTAAGTTATTGTTGAATGGTTGTTTAGATAATCACTCAGTTAATTCATCTCTAAAAATAACAAGTTTGACCCTTGAGGTGTAGATGAGTTGGTGATAGAGTACATTATTAAGGAAATCTTTATGACATCATTTGTTTAGACCTTAAATAGCCAGGGGAACCATATGAATGAGGTTTCCATGGTCACTACAAGCAAGGTGGTTCGGTCAATTTTTTTGAATTATGTGAAGAAAATGACAACTAGAATGGAGAAACATTCACAAGAAAAGTCCCACCTTGAGTTGAAAAGGAAATTCCCATTCTAGAAGGGTAACTATGAGTGTATGTATTTATGTATGTATAGGAATTTGACTAATTCCAAATCCATGGTTGGATATATAAAGATCAATTTTATAATGGAAGTATGTGGATCATAAAAGTTCCATTAAGAGCAATGCAAGAGGGGAATTTGTATTGGATAAAAATTCACTCATTTTAGACAAGTCAAGAAGAAGTTAAAGATAATTTTGGTGTTGTGTCCAAATCAAATAGAAAAATAGGGCACATTAAAGTTCAATTGAAATCAAAATTATTGTAATTAATTTGTAATTGGAAAATCCATTAGAAAATTTTCACATCATAAAGATTTGAAATGGTCAAAGTAATGACATCCTTGTGTAAGTGAGTGTAATATTTTTAGGCCCAACATACGTGGAGATGGAGAGTAAGTGTAAATGTAAAATCATCATCATTCTTTATTGTCCAATAAGTGACCTGTGAAACATTAACATAATACTTTTCTCTTTTACAATCTCACTCATAAATGAGGAGAAAAGTAGGGACACTTTAAAACTAAATGGGGACATGATTATATGATTCATGAGGGTCTATACAGAGAGATGGGTTGCACTTTTTGGAAAACGAAGGGCATGATTAGGTGAAAAAAGGAAGCTCGATCGAGCCATTTTAAGTGTTTGATCGAGTTGCTTTGGGGCTACGAAATAGCTCAATCGTGTGTTAAGACAAACCCACAATCAAGCACATGGGTAACCTGAGGTTAGGATCTCGATCAAGCATTAGGTATTGATCGAGATTTATGGCTTGATCGAGCATTAGGGCTCAATCGAGCTGTGATTTCTTATGAAAAACTAGGACACGTTCTGTGCAAGACATTTTGCACAGACTGCTAGTAAGAAGGATCTCGACCAAGATGGAGGAGTTTGATCCAATTGCCCAACAACCCTCTCAATGTACCAAAGGCTCAAGCCAAGGTACGTTTCCTATTTTTTCTGTATTTTATTTAATTTTTATTACAAAAAAAAAAAATTAATTTGAAATAAAAACCCACCATACAGAAAAAGAAAAAGAAAAACCACGAAAACCGCAAGAAACCCACCAATAAAACCCTTGAAAATCACAAAAAAACTATAAAACCACCAGAAAACTCTTGAAAACCACAAAAAAATTATAATTTAGGTTTTAATTTTTTTTCATTTCATTGTATAAGTTTTCAGTAATCGCAACGGTAAGCTAAGTCACATGGTTCGAGTTTGAGTTTAGGTTCGACAGTGATTAGGTTTGGTTCGAGTTCAAATTTTTCGATGAGGTTTGGATGAGGTTCGCCATTAGGTTCATATATATATATATATATATATATATAGTATAAAATAGTAAGATATCAACATCAATAAACATAAAAAATGCTATCACGAACATGGAAATTGCAAGGATAGATTACAAGCTTGAGTTGTGACATGAGGTTATGAGTTTTGATCTATGAACCTGGTCAATGGCTATGAGATTCTCCGAACCTCAAAATTATTTTAAGGTTCCCCAAAATTCGAACCTCAAGGTTTAAGTTCGACGAACCTTGTGACATAGATGGTAACATGTTTATTATGAATTTATTTTATGGTAAAACATTATTTTTTAATTATTTTAGGTTTTAAAGTTTTTCTTAGAAATTGAGTGAAATAAATTTTCATTTTTTTTTAATTATTTAAAATGCATTTTAAATTTTGAACAAATAAATAATTTAGAAGCTTGAGATTGACGTGATGAATATGGTTGCTCATGGTAATCCTCTATTTATCAAATAAGAAGTTTTATTTAATTTATTTTTTTAAAATCTAAATTAATTTATATTTCAAATATTTTTTTAATAATAAATATAGTTCACGTTAGCACTCCTTAGTTTCACAAGGCTGAGAAAGGAAACTACTTACAGACCAAATTTTGACTTGGCAACTAGCCCTACCAAATCAGAGAGAGCTCTCTCTAAAATCAACCAAAATATGATTGGAATTATCAGGCTTTTAGGCTAGGTATTTTTCACAGTAGGATTTTGATTTAAGTTTTGTTGGATGTGAAGCAATAGGTTGAGGAACTAGGCTAAATAGGTCAAAATATCAGTTGCAGTCATTAATTGAAGCAAGATAGATGTAATTAGTGATCCAAGTGGATATTGGTGGCCACCTTCCTATTCCACTTAGGCCCCCACCACTGTCTCTTTCAGTTTTTCAGTTTCGGCATAACTTACTATTTTTAGCAGTTTTTTGGGTCCTAAACTTCCAGAGCCGTTTTGAGGCCCTAAACGACGTTTTTTGGGCATCGCGCCTCCAACGAATATCATTCCGTTTCGGAATGATATTCATGGTGAAAATTGTAGTCCTCGAATAGAGATTTCTAATGATGTATCATGTGTGTCAAACGGAGATAATATGCCAAAGTTACGTCCTTGGGAAGTTGAAACACCAATTTACCCAAACGGGGCCCATAGTTTTGGCGCTTCATCTCCTAGGGTTAGGTTTTTCGATGTTTAGGGTTCTCCATTGTTTCTCAATAATAATAGGCCCTTGAGCCTCATTGTAACTGAGTTCAGAGGCCTGTAGCTGCCACATATCTTCTCAGAGATAGCTACCAGCGCCCTAGCTAGTTTTATTTCCATTCTGTCTGTAAGCAAATTTCAGTTCTTTGATATTAATGAAATGAAGTGTTATTTCCGTTGCATCTCTATATTTATGGTTATATGTTTATTCTGTTGCGTTCCTGCATAAATCCGGATCAGTGGTATCAGAGCGGTCTGCTTTTTCTCGATCCTTCTTTGCATGTCCCCAACGAGGTCGGGGTATAAGGAGCTAGGGCTCGATCTAGTGGAACCTTTGCAAGATCAGCCTCGCAAACCTCGACGGACGCCCATGGGGGACGAAAAGAAAGATGAGGGAGCAGGAGATCCTATCAAAATATTGCTCGGGGAGGCCCTCGAAAAATAAAGGAACGTGATGATGGATAACTTTGTTCAGATCCTTCAACGGCTACCCACCGGCGGCGCATCTGCATCCAGCAGCCACTCTGGAGGCGCGACTCCTTTTAAGGTACAAGTAAATTTTGACATTCCCATATTTGAGGGTCAAATAGACGCGGATGTCGTAGATAGATGGTTGAATCTGTTAGAAGGATATTTCTCGGTTCATGACTTTTCAGACCGGGAGAAGATTATTTTTGCACTCTTCAAAGCTACGCCCCATGTTAAGGACTGGTGGGAAACCTCTTTGTGAGAACAAGGACGGACATAACCCTCTCTTTGTTCTCGGCAGTATAACCCCGGAATTCAATTCTTCCCAGGAGCAATAGTCAGATAGTACTATCCGTGGGGAGCTATGAACGAAAGTACATACAACGGACCCACTGTTGCGACAACAAAGGGATCAGATATTGCATGAAATTTTGGCAATTTGTTCCATACCCTACGCACAAAGTTGGGTATCAAATATTCGAGGAAGAAACATTTGGTGCTAAAGTATCGCAGTTGTCTACAGAGATACATTGAGGAAGGACCTGGGTTCTCGACATCTCCTCGTTTGGTACGGCATACCGGTATGCTACCAAGATTGAGCAGAAATTCAAACGGAAGAAGCGAGACTTTGGATCTGTGAATCAAAAGCAAGGAAAAGGTGCTTCCAAACCGCAGAACAAAGGACAGAGCATGGCGGCTAAAGACAACCCGTCAAAGCCACAAGAAAAGAACAACACCATAAAGCCAAAGAAGGACACGGGAAAGTGGTGTGAGTTCCATAAGAGCTCCACTCACAACACAAGTGAGTGTCGGGCCAAGCAGTCACTAGTGGCCGAGATGAGGGCTTCTGAGTCAGATGCATGCTCTGACTCCAAATCAGAACCTGAAAAGGGGAATGAAAAAGGGAAACATATTATTGATGCAGAGCCCAATGCCACTATTGCCACTACAAAGATCCAGAAGGAGGAACCGGAAGATCCAGAGGAGGAGGAACGTCTCTTCCACTCCCAGATGTGGGTAAAGGGCTCCCCTGTACAATTCATTTTCGACAATGGGAGCCAAAAGAACCTCATTTCAGCAGATGTCGTGAAGCGGTTGGGCTTGCCGACCACAACTCACCCACATCCATACACCATCGGGTGGCTTCACCAAGGACGAGATCTCCGCGTCAGCCAGCAGTGCCGCCTTCCCTATAGCATCAAGCCCTTCACGGATGAGGTATTATATGACGTTGCTCCTATTGATGTTTCTGATGTATTATTAGGACAACCATACTTGTGGAAGCGTCATGCTGTGTATGAGTCTCGACCTCGTGCTGTTATTATTTCTTTGGGAAATAAGTTGTACAGGATACCAGAGGTACCACCTCCTACGACTATCTCTTTGGTTACTGCAAAACAATGTAGTAAGCTCATTTCCCAAACCAGGAAATTCGTTTTCCTGATGATCCGCCCCCAGGGCAAGAAGAAGACTGTGGCCACGACCTCCAAACAGGGCTCCTCTGCACAACAACAACAAATGGATAAGGTTGTGGAGGAGTACGGGGACATATTCACCTCACCCACAGGGGTTCCTCTGCACTGTCAGGTCAAGCACCCGATTGATCTGACCCCCGGTGCGCCGCTACCTAATGGACCGATCTATCGGCACTCTGTTCTGGAGAATGATGAAATCAAGAGGCAGATTCAGGAGCTGTTGCAGAAAGGTCACATCAGACCAAGTTCATTGCCCTGTGGGAGCCCGATCGTGTTGGTACAGAAGAAGGATGGGACGTGGAGACTCTTTATTGACTATCGGGCGCTGAACAAGATCACTGTCCGAAATAGGTACCCAATCCCACGGATTGATGACCTTCTGGACCAACTCCAAGGTGCAAAATATTTCAGTAAGATCGACCTGAAGTCTGGGTATCACCAGGTACCAATTGAACCCTCTAATGTGTGGAAGACTACCTTCAAAGCTAAGGAAGGCCTTTTTGAATGGCTGGTCATGCCTTTCGGGTTGACGAATGCTCCCGCAACCTTCATGAGGATGATGGACGACATCTTGCGGCCATTCACCAACTCATTCGTAGTGGTGTACTTGGATGACATTATGATCTTCAGCAAGACTTGGGAAGAGCACCTTCATCACATCCGACAAGTCCTCCAAACACTGCGGCAACACAAGTTGTGTGCCAATTTGGAGAAGTGCACATTTGGCATGACCCAGGTTCAATATCTGGGATACATTATTGATGAAAAGGGGGTGCATTTGGATCCAGCCAAGATCCAAGTCATTCGGGATTGGCCAGCCCCGACTACTATAACAGAGCTTCGCAGCTTTCTGGGTCTTGCTAATTTCTACCGTAGATTCGTGTTGGGATTCTATCATATCACTTGGCCCTTGAGTCAAGTCACCAAAGGAGGAGCGAGAGCAAAATTCTTTTGGTCGGAACCTCAACAGAAGGCGTTCAAAGAATTGAAAAATCGCCTCTATTCTACCCCAGTGCTCACCTTACCAGACTTGCAGCAGCCATTTGAGATCGAGACAGATGCCTCTGACTATGCTATTGGGGCAGTTCTTACTCAACAGGGACATCCGGTGGCATATCACAGTGAGACATTGTCTGAGACAGTTCGCAAGTATCCCACCTATGACAAAGAAATGTATTCCATTGTGCAAGCCTGTCGACAATGGAAGCATTACATTTTGAGGAAGGAAACAATCATCCACACAGACCACCGGCCCCTGCAGTTCATACAGACACAAGGGAAGTTGCAGAATGATCGCCATCAGAAGTGGTCCACATATCTGCAACAGTTTCATTTGAACATCAAGTACAAGAAGGGTAGCACCAATAATGTTACAGACTGCCTCAGCCGACCACCGATCGTGGCGCTCACCACTGTGCTCAACTCTTGTGGGCACGAGACTTCTGATTGGCCGCTTCTCTATGAGAGTGACCCAGAATTCAGCCAAACTTACAAGGCACTCTTGGGGGGTGCGCAAGTTCCAAATTTTCACCTCCAAGATGCACTTTTATGTCACATGGGACACCTTTGTGTTCCTTCAAGTGAGTGTGCCAAGATGATATGGGAAGCACACTACAGTCGAGTCGCTGGGCATTTCGGGGTCGAGAAAACAGTAGCAATCCTGCAGAAGTATTTCTATTGGCCGAACCTTCGAAAGGATGTCGAGAAGCACATCAGATCCTGCACTTCTTGTGCCATTGCCAAACCGACCATCAAGAAGCAAGGCCTATATACTCCTCTACCTACCCCTAGTCGACCTTAGGAATCCATCTCCATGGATTACATGTCGGGCCTGCCTTCTACTAAGCAGGGAAATGACTGTGTTTTTGTGGTCGTCGACAGATTCTCGAAGATGGCCATTATGGTGACCTGCAAGAAGAATATCACAGCAGAAGCCACTGCTAAACTCTTCTTTGAACGAGTGTGGGTGCACTTTGGGATCCCACAATATATCATATCAGATCGGGATAGCAGGTTCCTCAGCACATTTTGGTCCAACCTCTGGTCGATGTTGAACCTGAAAGCTCACCAAGTCCACAGCTTTCCATCCCCAAACAGATGGCCAGACAGAGGTCGTCAACAGAATGATTGTACACAATCTGCGCATGTACAACTCAAAGCATCCACGCACATGGGACGAGAGCCTCCCCTATGTACAACACAGTTATAACCGGGCTCTCCACAGTTCAATTGGCCATAGCCCCTTTCGGGTGGGCTTGGGATTCCAACCACTATGTCCCATTGGCGTAGCCATGCCATTTGCAGATGCTCAGGCCAATTCAGCTCATGTCCAGTCTGAAGTTGACAAAGCCAGTAGCTTCATCGAGCGCATTCAACACATCCGCCAACAGGTTCATGATATATTGGACAGAGCCAATGCCAAGTACAAGCAACGCCATGATCAACATCGGGTGCCACACAACTTCCAGGTGGGTGACAAAGTATGGCTACATTTGCAGAAGGAGCGCCTCACTGGACCCCACCGCAAGCTTCGCCCGCTTCGATATGGGCCGTACACCATCACCAAGGCTGTAGGGAACAATGCATTCGAGCTCAGTATTCCACCATTCCTTGGTCTGCACCCAGTCTTCAATGTGGATCGCCTTCGTCCTTACTTCCCACCTCTACTGGACACCTCGAACATTGCAGAACAACTCACACCAACAGAGTTAAACCCAGACTGCATGGAATAGGCCACCACAGATTGTATCATGGACATGAAAATCAAGAACACTCGCCAACAGAAGATCCAACTGTATCGGGTTGTCAAATCTGGCCAACTCCTGCACTAAGGAAAGTGGTTCACTAGGGACCAAGTTCAGCAGAAATTTCCTCATCTCATGGAGGAACTTAACACAATGGGGACCATTGCTTCCTAAGGGGGGAGGAATGATCCAGGTGGATATTGGTGTCTACCTGCCTATTCCACTTGGGCCCCCACCATTGTCTCTTTCAGTTTTTCAGTTTCAGCATAACTTACTATTTTTAGCATTTTTTCGGGTCCTGAACTTCCAGAGCTGTTTTGAGGCCCTAAACGACGTTTTTTGGGCATCGCGCCTCCAGCGAATATCATTCTATTTCAGAATGATATTCATGGCGAAAATTTTAGTCCTCGGATAGAGCTTTCTAATGATGTATCATAAAGGCCAAACGGAGATAGTATGCCAAAGGTACGTCCTTGGGAAGTTGAAACACCAATTTACCCAAACGGGGCCCATAGTTTTGGCGCTTCATCTCCTAGGGTTAGGTTTTTGGATGTTTAAGGTTCTCCATTGTTTCTCAATAATAAATAGGCCCCCGAGCCTCATTGTAACTCAGTTCAGAGGCCTGTAGCCGCCACATCTCTTCTCAGAGATAGCTACCAGCGCCCTAGCTAGTTTTATTTCCATTCTGTTTGTAAGCAAATTTCAGTTCTTTGATATTAATGAAATGAAGTGTTATTTCTGCTGCATCTCTGTATTTATGGTTATATGTTTATTCTGTTGCGTTCCTGCATAAATCTGGATCAATTAGAGACACAAATGGATTTGTCATAGTAGTATGTTGTTGATGAAATCAGATAAAGAAACTAAGCGAACATACATGCATGAATTCACTTGTTTGGAAGAGAAACACTTAGATGATAATCTCAAACAAAACATAACATTTCTGACAATGATTTATGTTTAACACTTAAGAGGTTAACATAAGAAGAAGTGTAGATGGCTTATAGAAACATCTAACAATCATATGTTTCAAAAAAATTGAATAAAACAATGTCACTGACCATAACACATGAATCCCAGAAAATAGCTGCAATTGTATATTAATTCTGCCAAAAATCAACTACACGAGTTCCAAAATTTCTCTCCCTCTAGTATCCAACCTTTTCTTAGATTTTTTTTTTTTAGTACATATGGAATAAAAACAAGATTTCCCCTCTAAGGGGTCGAATCCTGATCCATAGCAAATGATTCATGCACCTATCTACTCATTGCCAAATCTTAGGGAAGTTAGAAACAACTTTCCCCTTTTTTAGTTAACTGATTGAGATTATCTCTCAAAGCATTGATTACAATATTCTTTACAATAGTAATCATTAACAAACCTATTAACATTATATATATAAAGTCATGAGACAACTATCAACCTCAACCTAGTTTTACTTTTAACCTTTACGTGCAGTAAAAATTCTTCATACACAAAAATGCAGCAAAACCGTAGTAGAAACCCTAGGAATGGATTTTTCAATTGAATTCTGAGGAAAGAGACTACAAAGAGGGTTTATGAAGCTTGATTTACTTGTTTAAATAAGCTTTGAAGCACTTAAAATGAAAATTGAATATGCTCTTCGTCCTTTTGATCTCTCCAAATGAAAAACACAGCACCTTGCTCCACAAATGCAACAAGCAAATGAAAAAGGGAAGTGGTTAAAAATTTCGAATTTTTGATGGCTATGGCATATTTCAAAGAGGTAAAAGGGAGATTTAGAGCTTTTTGGAAGGACACAATGAGATTTTGTAGTGTCTTGATGCTCATTTATAACAAGAAAATCGATTTTTGGCTCATAGTGAAATGAGGACATCATGTGTACTTTGAAGCAGTGGTTGATGATGTAATTGGTATTGTCAGCAATATTCTTCAATGGGAAGTGTTACATCTCCAAGTGGTGTAGATGTACTTTTATTCTCTTTGAAACTCTTTATTTTCCTAATTGCTAAACTCCAATATTGAAACTTTTTTATGACCATAATGGATGACAAGACTCCCTTTTTTAGAATCATGACTGAGATAATAATGAACATCATATGCATATTCTTGACCATGACTTATAAATTTAACTATCAAAGTATGCATTCGTATGATTATATTACGAGTATGATGACCAACTAACTCATTTGATGACTTGTGACAGGAAACGATGAAAATAACCATGATGAATATTTGTGACCTTGAATAAGTGGAGGGAGTAGCAATGACACCTATACAATGAATTGGAACCATTTGAAAATAAAGAGACATGTCAAATTTTATTAAAAAAATAATAATTTGACCTAAGACTTCTAACAATAGTGAAAAGAGTAAATTTGATTAGTATGACTATAAGACTCTGACATTGGCTGCAATGGGGTTGGCAGCGCCTTTATGAGGTGTTAAGAACATCGTAGACTAGGTAGCCTTATTCATTAGGTAATGGAGTCACATACAAAAAAATGAAACTAAAATGACTGACTAACTAAACTGAGAAAAACAAAAACTGACTTGACTTGACTAAAAAATGACTTGACTTTTCAACTCTAAAAACAAAATAGCAGCTGATCAGAGAACCTTATGGCCTTCTCTTCGGGCTTCAAACTTATTTGACAGCTCCTTCACTCTTTGACATCAAATAAAATGTTATTTACAATGGAAATGAAATATTTTCTACAAAATCAAGTAAAATAGTGTTTGAGGAGTCTACCATTCACTGGTCCTCTTGGAAGGGCTTGCCCATCAAGATCTTCTAATAAGTAAGCATTATTCCCTATGAATGCTAAAATCTTGTAGGGTCCTTTCCATAGGTTGTCGAACTTACCATGTTTTCCTTTATCTTCATTTCAGGCATCCCATCAGAGAACAACATCTCCCAAGTTGAAATCATCGGCCTTATTTTTCCTATCATAAATATTCTTAATTTTCTCCTGGAGCTTTGAGGTGTTATTGAAAACTTCTTCCCTGGACTGTTGAAAGTAGATCATTTGATCAATTCTTCGTTGAATTTCATTTGGCTCACTATCAATCTCTTGTATTATTTTCATCACCGACATTTCCAGGGAAGTTGTAAAAATTGTATCTACACCATA
This sequence comes from Pinus albicaulis, assembly GCA_034641835.2. Taxonomy (NCBI): domain Eukaryota; kingdom Viridiplantae; phylum Streptophyta; class Pinopsida; order Pinales; family Pinaceae; genus Pinus; species Pinus albicaulis. The sequence continues at coordinate 358,724,903 of CM076574.1, read as the reverse complement.
GACCAACTGGAAGGGTGACATGTCGATAGATTTCTTTGTGCTAACAATGTCCACCCATAGAGCATTAATTAGCTTTTTATGCCAATTTGTTTTATTCTCTTGCAACAAATTTTTTATTATGTTCACCAATGACTTATTTGATGACTCTGGAAACCCATTACCTTGAGGGTGATATGTTGACAAATTCCCGAGTCTTATGTGATATTTATCACAAAAGTATATCATATTTTTTGATTTGAAGGCTGTTGCATTGTCAGTAATGATTTTCTGCGAGCAACCAAAATGAGACAGAATATTACTCCATAAATTAGATAATTATTGTCTCTATAGCTTGTCTTGTGGGAATGGACTCAATCCACTTTGTAAAATAGTTAGTGGCAGTGAGTATCCACTTATGCTGAGCTGTGGAAGGAGGATGAATCTCACCGATGAAGTCAAGCCCCCACTGCTGGAAGGGCGTTTGAACTGCAATTGGTTGCAAGGGCAACAGTAAAAAATTTCTCTTTCCTTGGAAAACTTGGCACTAATGATAGCTCATGACTATTTTATATACATCGGAAAACAATCTCGGCTAATAGAAGCCAACTCTCAATATCTTATTTTTTGTAGTTTTCCAAAAACGATGACTAGCACAATCATCTTTATGGAAATCGTTGATCACTTCCTTAACTTCCTTTCCATCAAAAAGTTTAATAAAACTCCTCCTGGATCTTTCCAATATAAAGAATTATGAAGAATACAATACTTAAGAGCCTTCAATTTCAGAAATCTACGTTTACTCTTGGACAAACCCAGTGGAGAATTTAAATGTTGCAGCACATGAACTATATTTGAATACAGTGGCGATGAAATAATAATTTGAGATACTTGGGGGAATGAATCAACCACTTGCTCCTCGGAAACTGCAGCCATGAATTCGATGTATAAGGCATGTAAGTTAGAGTTCGTCATGAGATTATCTAAGCCTTGTCCTTTGACCAGTTTTGTAGGTCTGATTTCTAAATCATATTCCAATAAAGTAGCTATCCAATTATCACGTCTGCCTTCAGGATCATTCTGTGTTAACACATCCTTGACAGTAGCATTCAGAACATAGGCAAGAACATGGGAATGAAGGATATAAACTCAGAAGTCTTTCAAAGCTTTAACTAGTACCAATGCCTGCTTCTCAATGATACTATATTTCAGAGCCCCATCCCTTATTTTCCTAGTAAAGGAGGAAATCGGTTGCTCTGTTTTCTGATCTTTCTTTTGCATGAGGATAAGAACTAATGTATGTTGAGAGGAAAAGGAAAATATGATAAATTCTAGTGTATAATCCGGGCTAATAAGGATGGGAGCATGAGACAATGAAAACTTAACTTGATTAAATGATTTTCTTGCCTCATCAGACCATTTCACCTCTCTTATTTTCTTTAACATATTAGTGATTTCCCTTAAGCGTTCAACAAGGTTAGGCAAAAACCTTCTCAAGAAATTGATCATACCATTGAATGATTGAATTTCCTTTTTATTCCTAGGAAAATGCAGATTATGAATTGCCTCAATCCTTGAAGGATCTATTCAGGTGCCATCTTTACATATAATATGACCGAGAAATTTCCCCTCCTCCATAGAAAATAACCGTTTCTTTGAATTCAGTGATATGCCATTTTTCTGCACCTTTGGAAAATTGTCTTTATGTGCTACAAGTGTTCTTCATCTGTCTTTGAAAAAAATATTATTTCATCAAGATAAATTACCAAAAAACACATCCTTCTCATTGGAAAATTAAATATCCATCGCTCGTTGAAAGGTTGCTCCTACGTTATTCAACCCAAAGGGAATTTTAACGTATGTAAAAGTACAAAAAGGTGTCATGAAGTTTGTATTTTCTTGGTCATCTAGATGAACCAAGATTCGATTGTATCCAGAATATCCATCTAATAGTGAAACCCTGGAAGAACCAACCACCCTTTGTAAGATATGATCCATCCTTGGAAGTGGATAGTTGTCCTTCAATGACACTTTATTTAAATTGCAGAAATCAATACACAAGCGGATCTCACCTATCTTATTTCTTATCGGTACTAAATTTGACATCCAATTTAAGAAACAGAGAGGTGTACAACTTTTTTACATCCTTTTTAGTGGAGGGTAGCAACTTTGGATTCATCCTTTTGAGTTTCTGATGGAAAGGATTCTGATCAAGTTTTATGGGAATGGTATGCTAAATTATGCTCTTATCGTACACCTTTAGATCAATATATTCCCATGCAAAAACCTCAGCAAATTCAGTCATAAGTGTTGCATATTTACCTTTCATCTCTAGAATCAAATAATTTGATACCTTAACCATTTTTGGCTTCTAAGGAGTGCCAAGATTAAGGTCTTCTATTCCTACCTCAGTTGGCATCATTGTTGGTTTCCGTGCAACATCATCATGATCAAAAAACTCCTCCAAGGGTACTAGACCTCTTGGAATTGAGTTATCTTTCAACTGTAGTACCTTTAATTCTATTGCATGCATTTCTCGATAATGTTCATAAAACTGATCATTAATTTTTGAATTAACAAAATCTTCTTCCATTTGTAAGAAATTTTAAATTTTTTTATCATTCTGGAAGACTTTCCAATATCGAACATTGTCTGGAACAACATGGTGATGTTTGACATTAATATCATACTTCTTGTTGGTATTGGATATAGGACTTTTCAGAGGTTATTTGGAGTTGATCAACCAATCTCTGAATCTTTTTGGGCTTCTAGTGATTCCAGTGATTCTCTACGGTTGTGAACTGTGGGCTAGCAGCACAACCAAGATGCAGTGGAAACAAATTGAGAAAATTCTGAAACATTTGATTACAAACAAATTCAAAATTAAAAGTGTCGTTCCTTATGCTATCCCGCTAAGTGAAACAGGGGCTGCTCCTATTGAAGCAATTGCTATGGTGCGAGTCATAAGGTATCTGAAAAAAATTGAGCAAATGGAAGAGGGTAGATGGCCTAAGGTTGTGATTAGTGATAGATTGTGCAAAAGACAGAAGATTTGGATGCGGCAAAATAACAAATGGTTTAGTAAATGGGGTATTTGCTTGAGCATGTGTCCTACAAACAGTAAAGAGATAAAAACTTTTGTTATGGATAAATTCCACAAACATACTTGGATGAAAGAGCTAGAGAGAAAGAAGAAGTACTACATTGAAGAGTTTAACCCCACACATAATCATCAACAAAAGGCGTACATAGGGGCTAATATTTCTTGGAGATCTAAAATTCTTATTGCTCAATTAAGGACTAATTCTCATCAACTCCGTTGTGAAACAGGGCGCTCGAAAAGGCCAAAAGAAATGTGGGAAGAAAGAGTATGTATTTTTTGCTCCTCCGGAAAAGTGGAAACATAAAAACATTTCATTCTAGAATGTGAGGCCTTCAAAGACATCAGGGAAAACTATGCAGGTATTCTGGCAGCGAATTCTTGGGATAATTTATTCAACGAAGAGTTGGTCGATAAGCTGGGAGTGGTCATTGTAAAACTTCACAGGAAAAGGGCCGAATACAAGAGTCAGATAGAGAAGCAATCTGTCCCATAGGCTATTTTAGCCTCGTGGACTTTAAAAATTCTTTCTTCTTTCTTTCTTTCCCAAAAAAAGTGGCATTGTGTTTAATATGACGCGTGGCAGTGACATATGCTTGAGTTTAATTAAGTCAAAGGCTCGATTCCTCTCGACATGGTCTCAAAGTTGTTTGCTCCATCATTCTGCGACCATTGCTCCGTGGGCACTCCATCTCGATGCTCAACACAAAAGCCTGATTCTCATTCAAATATGTTGTTCGATTCACCATATTGAGCCAAACAAAGCCATTATTGATTCCACTAAGATAGAAGCCAAACAAAGCCATCATTTCTAGCAACGCATAGAATCGACTGCTCCCGAAACTCGATGTTTCTCCTACATCAACTGTTTAATTCATCAGGACATGTTCTCTCAATCGTTTTCCCCACCATCCCCACGACCATTTCTCTATCAACACTCCATCTCCACCATCCCCACGACCATTTCTCTATCGACACTCCATCTCCATGCTCGGCACAAAAGCCTTCTTCCCCCTTTGAACCTGCGGTTCGATTCACCACATTGAGCATCGATTCCACTCCAGCATTATGTAGAGAATTCTTTTGAGTTATGTAGAGAATTAACTGCTCCCGAAACTCTATGCCAGCTGCAACATCAACAGTTCCATTCCTAGAGACGTGGTCTCTCAGCTATTTGCTCCACCATCCCCACAACTATTCCTCTGTTAACATTCCATCTCCAAGCTCAACATAGAAACCTGCTTCCCCTTCGAATCTGCAGTTCGATTCATCACATTGATCTAGAAGTTGAACAAGGCAAAGGCCATTGAGCTATCAATACCACTCATCCAGAAGCCGAATAAGGCCATTGAAACATCAATTACGCTCGGACAGAAGCCAAACAAGGGCATGTTTTTAAGGTACGGAGAGAATCAACCACTCCCAAAGCCTTATGCCTGCTCCAGCTCCATAACCAACCCAGCCATCCCTCTGCGACCCGATCCACATGCCCTCTCGGTCAATTCGCCCTTCATGCATTTGTCAACAACCGACTAATCTCTGCATGCACTCAGACTCGGGTTTTAAAGCATTCCACTTACAAGAGATCCTAGTCCCCACTCTGCATGCACTCAGACTCGGGTTTTAAAGCATTCCACTTACAAGAGATCCCAGTCCCCTTTCACCAGTTATGGGTTTCCATTCGCCATGGGGTAGAACTAAACTGAGAGATGGTTGCGCTCCAGATGCTTCCAGTCGAAGCAAAAGCCACCTGTAATCCATGCAGATATGCTCTCATATGTGTCACATTGCACATGCTCAATGACACATTCACTCTATGTCCCACCGAGTTTGTCACGCGTTTGAATTTGCACAATAATTTTCTTGGTTTTAGGAAACAAAAATAACCACGACATCAAAGAAACCAAGAACAATGATTAATAGGGTCAAATACAACCACTACATCAGAGAAACCACGAACAACGATTGATTTTAGACATTCAAAAAGAAGCCAAGATTTAACGCGTGGCATCATGGGGGGGAGAACCAGTAATTGGAATCGCAGACCGTGGGGTTGTGATTACTGATAGTTATAATTAATGTGTTCTGGCTAGGGTTTTGGAGAAGCGAAAGGAATTTCCCAAATGTCAACAAACTTCGAATCGGACCAGGGTGAGAAACATTTTGGAATGGAGTTGTTTTTGTTGTGATTTTTTAGAGTTTTAGGTGTTGGAATCTCCTAAAAAATTGAGTTAAAATCTGGATTTTTTATTTAAATTGGTTTTTTTTTATTACATATATGGATTCAGTATCTTAAAAAAAACTCTTAAGATACTTAGATTGTGCAAGGTTATCCATCACACTTCTATTTTCAATAAATTTCTGATTGAATTTTAAAAAATTAAACAAAAAAAACCACCATAAAAACCTTCAAAAAATCACACTATAAACTACTCATTTAGAATCAAACTCTTCCGTGTTGCTAACGTGTATGGTCATCATTACCTATACGAATTTCAGGGCTGCCATTCGATAATCGACAAATATAAAAAATAGTCGTGAGTTTTCAATCCTCTTCCTATGATGCTGATAACTATTTTGGTTAAAATACAGAGATAAATTAATAACTTTTTTAAAATTTTCAATTATTGCAAAAATCCTAATTGAGTAATCAATTAGAAATATGGAGATATTTTGATTTAACATTTTTTCTTTATTGCTTTGATAAATTTATGATTTTTTAGATGAAAAATACTTCTAATTTTTATAATGTACCAGTTTAATATCTAAAATTTCAAACTACATTATAGTTATAAAACACATAAATACATCTGCCATTTATATGGCATTCTTTTATAATTGAAGTTTTTTCATTTATGCAATAATTTCCATACATCAAAAAAACCAAAAATTTACTAAACCTTTTCTTCATCTCGGATCCTCTGTAGTCTTTTTCCATTTACCATGTACCAGCATCTATAAACTCCTTTTTCAAAACTAGTTACAGTCATAAACTATGCCTTCCACGGTACTGTTCATAAAATAAGGCTCTAGCTGATCCAGTATAAATCATCACCCATCCTCAAATCTAGAAGAATTTTACCATTCCACTTGTTCCATTTTCATTTGTGTCAAATAACTGGTAGTGCATCTCTCCAAAAGGTTCAGTCAAACCTTTTTGATCAACTTGAGTATTATTTTCCGTGGATATATGATTAAAAGAAATGGACGAGAAAGATCTTTTTAGGTCGTCAAGCCAATCTAAAAGGTGACTAGGATTTAGATATTTGCCCTTATTCATGTGCTCAATGAGTACTTTAGAGTCTCTGAATACCCATAGCTTGTCTATATAGCTGATTGGCAAACCAAAGTAAACCCCACATCGCCAACATCTCAGCTCGCATGTTAGTGCCAACCCCCCATGCCAGTGTATTTTGTAATGACATATTGGGGATATCATGAGCCATACTTTGCATCCACACCGTTGATTCTGTGAGGCCCCATCAAAAAAATCTGGTGGGAAATGTATTTCAAATGGATGCATTTTTTTAGAAAAATTAGCCGGAGGCTTTTGTTTTATCTTGAGACTTTTCCAGGATTGAGTAATCCGTAAACAAATTTTCCCAGGGGTACTCTCTTGTTCCTCAAAAATCCTTTTGTAGAGTGGGGATATTTTTGAATAACTTACCCTTCCCAAACCACCACTGGATGAAAATGATGACACAGTAAATTTAGGGTCTTCCTGGCAAAAGTGCAGAAATAAATAAGTGAGAATTGTCTTTCCCATCCATCCGGCAAAGTACAGATACCGAGACCCATTTTTCCTCTTTTTTGTAAGTTTGTCTAGGTAAAGTTTCTATCTCTCCATACAAGCCAAATGAAGATGACCATCTTAACCTCAACATTCATCTTCCACATAATCTTGAACCAATAGGTAGGTTCATTTCCAAACTTTGACTTAATGGGTGCACCTTATATCTAGGTGGGTTCGTTTCCAAACTTTGAGTTAATGAGTGCACCATATATCTCGTTTGTAGAGACCTTTCCCGTTTGTGATTTTACCTCTGTTAAATAGTTTTTAACATTTTTGGTTGAAATTATCCCTTTAGGTAAATTTATTGTATATTTTTCTTGATATCAATTACAAAAAATTACATTTTCTTTAAATTTCAAATAAAATAATAACTAGCAATTGCCCCTAAAGGTACAAAGATACACAAAAGGAATGGAAAAATTGGGAAGATCATCTTTGATTCAAGATATCCAATTATAAGAATTCATAAATATATTTTTAAAAAACATTAACAATGAAGTGATTTGCGAATGTTGTTTTTGCTTGTGGCATAAACTCCATGTTTATCAAAATTAGCATTATTTAAATTTTTGGTCATGATATTTGGTTTATGCCTAGTCTAAAATACATTAGGATTTTTTGGAGGTAGAGAGATTTGCACTCAATATCTTCAAACTTATTCTTTTTTTATTAGTTTGACATCATGTTAAATCACCAAAATTTTGGAAAGATGTCTTATCTCACAACATTTCTTCTGATTTCAATCTGATATTTATGGTGATTCTATCAAATTGGACTTGATTGAATCTCAATTTTGTGTTATGTCTGCCTCTCTTGGTATAAAAACAACTTTTTGACTTTACACGGCCACAATTCATTCTCAAGATCATGGAATTTAAGTTGATAGAGTTTAGAAATGTGTCAAGGTCATGACCATGTATTGTAGGTCACATGCTTTGGAAATTGGGGTTCAACATGATAATCCTTGGACATGTTTAGGTAAATTATGTTGTATAAAGTTATCCATTTACTTCCTTATTTTGTCCCAATGATGCTTTCTCTACAATACCACATCAATGCAAACTAACCTAGGAATATTTTTTTATATTCATTCTATGCAAGCTATTTGTCAGTTTCTTGTGTCATTCCAACTTTAGAACTAGAACATAATGAGTGAGATATTTTGAAAAGCCATCAGAGCATACTCTGATGTGGGTTGTTCATTATAACCAAAAACCAAGTGTAAAATATTTACCAAGCATGCGTATTTATGCAAGACTAAAATATGTTTGCAGTAAAAAGACCATCTACATTCCATATAAAGTTAAAATATGATTCAAAAATTGATTAGATGGTTGCAGATCATAATGTTATTTAGAGCTAAAATCAATAAAATTTCAAAATATTTTTCAGTAATCTACATTGAAGATTTCAAAATATTTTGTATAATATTCCCAAATTCTATTAAATAATATAAAGCTTCAAATACATTTAAAATTCAAATATCATTCGAAGATTGATTAGATCGTTGCACACCATAATGGTTTTGGGTGCGGAAAATGATTTATGGCATTTCCAATGCAGCATAGGAAAAAAATGTAGATCCTCGTAAAGTGGATTAGAAAATTCACCTGTTTGCTTCACACACATGATGCACAGAGGGAAAAAAGACACATCATGTATTCATGATTTGGATATATCAATTTCTGGAAATCTTGATTTTAATATTATAAAATAAGTGCTTTCAAATTTGTTATATACCTCATCCAATATCAATATCAGTCTCTATAAATCATGATTATCAGTATCAGTTTTGACATTAGTTTGTATCAATTTAAACATTAGTTTATGGAAATCCTGATTTTAATATTATAAAATACAGTCTCACAAACTTGTTAGATTTCTCAATCAATAGGAGCATCAGTTTTTAGATGCCTCAATCAATATCAACGTTATTTTATAGAAATCTTGAAATTCATGTTACAAAATAAAATGTTACAAACTAGTTTTATACCTCAATCAAAATAATATCGGCTTTTGAAGTTCATTTGTTCCATTTTTATTTATTTTTTCAATTCTAATTTCTCTCAAGAAAATTCCAGTTATTTTTTCCTATATCAAATGGAGTGGGAAAAAAATTTCTCAAGGCAGAGTAGGGAAAAAATAATTTAAAAACAAGTAGAAAAATTTCTTTCCTCGATATATTATTTCGTTGAATGGATGGGAGGCAGGCAAAGAAAAAACTACAAAATGGAAAGTGGATGCTAATATTATTTGAGAAATTGATACTGATAATTAGGATTGAGGCATCCAACAAGTTTGCGATCTTTTATTTTATAAAATTAAAATCAAGATTTCTAGAAATGGATACTGATAATTAGGATTTCCAGAGACCTGATATTGGACAAGCTATACAACACATTTGTAAGTATGTATTTTATAATATTAAAATCAATATTTCCAAAAACTGATATATCCAAGTAATTTCTAGAAACTCATATAGTACACAAGTTTGAGTGAAGAGCAGAATTTACAGGACTTTGGCAAACATAAGAGTTTCTTAGCATGGTAGTCTTGTCATTCCCACATTTCATCACGTGATAGGACTCGAACAACTAAATTTTCAGGAGAATCCAACCATTGCAAATGGTAATTTCTCACACAACTGCCATGAAACTTCCTCTTCCAAGGAGGAGGAAAAAGACAAGGTACAAGGTCAAGAAGTGAAGCTAGGATGACTTTAGGGGTGTTAGGGATTATGTACAACTTGCCATATTTCCCTTATTTCATCCACGAGCTTTCATTATTTTTTTGGTTGGATTTCATCAATGTTGTTAAACTGGTGCAAAATATCTTCTCCTTCTTCACTACTTAGGGCTTGTGATTTAGGGTTTTCATCCTGCCTTGAGACTACCTGGTTTTCCTCATGGATTTGAAGGGCATTGGATGTATATGTTGGGTAAAATTTATGGCTCAAACAGAGTTATTGGAAACGAGGAAAGCTCTTACCATCTTGGACAGTTTTGAGGGACGTGGAGTCTGGATTTTGGTTCCATTTCATTGATGTGGAGCTCCATTGTCTATGGCATAATTGGATTTTTGAAATTGCGTATGCGTTTTTCCAGTGCACAAAAGATTTAATTTCCCCACTCCCGGTTTCATAAACTTATAGTAAAAATTATGCAGACGATTGTATGTAGTGAACTGATTCAAAAAGGACACCTTCAATGTAACCAATCATGCACAACCCACACAAGCCAAACACAAAACATAAGAAAAAACTTTCACCTCATTAATAATTCAATTATCATTCCTTAGTTGTCTTCCTCATTCATACCTAACCATTATAATCTCTGATGACAACCACTTAGAGTCGGAGAAGTCTCATCTTCTTGAAGTGTTTGAGAATAATGGTTATAATAGATCTTAGGGCCTTAAGGCCTTTCAAAAATCCTATATAGGGTTAAAAGGAAAATCGTCTTGCGATGATCCTATCTTTAAAGTTCATCTACCATTTATCCAGGGGACTTCGAACAAAAGTGCTCATGTCCTTAAGCGGAATAATGTCTCCTCGTCGTTTAAGCCTCTCTGTACTATTAGAAACTCACTTGGTTCCATAAAGACCCTATTGACCCTAAGGACATGAAGGGTGTTTATCTAGTTCCTTGCTCATTTGGTACTCCCTATATTGGGGAAACTGCTCATGTGGTATTCCCTATATTGGGGAAACGGGCCAGTCTATTAGACAGAGAATCCGGGAGCATGCAGCAGAAATCAGACACAATCGATCCCGCACTTCAGCTTTGGCCGAACATGCGGAAAAATCGTGTCACCATGTTTGCATTGAGGACTCCAAAGTTATTGTGAGGGTTGGTCACTCCCACCATAGGAAGCTCAGGGAAACCATTGAGATTGAGAGCCATGCTAAGAATCTCAATAGGGATGATGGGCGGAAATTGAGTAAGAGCTAGACTCAACTCTCTCCAATTGATTACGCCCTTATGTGTTTATGATTTGGTCTTTGTTTTTATTTTTCCTTTTTCTGCTCTTTAGTTTTTCTTTTTCTTATATTCTTAGTTACAGTACATTTTATTATGGGTTTTACATTCTCGATTTATAAATAAGAGTTTGTTATAAACTTTTATTAAAAATAAATAAAATATATATTTAGAAACCCTATTATAATAATAATTTATATTATAATATTATATAACTCTCTTTTCTTTTCTTTTATTTATTATTAAATTAGGTTTAATTTATATATTCTTATGGCTCATAATCTTGAATTATGAAGAAGTGTTTTAAATTTTTTTATTAAAATAAAATAAATTTTAAAATAAACTAATAAACCACCTTTATTTAATTATTATAATATTGATAAATTTTATAATGATTTTTAATTGATAAAAATAATATATTGTAATAAAAAAATTTAAACTAACCTACTAATTAATGGCTAGTTTTTAATTGCTAGTTCTCAATGGCTAGTTTTCAGAGGTTTTTTTGGGGCAATGATGCATTCTCATTATTTATTCTTTAAGATTGATCTGCTAGTTTTTAGTGGTTATTTCAAGGCAATGATACATCCTCAGTATTTATTCTTTAAGATATATCTTCTTTTTTCACCTTGTCCTGAGGATAAACAACATTAGATGGTTCAAAACGTATTTTTAAAGAAAAAAAGACCAAATCCTAATGATGTGATTACTCCGAAAGACATTTATCTAAACAAAAAAAATTATTTAAAAAAAAAAATAATAAGAAAATTTATGACAAATTCAAAACTATGACCCACCAAACTCCATGACCTACCAACCTCCACACCCAGTCGCACAACATGGACTATGGTGCCCAGTATTCTAATATTCAAGTAGAATTTAACCACTGTTAGAGTGTAGGCATTTATGACGCCCAGAATAACCAAAATTGATCCCACCAACGAAATTGTTGGCCTTACCCAACCAAAGCTACTTTTATGTTGTAAATTCTAACCAAGCTACCTTTATGTTGTAAACTCTAATAAGCTAGTCTATGGAGATAGAGAGATATCTACATTTAAAAAAAATAATAATAAACAGAAAGAATAGAAAATTTGGGAAATCTACCTAATAATATAACCAAAAATAAACTCATAATTAAATTTTAGATTCTAAATCAACTACACAATTTAAAAACAAAAACAAAAACAAAAAACAAACCAACATATAATCATAAAATTAAATTAAATTTTATGACACAGATACTAACTAAATTAATTATATTCAACAAATATCCATATTACTAAAACTTTGCATGCACACATAATTTGTAATTTAAAAAACTCTATCTTACACTGTTTAATTTTAAATATAAAATTTGTAAATAATAATCAACATTTTCACAATTTTACACGCTTACACCCAAAGTCTAGTTAGTTGTATTTGAGCTATTGTCCATGTATGCATCTGATTGTTGAATACTTTTGCATCCAAATCACATTTGATTATTTAAAATTAAGAAGTGGAGATAATAGGTATAATGACTCATTCACTTATATGCATTGTGATAATAAGGCGTGTGCATTCATACGTCTAAAGAGATGGGTACTTCTTGGGCTTGACAAGATGAGATTGGCACTCAATGGATGGGAAAGGGTTGTAGGTTGAGATGGATAAAATACTTAATTCTTGGGCTTGACAAGATGAGATTGGCACTCAATGGATTGATTTACAGTGTCTAGTTTGTTTGAGAATTATATGATTTAGCTTATTACAATGTCTAGATTACTTGAGAAGGTAATGCTCTAGGTTATAACTCTATATCTATTTTTTATTCTATTTTAGAATTCTTATTATGTAAACTGAGTGGCATTGGTAGTGAAACTCCACAATGGTTTCTCTAGATATCCCTAGAAAATGAGCAATGCCAATGTAGTTGTTGTTATTAGTGTTATGTTTGTGTCAAGTGTTATAGGTTGGATGTACCAGTGATGGAGGAACCTTCATGGTTGTTGAGAGCGGTCTTTCTCACTCACTAATAGTAGTACACATCAACCCTTACTTCTATACATGTACTTATTATATAAAAAAAGTTAAAATAACTATATTCTTATATTTAAATAATTTGGAGAACACTTATTATTTTGTATTTTAACCCATTTTATATATATTTTCATCAATTTTGTCTTAACTATAGCAAAAATTTAATAAAATAACAAACTTAAATTCTGCATTCTATATATATGAGAAAAAATATAAAGATTAAATATTTTTACATTCCAATTTTTTCAAATTTTATATTAAAAAAAAAAATACATACATAAATCAATGATTGAAATAAATTTATATTAACAATAAAATTTTAAAAATAAACAACCTGATAGTTTAAATATATCCTAATACTTTAAATATATCTTAATAAATATGTATGTTTTAAATATATCCTAATAAATATGTAATTAGACTATTTCTTCACAGACATAAAAATTTAGAGTAGTCTTTAGTGTGACTTTTTGAACTGCTTTCCGTAGATTTTTTCAGTCTAGTTTCTCTAAAATCAAGTAAGAATTTAGTGAAAACAGAAGTTTTAGAGTACTGAATCTATATATACAATCAAAAAAACCAGTTTAAATAACAGAAATCAAGAATTTATCTCAATTTTTTTCACCACATTCAAGCACCAAAAACTCCAAAATATCAAGCTATAAACAACTTACCTACAACCCTGCGTTACTTATTTCTCTCGCTCTTCAAGGAAGATGCTCTCAATTCACAATTTGGATTATGAATTTCTGGATTCGGGCCTTCAAAATCTAAAGATCTTTTACTGGATCGATTAATTTGGCCGTTGTCATCTTCATTTTTGCAGAAGGATATGCAGTCAAATAGATCTGGACTTGATGGCGAACAATTTCAGGAATAGCCTAAGTGTCACAATCGACTGTCCATCCAGGTTCTTTTAATTACAGTCCCTTGAAATCTAGGAATATAAAAAATGACGATTTGCAGCATGCAAGAAAAACGTGTTATTGGCTGGATGCAGTGTTATTCCCACCCCGGGAGCAATAGAAGCCCATTATTTTCCAATAGAAACCCAGTATTATTACCTCTATGTGCCTTGAAAGATTAGTAGAGCCCAGAAATTAGTAATGTGGAACGAAATCCCAATCTAGTGTTGTGCAAATTTACAACTAATTTGTAGTGCATCACATATATAGCAACTACAACCTAGGAAGAGATCCCAACTGAATTGCAAATGGCCATTCCCAACGCCCTTGCAGCCATGTAGCAGCTTTTGCATTTGACGAAGTCAACGTTCTTGTTCTGGGTGGAAGCTATTTTAATGGTTCCATACCTAATCAATATGGAATGTTCAAGAAGTTGAAATATCTGTACTTAGCTGTGAATTCTTTAACCGGAAAATACCGCTGGAGCTCGGGAGGATACACGGTCTCCGGTATCTTGAAATTGGATACGATTTCTATGAGGGCCAGATTCCATGGCAGAACTTGAGTATTTGGATATTGCGTAACCTAATTTGTCTTGGGAATTAGGAATGCTGAAGAAGCTGAATTCTTTGTTCTTGTTCAACAATAATCTCAACTCAACAGTCTCTTCAGCGACATGTCTGTACACTTGTCCAACAACGCGATCTCGGGGTTCGATTTCCTTGGGGTTCTTTAACCTCAATAATTTGAAACTTCTGAGCCTGCTGTATACTAATTTGACGGGCAGCATGCCGACGGTATCGAAGATTGTCTAGATTTCAAAGAATTCTTTGAGAGGAATTCTGCCCGCGACTCTCAGGAGAGATGTAGGAGAGATATTTAAGGTTTTCGCAGCCTGCCTTGACAGCTGACAGCTGTTTGACAAGTTGATGGTGGAAAACCAAAGAAGCAGTGACAGTTGTATTTAGAAAACGACAAGTTAACGACGAAAAACCAAAAAAAAGTAATGACAGCTGCATGGTGGAAAATAAATCGGTAGACCATTGTAGGCAGCTAACTAATTCAAAAGAGACATCTTTGGTGTAATTATATTGTTGTTTTTTTAGATCAGTGAAAAGAAATTGTGTTTTTTTTAATTTATGAAATATATTTTAAATATTAAAAAAATTATTAAGTTAAATCAATTTATAAGTTATAAAAGAATATAATTTTAAAAATTTATAAGTTTAAATATTGAAGGGGTTTTTGCAGTGTATTATATTAGATATAATTTTTGAGATTCAACTGTATTAAGTAAGTTATTCATCTATGATTATGACAAATTAGAAAAAAAATCATGAAAATTTAGTCAATTAAGACTACCTCTCATGGAAATGGTCATAGATGAATGACTTAGTTAAAGCAGTTAAACCCCAAAAATGATATCTAATTTACCAATTATAAAAGATAATAAAGTTTTAAAAATTTAGATACAGGAAAACAAATCATGGTAACTCATGGACTTCTTTGAGTACGTGATTCCTCCCATTGATTTTCTAATTCTAATCTGTCAAAGTTTCTTTCAAGAAATATGAAACTGTGAGTATTTGAATATTTTTTTTAATGGTGAAAATGGATTTAACACCCTCGAAAACTATGGAAATCTGAAACTGTGAGTGTGAATCATTTTTTAATGGTGAAAATAGATTTAACACCTTCAAAAACTCTGGAATGCCTAAAATTGTGAAACTCAAAAGATGTACATTAAATTTCCAAAAATATTGGCCAACTAGGAAACCATTCATTTTTTTGGAAGGTGAACTTTGATGTTAAATCTACTTTTAACCATTTATATTTCAAGTGTATTATTTTTTATCTATTCTAAATATCTACTTCATTTTTCAAATTACAAGATATAGAAACATTATTTTTAATTTATTATTGTTGTCTTTTGGTGGAGGTTTTGAAGTTTTCCAATTTTTGAAGGGAGGCTTCTGGTAAATTTATCATCATTTATGATGAGATGTGAGATATTTTTGGCATTGGTGATGTCGAGAGAAATAAGTCCTTAAAATTGTTCTTCTTCAGCTCCAGCGGTGAGACATGAGGAAGTCTCTAGCACAAACTTGGCAGCGAGCCATTAAATTTATTGCTTTTTGACTTAACTTTGTTTAGCCTAACTCTGTTTAAACTTGTGCAGGGTTCTAGGTTTTAAGGTAATTTTCAAGTGAGATCATTGCTGAAAATGTTGTGGATCTGAAACTTTTTGTTCTTGGAGAGATTTTGAGGAAGACTTCATAATAGCTAGTTGTTCATAATATTTAGTAGACTTTGTTTGTGAGCAGATAATTTTTTCAATTCTATTACTTTTTTGGTGTAACTTTGCACCTTTAGGGACATATAACTATATATACGAGTTCAGGTTTCAACAATGCATCATTGATACATATATTAAATTAATGATGAAAAGTGAATTTAAAGTGAATACAAACATTTTGACTTTTTTATAATTTGTACCATATTGTTTCATTATGTAGTACATTGTACTAGAAAAATTGTCTTCATGTGCTTGCACCTAGCACATGTCATGTGTCAAAGTCAAACATTATACGAACATGTCTTATGGAGTATTTGGTTCGCATGAAATTTTATTAGTTTTGCAAGTAGGTTTATTTTAATTTTTTACATATATTTACATATTTATGCTTTATGAATATAATGCATTATTTAGAAATGAGAAAAAATGTGAAGTTAGATTTGATCACCTCTTTCGATGGTGCTTACATGGAACACAATACTTTGATTGATAAATTACCAAAGAATGGACTTTAAAGTTTAGGACTTTAGGCTAGATTATTCTATTTGAGTTTAGAAATGGTTTTCTTGACAACATTCTTTCTAAGTAAACAATTTTTTCTTGGATTAATTTATATGTGATGCAAGAACATCAACCGAGATTACATTTTCTGACCAGATGGGTCAATAATCATTTAATAAAGAGGGTTGGATGTCTTAAAGATTGTGTTTTTTTAATGTTGTTTGCTATACATATTTAATATAGTGTTAGAATAGAATCTGAAAATTGAGTTTGTTAGTTTTAAAATAGGATGAGGTTGTTAGAATGGTTCACCGGGGAACTAATAAAAGACAAAGAAAACCATTTTTGGGTATAAGTAAGCGTGAATAGGAGAGAGTGAGGAAAACAGGTGTGACAGAGAGGAGAAGCAATGTAAGCATCCAACCATCAAGGGCTCAACTCTGTGTATTTTTCACTATTGTTAATTCCAAGTGTATTTGTATTTTAATTCTTCTGTCTGTGTTAAACGGTCATTTCTTTTTATTTCTCTGTTGAAGGACTGATATTGCATCGCGCATAGTGGGATTTCCATGTTATAGGTTTATGTGAAATTATATATTAATCGGAACATTTAGACTCGAGCAAGCTTCAAAGTTTGTTCATCGTCCATCGCACATCGCATCAGGAGAAGGGCAACTGGATGTGCGAACAGTGGAGATATAGCGTGGACTGTTAGATCTGGCACAGATCAATGGTGGAGATTAAATTGCAACCAATGAAATATCGCACATTGGAAATTTTTATTGTTACATGTTAAGACATCGAACGATAAGTGATTTAAGTTGCAATGTGATAAAGACGGGAGGTGGCGAGGCAATGCGAAGGACATCGCACGGTAAGTGATTTAAGTTGCGATGCGATAAAGATGGGAGGTGGCGATGCGATGCGAAGCATATCGCACATCACATGTGATAAGGTATAGCGACGATCGCAGGAATTGGAAATTAGTAAAGTTGCGAAGTTGCAGGGAGGTAACTTATTAAATTTTCGATCCGCCGTGATTGGTCACCATTTGTGTGGGCCCAAAAACTGTAAGTTCCACACGTATTTTGAAAATTTGCAGCCAAGACTGCATCATTTGGTATCAGAGTAGAAACTGAATTCTATTCTCAAGGGTTGTAGCAAATATGCCACCTAGGAGAGGAGTTAGCATAGGTCGGGGAAGACCTGTAGCCAGTGAATTTTGCTAGAAGAGATCAACACCTTCATACAAGGATGCAAACAATGGAGACTGCTTAGAGGAGAGCACCTGATGAAGGAAATGTCATTGTTGCAAAATAATCTTATGAGGAAGAAGAAGAGGAAGAAAGCGAGGCAACTAAAGTTTTCAAGATATTAGCAAAGGTTAGTTGAAAACCAAGAGTAGAGATTCCTTCATATGTGGGGAACCTTAATGTGGACGAGCTGATAGATTGGATCAGTTAAGTGGATAAGTATTTCGACTTGGAAGATGTTGAAGATAAGAAAAAGGTAAAGTTTGCAGCTACTAGGTTGAAGGACCATGCATCTATCTGGTGGGATGAACTACAGAAATCCAGGGAGAAAAATGGAAAGCCTAAGATCAAGTAATAAGATAAAATGGTAAGTAAATTGAAGAATAAGTTTATGCCAAAATACTATCAGTTGAATATTTTCAAACAGTTGCATAATTTGAGACAGAAAGGAATGACTATCAAGGAGTATACAAAGGAGTTTTACAAGTTGAGCATTAGAGTAGGACATGCTGAAGATGATATGGAGAAAGTATTCAGATACATTAATGGTTTAAGGTTTGACATACAAGATGAAATCGGTTTGTTCAGTCTGAAGAAAATTGAGGATGCATACCAAGCAACTTTGAAGGCAGAGGAGAAAATGTTGAGGAAACAAAGTCAGAAGAATAGAGGTAAAAGTCCAGTAAGAGGAAGAGGAACTTTCAGATCAATATTTCAGCACTCCCAGAATGAAGCAGGAGGTTCGAGTAGTAGACCGCCATAGAGAGGAGACTTTGGTAGAGGGAGATTTTCACCCAGAGGTAGAGGTCGAGGAAGAGAAATTTGGTGTTACACATGTGGAGAATGGGGACACGGATCATGGGACTGTTCTCATAACAAACCAGCAAATCAACGGAATGTGAATGTAGTTGAAGCAAAGGAAGAAAATCCTCAAGTCACGGGAAAAGAAGAGCCACCTGAGGCAAGAGAGTCTTTATTATTAAAAAGAGTATTGCATAAGGCAGAGAAGGAAGCAAATGAGCCAACACAAAGGAAGAGCTTATTCAGGATTGTGTGCAAATCAAAAGAAAAATGATGCGAAGTTGTGATTGACAGTGGAAGCACTGATAATCTTGTTTCCATAGAGATGGTTGAGAAATTGGGGTTGATTAAGATGGTACACCCTACTCCCTACAGAGTGTCGTGGCTACAGAAGGGACATCAGGTTTTAGTGACAGAAAAGTGTAAGGTAGAGATACATATCGGTACATATAAGGATTTCATATTGTGTGATGTGATGCCAATGGACATGTGTGTAATATTCCCAAATAGGAAAATCAACAATATATGCACAGAAAAATAATTTTTCATAAATTTTCCTGATAACAGTCAATAAAAACCCATAGATCCTTTAGATCAGACATTATAACAACCAAATCTAAAAGGAGATCAGAAACAAATCAAGATAGATGAGTTAAACAAGTCTCCCACACCTAGAATAGCTCAAAAACAATGCAACCCCAAAACTACTGCTACACAGAAATATTGCAACAAGTGACCACACAATCTAATGAGGGTTTATACTCTGAAATTATAGAGACAAATGGATATGCTATTATATTAATCAATAATGCCCAAAAAGTGAGATCTAGTCTCTTTTACACAAATCCAAGAGAACCCGAGAAGGGTTTCTGGAAATACACCCAAATACAAAGGGTGATCTACAGACCTAGGACTGTTCAAGAGTCACTACAAACTAAAGCTCATGAGGTAGAAGGCTGAAATAATGTAGATCTGATGTAGATCTCATCAAAGGTCTCCTCCAATGAAAGGTTGAACCCTTCAACCACAGGAAAACACTCTAAAAGAGTCACAAGACCATCTCTTGAAGCTGCCCTCCAAAATAACACAATTCCCAGCTGAAATTGCGCTGTAAATGATGGGGATAAGTTGGCCTGATGCCAAAGATCTGAAATGTGCTCAATAACCCTCCAAACCGATCTCCCAAGAGAAGGAATCCTTCCTCCTATGAAAAACTAGCTCATAAAGTGGGTTTCTCAACCCTCCACTGCAACACTGTGCAACAAAACAAAATATTTTGTAGAAACTGCGTTGTAGCTGAAGACTGAAGCTTGGCCAGAATGTCAGATATGTGGAATGATATATCAGTACTCTCTCAAGAGGCCTCTCAAGGAAAGAGGTGGAATTCCTAAACAGGAATACCCTGTGCTAAACAACACCAACAATCTTAGCTAAACAACTGAAGAGAGAAAATGTCTAAACAGAGATATAAAAATAATATTCATAAGCTAACCTCATATGGCTACCATCCTCTTCCTTATAAAAAATGTGAGCCTTCTCACCTTGGTTCCCACTCATTAGGGTTTCCACCATCACACAATCAATCTCCCTCCAAAACTGGGTTGTCCCATCATTAATGCCACTCTTCCATAACAACGCTGTTTGATTTGGTCAAAGTTGACCTCTTCAACCTACTCCAGCCCCTTTTCACACCTAAGGGTATTCAATCCAACTTTATATAACTATATAAGCTAATCCACATTCATACTGGGTTGTCTCTATTGATGATTCACTCCCTCCATTTCAACTCTATTGACTTGGTCAAACT
>CM076574.1:358506882-358704372 GCA_034641835.2 Pinus albicaulis | reverse complement strand
TGTCTTCATGCATCAGCCCTTGTTCACACATGAGGGTGTTTTATCCAGCTATGAATATGATCCCTTTTCAAATTAAGAGGGATTTTATTGCTGCTAGAAATTTTTATGGGCCTCCATACCCATTTATTCATCTAACTATAGGTTAAGAGCAAATATTAATATTCCAATTAGCTACATGCTAATTTAGGAATATTACAATCATCCCTCCCAAATGTTGCTTGTCCTCAAGAAACTACAAGGATATAACTAAAGAGTCTCCTCTCCTCCTCCTATAGCATCCTCACATGATAAACTCCTCCAAGGAACAAGATGTTGTCTCATCAATACATCTCCAAGTTGCCCCTCCCAAATATGCAAGTTAGCTTTTGGTGACCATCCCAAATAGCTATCATCATGTAGAAATAAAACACCCATGGATGCAACAATGTGTTGTCTAGAGGCCTTCTTGAGGCATGACTTCTGACATATATTGGGTTCTATCACCCCCATGTGAATCTCCCATCATGGTAACTCATGAAAAATCTCCTCCACCTTTGGCTCCTGTAATGTAGGTGGGCTGCATAACTGAACATGGTAGAAAAAATAGCCCACCCCACCCTGTCTCTCTCTCCACTTATGATAAGTGTAGAGTAGCTGTTGTTTTTGGGCTGCAATAATGTTGTCATCAAAAGGCAAGAAGAATATTGGATCTTCAAAGATCCTCTCTCTAGAGTCATGAATCATGCTGGCCCAAACCATCCCATACAAAGTGAATGGTACATCATCACCATATGGTATCCAAATCAGAAAAATGCTTAAGGTTATGTGCAATTTTGGATGATACCAATGGTTTCTCCAGTGGATACAGCACGGTATTTTCAACTGTCGTTTTAGAACATCATGTGGAAAGTTATCCTCCAACAAGTTACTATTTGTGCATGTTTTCTCATCTACTATGAGGTATTAAATGGCATTATATATCAGCTAAGAATAATAATAATAATAACACCACACTTTCCCAAATTCATGCAGATATGGGTTATCTCCATCATAAATGTTGGTCTTATAATGACCATGAAACCCAAAAATAATCTTGCCCTCTTGTGGAGCAATGCACTATACATAGATGGTGAGAAGATGAAAATACTTCATGAAATGATCAATAAGAACAAAAATAAATTTCTTACCATGCAAAGTGAGTAGGCTGAAAGTGAGGTCCATAGATGAACCCTCCCAAGAGAATCTCCTCATAAAGATCTGAAAAATGAAGGGATGCATACTCCTCTTGGAATACTCCATCAATAAATGCATACTCCCAAGTGACAGCGCTGTTGGCCTTAGTGATAAGGCTCTTGTCACTCCATGACTCCTTTCTTTGACATGCCATATGCCAAAGTCATCCACCATCATGCTGTTATGTGTGGAGATATCCTTCCTATGTGAAAGTACCTCCTTATCCTCCAATGTTGAAGGGTAGTCTTTTTTCACTTTGATTGTGCCATCCCTTTCTCCTAAAATATCATGCCAAGTATGGGAAAAAATCTGCCCATACTCTCCCAAGAGTAGCCAAAGCAACAATAGCTCTTGCTTCCCCCTCACACCTCCATCATACAAATGATGAGGTGAAGATATGATGATTGACATGAAGAATTTCATATCAACACAATGCACCTAAACTCCTTGCTACCAAATAATGTAAGTGTCCTGCCAAGTTTCCTCCACCAACATACCCTTTGAAGAAGCATATATTACATGATGGCCAAACTCCTTCAAGAGTAGCCAACGCATCCATGCCTCCTGCTGCCCTGTGTCATAGATATGCAAGTGGCTCACCAACTTCTTGCTCACCATCCACACCCATTCATCCAAATTTGGGTGTCTCCGACCATGCTCCATCTTGGTACTCCTCCAATGGAGAATACCACCCTCCCAAATCAGATTTCTACTTTTTCATTTCATGGGATGTTGAAATGCAATCTCTTGGAGATCTCCCGGTGAAGACCCCTCACCAATGACCAAATTGAATCCATAGGGATCCAAGTATGCTGAAATAAAAGTATCCCCATAGAGCTGTACAGTGCTCATCAAGAAAGATCCATCACAATGCTGAAAGATAAGAGGACTCTCATCAATCATCTGGTCATCCAATTTCACACAAGTGTAATGTTCATTAGAATGCTCTAGTAATAGTTGGCCCCCCAAATCAACACTGCTACTCAATGAAAACGTTGTTGATCTCCACAATGGTGTATTTGATGTCTCATGCTCAAGCTCAATGTTGAACATATAGTTTTGCATTGGATTTTTTAGGACAAAGCTCATCCTATCCTCCAAAAATCCACACCCCAACCCCAAGAGTTGTGTGCATCTCAATAATGAATAGTCAGGAGGATTTTTTATCCTTTCCTTGAACAAATCAAGGTTGCACAACACAGTGAAAGTCTGCTGCTCCAAATCAGCAATATGTTTTGACCCTTGGTCATGCAATGGCATATTTCCACAACCCTCCATAAGATGTGCTGAAATAACAGAAAGTGGAAACTTATGCATACCTTGGTGAAGCTTGGGAACATCTTGTATGGCTACAAGAGTTCCTTCCTTCAATGTGTTGGCTCCCCCAACTGCTGATGATGATGGCTGCTCTTCCATAGTTGTATTAGCGCTGGTACCAGTCTCCTCAAGTGGTGGTGAAGGCTTCTCTTCCTCTGATTTCTTCTTGTCAATTTTTTTGATCAACCTTTGAGTAAAATCTGAAAAATCAATCACTCTTGCATGACTCAAATGGCTGAACCACCAAATGTTTGCTTCACCCTCAAGGTGCAGCGCTGCAATCTCAACTATCTCTCTTTCTACCACTGGATGTAGTAGGAAGAATGCATCTAGCTTCATTACCCAAGCCCTTGCTGTACATGTGGATGACCCATCAAAAGTAGACAATAGAAATCTATTACCCTTTATTCTCATATTGCTGCAAGGTCTCCTTTATTCCTCCAGCTGAATGAACTGTGGGAGAGTTAGAACCTCCTTGAAAGCTCTAGGTTGAGACTTATATTCTGCCAGGTATCCACTTAGGATATCATGTTCCAAGTGCCCTCCATCTCCATGCTTATTGTATTCTTCCTCAAAAGGAAAGGACACGGTGTATTGATTTGGAACTCTCTGCAACAGTGGTTCTTTCTTCTGATAATAGGAAGTACATGGAACTTCCTCTTCTTGAAACCCTCTAAGGTCTCATTGCACCTTTCCTCTTTCATCTGCTTAAACTCCTTGGAGAGGTTCTTCATAGATCTGAAAAGTGATGAGACAAATCTCACAGGCTGAGCCAAGATGATGCTCTGATACCACTGTAAGATTCCCAAATAGGAAAATCAGCAATATATGCACAGAAAACACATTTTTCATAAATCTGTGTGATAATAGTCAATAACAGCCCATGGATCCTTTATATTAGACATTATAACAACCAAATCTAAAAGGAGATCAGAAAAAAAAAACCAGGATAGACGAGTTAAACAAGTCTCCCACACCCAGAATAGCTCAAAAACAATGCAACCCCAAAACTATTACAACACATAAATACTGAAAAAAGTGATAGTGCATTCTAATGAGGGTTTATACTCTAAAATTATAGAGACAAATGGATTTGTTGTTATATTAATCAATAATTCTAAAAAACTGAGATCTAGTCTCTTTTACACAAATCCAAGAGAACCCGGGAAAGGTTTCTGGAAATACACCCAAATACAAAGGGTGATCTATAGCCCTAGGACTCAAGAGTCACTACAAACTGAAGCTCATGAGGTAGAAGGCTAAAATAATGTAGATCTGATGTAGATCTCCTCAAATGTCTCCTCCAATGAAAGGATGAACCCTTCAACCACAGGAAAACACTCTAAAAGAGTCACAATACCCTCTCTTGAAGCTGCCCTCCAAAATAATGCAATTACCAGCTAAAAATGCACTGTAAATGATGGGGATAAGTTGGTCTAATGCCAAAGATCTGAAATGTGCTCAAGACCCCTCCAAACTGATCTCCCAAGAGAAGGAATCCTTCCTCCTATGAAAAAATAGCTTAGAAAGTGGGTTTCTCAACCCTCCACTGCAACACCGTGCAACACAACACAATATTCTATAGAAACTGTGTTGCAGCTAAAGACTGAAGCTTGGTAAGAATTCCGGATATGTGGAATGATATATCAGTACTCTCCCAAGAGGCCTCTCAAGGAAAGAGGTGGAATTCCTAAACAGGAATACCTTGTACTAAACAGCACCAGCAATCTTAGATAAACAACTGAAGAGAGAAAAAGTCTAAACATACATATCAAAATAATATTCATAAGCTAACCTCATATGGCTACCATCCTTTTCCTTATAAAAAATGTGAGCCTTCTCACCTTGGGTCCCACTCATTAGGGTTTCCACCATCACATAATCAATCTACCCCCAAAACTGCGCTGTCCCATCATTAATGCCACTCCTCCATAATAACGTTGTTTGATTTGGTCAAAGTTGACCTCTTCAACCTGCTCCAGCCCCTTTTCACACCTAAGGGTCTTCAATCCAAATTTATATGACTATCTAAGCTAATCCACATTCATACTGGGTTGTCTCTATTGATGATTCACTCCCTCCATTTCAACTCTGTTGACTTGGTCAAACTTGACCTTGTCTTCATGCGTTGGCCCTTGTTCACACATGAAGGTGTTTTATCCAGGTATGAATATGATCCCTTTTCACATTAAGAGGGTTTTTATTGCTGCTAAAAATATTTTTGGGCCTCCCTACCCATTTATTCATCTAACTATATGTTAAGAGCAAAATTAATATTCCAATTAGCTGCATGCTAATTTAGGAATATTACAGTGTGACATATATTGCTGGGAAGGCCTTGGAAATTTGACAGAAAAGCCATTCATGATGGCAAAATGAATACCTATACAATAGAGAAGGATGGAATGAAGCACGTATTGTTGCCTTTGAAGGATGAAACAGAGAAAGGAGCAGCTAGGAATACTGTTATGCTGATTAGTGGAAAGGAATTGCTGCAAGAATTCAAGAAGGAGAAAGAAATGTATTTTGTTGTTGTGGGTAAACCCAAGGTAATTTTGACTTATACTAATTTATAAAATCTGCCTGTGGAAATTAAAAATATGTTAGATGATTATGCTGACATAATTGTTGATGAATTACCAAGTAAATTTCCACCAATCAGAAGTATCAATCATCACATAGATTCAATACCTGGTGCAAGTTTACCAAACAAAGAATCATATAGAATGACCCCTCGAGAGAATGAAGAAGTTGGAAGACAGGTACAAGAGTTTTTAGATAAATGATTGATAAAATAAAGCCTTAACCCATGTGCAGTACCAGCCGCTTAGTCCAAAGAAAGGAGGTGAGTGGCGCATGTGTATTGATTCCAAAGCCATAAACAAGATCAATATCAGGTATAGATTTCCATTGCCATGCATACTAGATGATTTGATGCATTGTTTAAGTGGGTCAATTTATTTTACTAAAATAGATCTGAAGAGTGGATACCATCAAATAAGGATTAGAGAGGGAGATGAATGGAAGACTGCATTTAAGACCAGCAATGGGTTGTATGAGTGATTAGTGATGCCTTTTGGGCTCACTAAAGCACCAAGTACATTTAGGAGACTAATGAACGAGGTCTTGAAATAATATGCAAGAAAATTTGTGATAGTCTATCTTGATGATATTCTGATTTTCAGTCAGAGTAAGGAAGAAAATTTGAAGCATATCAAGCTGGTTTTAAATACTTTGCAAAAGGAGAAGCTGCTTATAAATCTGAAGAAGTGTAGTTTTATGAAGAAGGAGCTCATTTACTTAGGATTTATAGTCTTATAATAAGGCTTGAATATGGACCCAAAAAAGCTCTAGGTAATACTGGATTGGCTAACTCCAAAAAGTGTATTTGAGGTAAGGATTTTTCATGGTATTGCAAGTTTTTACAGAAAGTTTATAAGACGTTTTAGTCAGATCTGTGCACCAATAATTGAAACAATAAAGGAGAGAAACCAACCATTTAAGTGGACAGAAGCAATAGATCAAAACTTCAAGTTGTTAAAAAAGAAAATCACTGAAAGACCTATTTTGGCCCTGCCAAATTTTGATAAAATATTCCAAGTTGAGACTGATGCTAGTGGGATAGCAATTGGAGTTGCCTTGAGTCAAGAGTAGAGACTGGTAGCTTATTTTAGTGAAAATTTAAATGAGGCCAAGAAGAAGTATTCATCCTATGATAAGGAGTTCTATGTTGTTGTGCAGGCTTTGAAGAAATGGAGGCATTACTTGTTTCCCAAAGAATTTGTGTTGTATTCTGATAACCATGCACTGTAGTTCATAAATAATCAGCCCAAGTTGAACCAAAAGCATGATAAGTGGGTGGAGTTACATAGTTTTACCTTTGTAATCAAACACACAAATGGTAAGTCAAATACAGTTCTTGATGCTTTTATCAGAGTAAATATGGTTACGCAGGAATTAAAGATTGACATTTTGGGATTTGAAGAGATGATTGATATGTATGAGGAAGACACAGATTTTAAAGAAATACATGCAGCTGTTAAAAATCATGTGATTCATAATAGAAGCCAGTGCTTGGACTACCTAATTCAAGGAGGATTTTTGTTCAAGAATAATAAACTGTGTATTCCTAAGTGCTCCATGAGGGAAAATCGGATTAAATAAAAACACAGTGGAGAACTGTCCAGACACTTTGGATAGGATAAAACATTTTCTCAAGTAATTTCTTTTTATTATTGGCCAAAAATGCAAGATGATATCAAAAATTTTGTTGAGAAGTGCAGGATTTGTCAACATGCCAAAGGAAGAAGCCAAAACATTGGGTTATATCAGCCATTTCCAATACCCAATAGACCTTGGGATGCTGTCAGCATGGATTTTGTTTTAGATTTTCCAAAGACTCAAATATGACATGATTCTATCTATGTTCTCATAGATAGGTTTTCTAAAATGGCTCATTTTATTGCTTGTAAGAAAACTAGTGATGAAACTCACATTGCTAATTTGTTTTTCTCTGAAGTTATAAGATTACATGGAATTCCTATGAGTCTTGTTTCATACAGGGATACAAAGTTTGTAGGACACTTCTGGAGGACTCTATGGAGGAATCTAGGTACAAACCTCAGCTTCAGTTCAGCCTATCATCCTCAGATGGATGGAAAAACTGAAGTGGTGAACAGGAGCTTGGGAAACATATTAAGGAGTTTGGTTTACAAAAACCCAAAGTAATGGGACTTAGCACTTTCTCAAGCTGAATTTTCCTATAATGATACTCCTAACCAGAGTACCAGGATGAGTCCGTTTTAGATTGTTTTTGGAATGCATCCACAAGGTGTGTATGGACTTAGATATTTGAGAAAATAAGAGACAAGGAGTGCAAAGGTTGAAGAATTTGCAGAATAGATATAGAAGTTGCAGGAATATGTCAAGAAAAGATTATAGAAAAACACCCAAAATTATAAATAAAGGTTTGATATGAAGAGGGATGAAAGGGAGTTTCAAGTAGATGATTTAGTCATGGTTTATCTAAGGAAGGAAAGGTTTCCAGTCGGGACCTATAAAAAAACTAAAAATGAAAAAGATAGGGCCATGTATAATTTTGAGGAATTTTTCTTCAAATGCATATGAGATTGAGTTACCAGCAGGAATTGGGATATAACCCATCTTTAATGTTGCATATTTGTACCCATACAAAGGAACAGAGGAAGAACTACAAGAAGAACCTATAGAAGAGGAGGACCAAACTTTGAATTGGAAGGAACAGATGCCAAAGAAAACAAAGAAAGAAGTGGAAGCCATTCTGGAGAAAGAGCAACAAAGAAGACCAGAGGATAGACCTATTACCAGTATCTAGGCAAATGGAAGAGACAACCAGAAGAAGATGACAGTTGGGTGACAGCAGCAGAGTTACAATATTTTAATGCGGATCCTGAAAAATTGATGGATCAATATTTTCTTCCCCGGGAGTCTGATGTAGGAGCATCAACTGATATTTCATTTTCTGACCAGACAGGTCAATCGTCATTTACTAAAGAGGGTTGGACCTCTTAAAGATTGTTTTTTTTATGTTATTTGTTATACATATTTAATAGAGTGTTAGAATAGAATCTGAAGATTGATTTTGTTAGTTTAAAATAGGATTAGGTTGTTATAATGGTTCAACAGGGAACTAATAAAAGACAAAGAAAATTGCTTTCGGGTATATGTAAGCGTGAATAGGAGAGGGTGAGGAAAATAGGTGTGAGAGAGGTGTGATAGAGAGGAGAAGCAATGTAAAAAT
This sequence comes from Pinus albicaulis, assembly GCA_034641835.2. Taxonomy (NCBI): domain Eukaryota; kingdom Viridiplantae; phylum Streptophyta; class Pinopsida; order Pinales; family Pinaceae; genus Pinus; species Pinus albicaulis. The sequence goes on along the minus strand of CM076574.1, from coordinate 358,696,064 downwards.
TCAGCCGTCAAGAGCTCAACTCTGTGTATTTTTCACTACTGTTAATTCCAAGTGTATTTGTATTATAATTCTTTTGTCAGTATTAAATGGTCGTTTATTTTTATTTCTATGTTGAAGGATTGATATTTCATCATACACAATGGGATTTCCATGTTATAGGTTTATGTGAAATTATATATTAATTGAAACTTTTAGACTCGAGCAAGCTTCGAAGTTCATGCATCAGCCATCGCACATCGCATTCAGAGAAGGGTGACTAGATGTGCAAGCAATGGATATATAGAGGGGACCGTTAGATCTAGCATAGATCAATGGTGGAGATTAAATCGCAACCAGTGAAATATCGCACATTGGTAATTTTTATTGTTACATGTTAAGACATCGCATGGTAAGTGATTTAAGTTGCGATGTGATAAAGACGAGAGGTGGCGATGTAATGCAAAGGACATCGCATGGTAAGTGATTTAAGTTGCGATGCGATAAACACAGGAGGTGGCGATGCGATGCGAAGCATATCGCACATCGCATGCGATAAGGTATAGCGACGATCATAGGAATTGGAAATTAGTAAACTTGCGAAGCTACGGGGAGGTAAGTTATTAATTTGCGATCCACCATGATTAGTCACCATTTGTGTGGGCCCATAAACCACAGGTTCTGCGCGTATTCTAAAAATTTGCAGCCATGACTGCATCAATATGTATTATATGTAATAGTTTAGTCAACATTTTTTTCTTAGATTAGTTTATATATATATATATGAAGTGGCATGTCCTATACGTCCCCCAACCACAGGCCGTCAAAGTGTGGGGGGATCTACTATACATGGTTAGGCTCATGATAGATCATGTAGCCTAACCAAATTGCATGTTCCACTCATAGATCTTGGCTCCAAGACTAGTTAGAGTGTCAGAGATGTTTCTGTCTCTATGGATGACCCTGTTACAGATAGTGGGCCTTCTTCAAAAATTTCATGTACACCTACATTTTTAAATCCTATTTAAAATTGATGTGTTTATGTTAGATTGAAATTGTCTTTAATTTTTAAATCATATTAAATTGATGTGTTTGAATTTAATGTATATGTTATTATGCTTCTAGTTTGTTATATATGTTAAATTACGTTTATGATTTGTAGACCCTCAGCAGGGTGAAGTTGAGGATCACAGTACAACGTCGATACCTCTATGGAATGACATTATAGTGAGTATCACAATTGAGGATGTTAGGACCCAACAGACACGGACCACGCGAGAGTTGGGTGAAATCTCTACTAGTTCGCCTACTAGGTGTAGTGTGTCTTTGATGTTGGATAAAATCAATAGGTTGATTAAGATATACTAGAGGGTGGGCCCACAGAGCCACCTATTACACTCCATACATAGTATTAGGAGGTTAGATGTTAGAGGACCACATACTTGGGAGGTAGTGAAAGATGAAACAAAGGACATTGATGTTCGTGGGGAGTTGTTTGACATCCCTCCGAACCATAATTTTAGACATGTTGTTATGATTCCACTCAAATATTTTAAGAATGTTGATGCAACCCCTTTTATTTATGATCCATTCATTGGATCTTGGGTCCATCTTCCCCACCATGACTAGGTCCCTATTTACCTTGAAAATAATCTATATGTGAAGTTCATCCTACATATGAGGCTAGATTATAGCAGCACCATATCTGATTTTTATGGACCAAAATTGGGACATAGCTATGATTATTCTAGGGCTCGTAGGGACCCTACACATGTAGAACAACCTCCAAGATTGTTGACACGATTGTCTCAGAGCATGGTATTTCCAACGGAGCTAGAGATTTCATCGCATTGCGGTGTTGAGGAAAAACATACCATTGAAAATAATATGCAGAGGACATTGGCCAATGCGAATGTCACATTGCATGGAGAGATGAGCAGGCCACCTATTTTTCCTTGTGACCTACCAGTTCCATTATATAATGATTCAAATATTGAGAGTCTAGGGCATGACTAGCTTTTCTCATGTTAGCGTCTATGAGTAACTAGTGATCAAATGTACTCTTTCCATGTGATTGATAGGCTCTTAGGTCAAATTTTTATATTTTCAAATAAAATTTGACATGTCCTTTTATTTTCAAGTGAGTCTTGAGTCATGCCCTAGGTATCATTACTACTCCCTCCATTTTAAAGGTCATAAAATGAGTTTCATGGTTATCATTTTTTTCATCAAGTCATTGGCATGCATACTTAAAGGGTTCGAAGTTCCAAATCATGGTTAAGATATGCATTAGGTGTCATCATTTTCTCATGTCATCAAAATCTACATGGGAGTCATGTCATCACCATTGTCACCATCATGGGAGTTAGTAATTAGGGATAAGTTTGTCAAAATGTATCAAAGTCACATTCAACCCACATGGAGATGTGACCTTTCCAAAAAAATTAATGAAGCTGTAGTACACTACCTCATCAAGTCACTTCTCAAAAGGACATGTGATGTCACAACATAAAAAAAACAAAAAACTGAATTTCAAGCAATAAAAGGACCATCCAAGCATTCAAAAGCTTCATCCCATCCTCTAATAACACTTCTCTACCATTGTGCTTCATCTCAACCATCAGAACCTTGAATTTTTCATCACCAAACCCTTGCCATCAAGCACGCTGCACTTCTGGAAAACATGCTATGTTTTTGGGTTTGAACGTTAAAGAAAGAATCAACATGTTTCATTTCTCATTTTACAAACTTTGGGGACTCTTGAGCAAGTAAGTTAGCCTTTCATCACCTCTTTCATGTAGTCATTCCTTACAAAAACTGAATAGAATCCCTCTCCTAGGGTGTCGCTACGCTTTAGGCTTTCATTGGTTTTTTCTTTATCTCACAGAGAATTTCCCTAGTTTTCCTACCCCATTACCATTGTATACACTTATAAAACCTTCCCCAACCATTTCTCATACTAATTTCCTTCATTCCACCATTTTCCCCCAAAAACCCAAGTCCACGCTGCGCTTTTGTTGTGTTTCTGGGTTTTGACTGTGTTTTTCAATTTTTTCCCTTCTTCCCTCATCCATTCAGTGAAATTCCACTTCCACTGTGTCCCTAACAGTTATCCCTATCTCCCCTAATTTTTTCATATTTGTCCCTAATTCCTATCCCCTCCATTTACCTCCCTAAACTAGTTTCTCTCTTTCCCCTGTTTTCCAATCCTAAACCCACCCTTCCCTCCTATCAAACTAGTGTTTCCTGATAAGTAAAACCAACACCATGGCCAGTGAAAAGAAGAATTAAAACAAGGGAGGACATGTCTCCAGATATGAGCCAACTAATATGCAGGAAATAAATGCTTCAGAGTTCATCAAAAAGTCATTTGAAAAGGTAAGTTGCCCAGGGTTTTGTGAGAAAATACAAGAGGTGGGCCACCATTGTAAGCTAACTAGTCTATTTGCCACCAGTTTTAAGAGGAACAATACTACCATAGCAAGGTTGGAATTCTTTGTATCAGTAGAAGCCATATCATCAGCCACATGGATCCCCAATAAAGGAGAAATATGGTTTAATGGAATGGGTTTGGACATTCAAACTACATAGCTTTTCTCAAGCCACAATATAGAGAAACTCCCTCTCATGTCTTCCCTAGTAGAAAACTATTAGATAAATACATTCCTTTAATGAAGATGATAATGAAATATTTCACTTGTGAAGGTAGGTTTAGTAGGTTGTATCAATACAACATTAGATTGTTGATGCACTTCACCTCTATTAAACAAATAAAGCTTCCTAACTACATGTTTAGAAGTCTTGCAAAGATGACTGAGAAAGTGCAGACTAAAGGGAGAGACCATTTAGCTAGCTTATTCCATCATGCCTTGGTCAAATTCATAGTTCTTGATCATCTCACACATGTTAATATGTCTTGGGAGGCATTTTTGGAGGCATCAGCTCTTTTGCCTATGTCTCCTCAGTCCAAAAGCATCAACACTCCTACATCATTCGGGCCGCAAAAATCTGAGCCATCTAGCATACCTTCAGTGACCAAAAGGAAACCTAGGGCAGAAGTTTCTCAAACCTACAAGAATGGGAAAATATTTTTTTTTCCCCTGAGATAGCTAAAGACATGCCTACACCTAAACCTCTGACTAGGTCACAAGCTAGAAGACTACCTAAGGAAGCTACAGTTGAATAAATTCAGGGAGAAGCTATGGAGAAATCACCTAGGCATGGAAATGAGCCACCCTTGCAGCATAATGATGAAGAGATGCCTCACAAAGAAGAAATAATTGGCCATGGAGATAAGCCAACTATAGACATTATCAAGGAGCATCAAGCACAAATCAAGGGACTACAGGATGATCTATCAAAGGAAAAATCTATGGTGGCCTTCTTGAAACAAGAAAATAGGCACTTGAAAATGAGCTTGATGCAGCAAAGTACCTCACAAGAGCCTCCATCATCTAGCAAAGAAGTTGAAGACAAAGGTAAGGCAGTGATAGATGTAGTCAGATTGAAGATAGAGATATTCATTGGTAACCAAGGATACCTACCACAAGAGCATTGGCAAAGAAGAAAGAGCAAGAAAAGGAGCCATCTCCTTCACCAACACACAAGGACTCCATTGACCCTATAACTAAAGGCATAGATAAGGAAAGGGAGTATTTTCTTAATAGAGTGAATGTGTACTTGGAGAAACTTTTGGAAAAGGAAAACAGAGACACTCCCATGTAGATGCACATGGCAAGGCACTACTATAATAGAAACATCATTTTCAAGATTAGGGTTAAGAACATGAAGAAAAATCTCAAGAAGACCCTAAGAAATCTCAAGAAGAAGGATAACCTTGATATTTTTGGTGATGCATCTCTATTGGTCTAAGCCATGACTAAAAAATGCAAAAGTTGCGAAGTTTGGGAAAATTTTAATCATTTTTGAGTTTTTGGTAATACAAGCAAAATAGGTGCATAGAAACGCAATGTGGTCATGCTGCTCTTTTTTTCATAAGCTTAAAATGATAAATGGTAAGCATGTGTAGGTGTATCTTGACTTGTACATCTCAGAAATCCACTTTGTGTCTCTTGTCAACTCATAAATTTGCAGGAAAAGGTCAAAAACCATCAAATTTTTACACTTCTACCACTGTTTGGAGGCACACGTTGTGTTTCTAGAACAGATGTGGTAGAATGAGTTTTGAGGTGTCTTGGAGATGTGTTATGTAGATTAATCCCTCTTGTGGACAAGAGAGATCTCCCTAGTATTCAACGAATAACTAAAAACAAACATCCATTTGAAAACCTTTTTCTCTAGACTAATTGCATTTCAGAATTATTATAAGAAATTAAAGAAGACATGCCCCTACCTTGAAATCCAAATGTTCGATGTAGTATTTTATATTGTCACTCCAAAGTGGCTTCTTCAATAAGTAGAGCCTACAATCAAAGACAAGACAAGAGAGTCAAAGCATCTGCAACATATAATAATTAAGAAAAGCTAATCCAACTTAGTGATCAAGAAGTCTAAGTATTGATGTTATTCAATAAGCATAGGAACAACTCAATGAGAAAAAGAGATCCATATGTATTATCTTGAATAAAAAGAATAATCTTAAAACCTGATGCCTTGATGTCGTACAGATTTCTCTCGGGGTCCTGAATAATCATTCCTCCTTCAGTTTGACAAGCCTTCCTCTCTGAATACCAGCATAGAGTTATGGACACAAGGGTGTGATCATTCTCATGCCAACAACAATTTACTAGTGCAAAAAGTATGCACTCTTGGGAATTCTCTTCAAAAATACCTTTAAAATTTACAAGCTACAATCTACAATCTACGTACAGTCTACCCTTGAGACTGAAACATGAGCTCAATTTATAGGGAAATGAAGGTAGTTTCAGTTCCATGAAGAGGGGGATGAATTCCTCTCATGAAGGGATTTGAGCTCCATGGACCAAGGGATAAGCTCCATGAGTGGAGGGATAGAGCTTGAACTGATCGCACCTCTAGAAGCTTTCAATTGGGAGAATATTCGATCAGTTGGGCTTCTAGAATTTACTTTTTCCTTTATTTGACTTTTTACGGGGGTCTACAGGTTTTAGTAGTAGAATGTGTGGGGGTTGCCGCAGTTTATAGACCAAGTATCTGGGAACCCACAGGAAAACGCTAGAAAAAGTGTGGAGGTAGAATTTCAAAGGTTTTAAAGAGATTTTCTCCAATTCCAAGACTTGATTCAGGAACATTAAGGTTTTTTACTTCTAAGGGAGCATGATATAGGTGGTGATAGACCTATACAATTAGTCAAATGTCATGGTGAGAAAATAACGTGTAACATATTACCCCCTAAAGTGAGAAGTCTAAGGTTATTCTGAAGAGTGAAGTGCTTTATCATTCTGAGGATTGGATTGGAGACACCGGTCGAAAACCTATAAAAAAATTCAATGCAAACATATATATATATATATATATATCACTGCTGATGTAGGCATTCCCATACTCATATCAAAACTAACTAAATTTTATGGTATAGATATGGTTTCATTATTACATCAAAGTAGACACAGTATGGGCACAACCATCTGTCATGAATAGTCTATTGTATCATGAATAATAAAACTCCTTGCAGCCTGGATGATGGAAACTAGATTTAGGGTCTTGATTTCCGCTTCTCGAACTAGTATGAATCTATCCATGCAATTGATTGTGTTGAAGTCGAACATGGTAGAAACCACTTAATTACCAGTCAATGATGTGAACTGTTAACAAGTGTGAGAGAAACCACCAATAATGACAATGGCTCTCAAAGTAATCCAATAAAATCTATGAAGTGTGAATGAGTGATTTTCAGTCAAACACTCATAGAATCATTCGATCGAAGGTCAATGATGCTACCTATTGTCGAAGGCGAGAAACCTGCCATTAGGGAATGCAGATCCCAAGGTACTAATAGGATTATAGATCAAATTTCTAGATGATGAGCTTACATCGATAGAAAGTGATCCATCGTAGGAAAGCCTATGAGACGAAACCATTAGATCAAGTTTTGAAGAAATATTTTCAAGGACTAACTCAGGGATGGTCAACATGAATGGAGACAAATGTTTGTAGTGAATGGTTTATTTGAACTCTCTCTTGAACACATAGTGACACTGCAGATGGATTGGCATAAATTGTCCTAATGCTAATACCTAGAAACCAACTAAAGATTTTCAATGTGGTTCGAAATTGTTAGACAAAGGATTTCCCAACCCAGGTACAAGTGTGACAAAGTGTCGTGTTCAAGAGTGGCATGCTGCTTTCTAAACAAGGGTGACAACTCGATCCTTTTTCTCTCTTTTCCCCCACCATTACTGGAAAGTACCTCTTTATTTTTGACAAGCTTGAGGAGGATAAAATTTGCTTGTTTGTGTAAGCTCATCCTTCGGATGAGTCCATCTTAGTATTAAAATCGAACCCTAAGAAGGAGTGGTTCGGTCCTGTTTTTAATCTACAAGTCCTTTACTGTTAAATTTTAACGAGTCTAGTATAGGAGAAACTCAACGTTTTTCAGTTTTAGGGTGTCAGAATAAAAACATAAGCAAACTCCGTGATTTTTCTTTTTCGTAAATTTAGTCTCTTAGGCCTGAAAAAGGATAAAATAATGTAGGAGAGAACTCTATTGACCATGATTAGTCAGCGTATACCTTTTTCTTCATTAGTCCATTTCAGTCCAGAAAAGGGGTAAACTTATACTGAAGGGACGATTGTTCATTTACTTTAACGAGTTTGAGTAGTCAAGTACTTGACGATATTTTCATATTTAGAGAGTCTGAAAATGGCTTAAAAGAGGACTCTATGGTTTAGTTTTTTCTTAAGTTTAAACGAGTTCGAAAAAGTGATAAAAAGTGTACTGATATGGCCGAATTTCAATTTAATTTACGAGCAGGAAAAGAGGGAAAGAACTCAGCATTTTCATATTTTTACAAGAATGAAAGATAGCAAAATAATCTGAGGATTTTCATGAGTTTAACGAGTCTTGAAAATAATAACTGAAATGGATTGAAGATAGGTTTAATTTTTTACAAGATTGAAACAGAGGAAAAAATATGCTTGAAAGTGGTTTTATTTTCACAAAAGCTTGAAACAAAGGAAACTGTGCTTGAAAGTGGTTTCATTTTTACACAATCTTGAAATAGAGAAAATTGTGCTTGAGATAGGTTTTTTTCATTTTTAGACAAGCTTGAAACAAAGGAAAAATCATGCTTGAGAATGGTTTCAATGCCCCCCAAGCGTAACTTGCTAGAGCACATGCCCCCAAGCTTCATTTCATTCAACTAAGTAGAATACTGGTTACTAATAGCTGGATGGAATGAAGGTTCATTTACGAGATCAAATGAAGGACTCGACTTAACATTTACGAGATCTAGTCAAAGACTTGACTCAATTAGGAGAGAATTTGTTTCATTTTTAATGAGCTTGACAGAGAAAAATAACTATTCTCATTGCCTGATTCATTTTTTAACGATGTTGACACAGTAAAAGGAACTATCCTCAAGGTGACCTGTTTCATTTTTTAATGAGGTTGGCATAGGAAAAGAACTATCCTCATTGGATCTGTTTCATTTTTTAACGAGGTTGACATAGGAAAAGAACCATCCTCAAAGATCCCTGTTTCATTTTTTAATGAGGTTGACACAGTAAAAGGAACTATCCTCAAGGTGACCTGTTTCATTTTTTAACGAGGTTGACACAGGAAAAGAACCATCCTTTGAGAGGCCTTGATCATAGCTTCCAACTAGAAGAAACACATGACAAGGGACACACCTCGATCATGGCTTCTAAGAGGTCTTCATCAGAAGGAAGAATAGTTCCTTGGAAGGAACACATGTCAAGGGAATCAATAGGGATAAGAACATCATGTTAAAATAATCCCATAGAGTTTTCCATGTCAATTACTAGATCTAAGTCAAAGGAAGTCGATAAAACAGTGAGAGGCTCGCTTGCATCGGTAACTGAAAACATGGGACAGGCTGCCACATAATTAACCCGTAGTGGGGTAGATACCACTTCTATATAAGGAAAATTCAGGGATGTCGGATTATTGGTAGTCGAATCAAGACTAATGAATGAAAGTTGGTCAACAGTCACAATGTTTCCATTGTGAGGGAAAGACATTATGCGAAAGAGTGTCGATACGAAATCTTTCATTGCATAGATATAGTCTTGCCCAAGGACAAAATTGAAATCCAAGGGGCCTCAGACTAACATAAGATCAATACAGATAGTTTTACCCTCCAAGGTAATAGGAAACTTAGGAAGGATCCCTAAAGGTTCACTAATGGTTATGTTAAAAGCTGACAGATTCTGCGTAAGAGGCACAAGATGAGGGGAACCCAAAGATTTCCAAGCAGTTGAGGATAAAATACTAATAGAAGCACCTTCATCTACATTTGTGCGATGCACATTATTACCACAAGCCTTCAAAATTATTTGGAAAGGGATAGAGGAAGGAAGACGAGGTTTTTTCAGTCTATTCCAATCAAAGGAAAAGACCTCAGTACTTGGAGGGGGTCTTGAAGAAATAGGTGAAATGCCCCCTGGTGTAGAAGAATCTGATGTAACAAGAAGAACCTGAGCAGTATGAATTTCACTCTCTACAAGGAGAGTGGGATCAATCGGATGTGAAATCAAGTCAACCACTTGATCAACTAATGGATCATCAACCTGAGTGATATGAGTTTCACTCTTCAATGGAAGAGTGTGATTGACTGTAATTGGAATTAGATCAATCACTTCGTCAATTGACAGTGTTGGTCGCTTTAATTGTTTTAACAATTCAAGCATCACATAAATTGTCAACCCATGAAGGTCTGTTTATTCCAAAGGCAATCACACACAATATATGCTCAATTCCAAAAGCAAAGAAATGTTGTAGTATTAATCACACAAATATTAATTACACTGTTCACACCTCACTTAACAAAGCTGAAGCCTACCTGTGTTATAGCAGAAACAATCCCTCTATTGCAGAATTTCATTAAAGGAATCCTAGAAAAGATAATGAAAGGAAATCACTCTGCAGAAAAGAAGATCAATCAACCATAACGGAGAACAGGACCCTATTCCTCCAAGCAGGAATCTTCAGCCCCTGTTTCCTGATATCATTCACACTGCAGAAAAGAAGATCAATCAACGGAGAACAGGACCCTATTCCTCCAAGAAGGAATCTTCAGCACCTGTTTCCCGATATCACTCTGTCACACATTCATCCTATAAACAAATGACTTAAAATGAAATAACTCACAGCTTCTCAGGAATGAATGGTATAAAGTTAATGCAGTGTTTAAAGAAAACAAAGTTTTTAATAAGAAACCAGAACTGCGTAAATAATTCTTCAGCAAACGATGTTAAATTAAGGTGCGAATGACATAAAGAGTAACAGACTACAGGAGAAATTGGGTGAATCTTGTGATGAAGGCGGGCCCTTTCCTTCTCACAAGATTCCCCAGGGAAAGAAATTAAGTTGAAGTGCTGAAAATAGACTTTTATTCATCTGTCAAAAATTGATACATTACAGTAGAGCCTTGCTCTTCCTTGCTAAAAGAAATGTACTTCCCGCAGTCTCTAACTCCCCTTCTAATGATGATGTCTCCTCTTTTTAAAGAGGAGACATATATTACAGTTACATCAGAGAAATCCTATTTTTATCCAAATCTGATCTTTTGTTTTAACACAGGGTCTTTCTGTTCTTCCATCACGGAATGTTGTTACAAAAATACAAAAATACTGGCTTCAAAACGGTCCGTGTAACAACTTCCCTTGCTTTTCTTCGTCTTGTTGCCATCATTCTTGAAATACACCTTAAAAATCGCAAGTCACAAGCTGTCTCAACAACGGGATTTGCGTACCCGTTGACTGTTTCAGCAACGAGATTGACTGTTTCAGCAACACGATCCTTATTATAGATTATCTGTGATATTTTAGACTGTCTCAGCAACTGTATATCTTCGATTAATGATTAAATATAAAAGTAATGTGGAATTATATGCAAAACAAATTAAATACATAGTAAAGGGAAGAAATTTGTATACCTTTGGATAAAATGGATGGTAATGATAATGTAAGCTTTTAAATATGGACTAGAAAGAGTAAAGTGGTGAAAAAATATGTGGTCGAAATTGTACATTAGGAGGTCCTAACATCCCCCCCAGCTGAAAGGGTTTCATGTCCTCAGGAAACTTTTAGTCTGAATCAGAGTCTGAGTACTGACTCTTTGCATGCAAGTTACTCAAGCAATAACTATGGAAGGTGGCATCTGTCAAAGATCTGAATCCTTGATTACTCTGCAATTTCTGCCATGCTGTTGCCTCATCTCTGTTAGCCAATCTGTAATGAGCCTGATATCGGTCTGCTGGCATCCATAAGATAGGGAAGTGAAAGTGATAGCCAATCCAATTCTCAGCTCATTGATGAACACATCTGATATAGTTTGGTATTCTGGATAGTGCAGTTTCAAGGTTATCAGGGCTAAAGGGATTATACTCTTGTCTTTCCTTAGAGGACTATTGCCAAAACATGGTGCTTGCCTTCAAAGCAGCAGTCTCTTTGGCCCTGATTAACTGATGACACTCTCGGAGTACTGAGGCTTGTAATTGCTGTATATATCTACTCATTCCTGGCTTCTGCAAAAACTGACAATACTCTGTTACAAAAATGGCCGGATTTCGGGGTTCTGGCCTTATCCAGAGAAGGCGATTATCCTCGTTGTCCCTAGTCGTGAGAAAAGCGGTTTGCCATGTGATTTGATTGGCAAGAAAGGAAACAAACGTCCTAATATGTATATCACCAACAATCAGATTAAGATTGACCTCTCTGTTTTCAGGCATAGCTTCATTATGAAGATATAGCTCACATAGTAGATTTTGATCACTAGCGGAAGCCTCAACAAATGTTTTGACAAATTGTTCAGCTGTGAGCAACTCATAAGGTCTCCCATCTTTAATTGCTTTCAACTGGAAATAAACAAGGCGTTCAGAAAGAAACAAAGAATAATTCAAGGAAGGTTTCCTGGTGGCTAACAGCTTCTGTACTAATTGAAACATCAAGATCAGTTTATCTTTTAACTCCTTAGTTTCTTTCTTGGAGTCTTTAAGTTGCTGAAGTGTCTGCTCCCAGTTATCCCAGTTAGAATACATATGATTTTTCCAAGCCAATTTATGCTGTTGTAAAACTTTATCTTGATCAATAGCATACTGCTTCTTCCACTTATTCATTATTTCCAACTCTTTCCATGGTGGAGTTTGTGTTCCGGCATTATAGGTAATGTGCTGCGGCATAGTATGAGTAGCTGAGTTAACTAATACCGGGCAGGATACCTATGGCTTGGTTTCTTTCTCCAAATTTTTTGAAGGCCCTACTAGTTCTTGTGTGACAATAGGGTGTTCTTCCTTGACTGCAACCAATGTGGATGCCTCAGGCACTGGGACTTTAACTATCTTGTATCCGGCCTGTTGATAGATGTTTCCACATTCATGGCACATATATTCTTTACATGGGTCGTTATTTTGCAGTGATGTTGTATGTGCCAACATGTAGAGATTTAGCTCTTTATCAAAGGCTTCCCTTGCCATTACCAACTCTCTTTTGTAGGTTTCTAATTCTGACTTTAAAAATTCATTTTCCTCTAAAAGAGAGGCCATGGTGACTGAACCCTGTGTATCAGTTGCTTTTGCTGGAGTTGATTGCTGTTCTGCAGCTGTAGCTGGTTCTTGTGTTTAAGCTACAACTAGTTTCCTTATAATATCATGCTGGATGTTTGACTTTTGCACTTCAACGGCTGGTTCTTGTGTTTCAGCCGCTGAGTGAGTAACTGGTTCTTGTGGAGCAGTTACTGTTTGAGTAGAAAATGATGTCATATTACCCTGGGCATCTGGTTCTTGTGGAGCAGTGCCATAGGACGAGACGGGTAATGATTCCAGGGTTTGGGATGATGAATGAAGTTTTAGCAAGATGGCTGCAGAGTCTGGGGTAATGGTGTCAAATTGAGTAGTTGTTTTCATTTTTCTCCTAGGTAGGAAAGCAGAAAAAGCAGTAACTTGCTTTTTTTTTTTATGAGGGGATTTTTCCCTAGGAGAAGGGCTATCGGAAGAGGTGGCGGCTTTGGATGTAGCTCTTGTTTTCCTTTTTGATAGAGGGATTTTTGCAATTCACCTCTTTCTTTTATGAATGGGAAATGATGGTGGTGTTTCAGCTTGGGAGTCATCACTAGAAATGTGGAAGGTGGGATGGGATGACTCGGATAAATGAGATGGGCTTGGGGATAGGTCAACTGGATTAACTGGTTCTGAATATGGGATCGATGGAGGATCAATAATATCTTCCAGTTGCCGTTCGTAAGAGATTTCGGGGATTTCTTGGGGATTTTCAGCTTCTTGGGGAATTTCAGGGGCTTGTTCAAGAAGTAAGGGTATAATTGACAGAGGCGATGATGAGTAAGGGACAGTAGTGGAAATTTTACCCGTCTACAGTAATATGACATATTCTTAATACATCCAAGCAGATAATAAGGAATGTTTACTAGTCTACCATGTCGCAAATGGCTCATTAAAACAAAGTCATGTTGATAAACTACCTGATATCGACCCTCGCAAGTTAAATAATTCTTGACAAATTCTGCTACCTTTGGCCATAGAGGAGGTAATGAATGCAGTCCTACGCCACGACCTTTCATCTCAACATGTTCTCCTGGAAGAAGGAAGTCCTGTTGCGCGTTTAGGATGATGTGCTTCCTGCTAAACCACCGAGCACCTGTGACTGGCAATCCCGAAACTTGGGCTATATCATCCTCTGTAACTGGGATTCGAACCCCCTGAATTGTGGAATGGTTCACCTGAAGATTTCTTGCAAACTCCAAGACTTGCTGAGGGTTAAATTCTCGCAGTCTTTCGAAATATGTGACCCATCCTGCCTGCTGGAAGATTTGGTAAGCCTCTGGAAATAATTCAAGAAGAGTCGTTGAGCCATGCTCATGTCTGATCGTCAGGCCTCCCATAGCTACTAACTTGAGTCAAATGCAGAGGCACAGAGCCGAATCTCCAGACTTGATTAGAGTAATCGTTTACGACTAAGAATATGAAATATCGGTAACAGGCCGGAATAATGGATATAAAGAGTGACGACGGGTTGCATGGTGTGGAATGATGGTTTTAATTTTCGAAATCCCCCCCTACGTGCAATGAAATGATGGTTTTGAATGTGCGGGAGTTATAATCATAATGAGAAAGATCTTCTCTTTATACTATTATTTAACTGTGTTACATAAAAAATCCACATACCTCTTATTTAGCTTTGTGTTGCAATTCGAAGTATAGAGTGCTTGTTCATAGTGGCTTAATATTGATGGAAGAATTTTTAGAATTCTCTGAAACATAAGGAAGATCATATTAGAGTCTGCTCAGTGATAGGAAAAGGTGGTAAATGGACAGTATTCACCCAAGAAATCTGAAGAACTTGTGTGATAGAGGACATGAATGGTGTTTTAGCAATGGTAAGATAGATGACATGTTGCTGAAAGTGGTGTTTCAGCAATGGAAAGATAGATGGCATGTTGCTGAAAGTGGTGTTTCAGAAATGGAAGAATAAGGGAAATGTTGCTAAAATGTGATGATTTAACACTAGGAAAATTGGGGAAATACTTGCTGAGGAATGATATTTCAGCAGTAGGGAACAGGGAAAATGTTGGCTGAAGAATGGTGTTTCAGGAGTGGGTACAATGGGGAAAATAGGAAAAGAAAAGGGGAGGAAGGAGTAAGGGGATAAGTGATAAAATAAATATTGCTGGGAAATGAGGAAATGAATTGAGATGAGGGAAACAAAGCTTCTCTGATTGAAGCTTAGATCTTCTTGTGATGAAATTGTCCTCCTTAATGAATTCTTCCTTAATCTGCAACATACAATTGTAACATGCCAACCCTTGACAGGGATTATTAGTTTTAAATCTAATCTAATACTAAAAATATAGTGTGGAAAATGATTAAATGCTGTGAGGAGTAGAAGACTCCCCTAGAAAAAGATAATGTGCATCTGTCATGCATGCAGCCTAAAAATATTCTTTAGAAACAGGGCACTGGTACAAATGAAGCCTATGGCCATTTACTAGTAGAGGTGTTTTAGAATCATCAATTGTTAAAAGTCTTACTGTTCCATTGGGAAAAACAACATCTACTTCATAAGGTCCCAACCATCTTGTACATAGCTTACCTTGAAAGTTTTCAAACCGAGAGTCATACAATAACGCCCAATTACCTTTTTGGAACTGCTTGTGCTTAATGTTTCTGTCATGCCACTTCATTCTTTGTTGTTGAATCATGGTTGTCTGGTGAATGGAATCTAATATTTTTTCATCCAGTTCAAGAAGTTGCTGCAACCTGGCTGTCTGCACATCAGTCAAATCAAGGTTAACAGCTAAAGCAGTTCTTAAAGTTTTAATTTCAAATTCCACAGGAAAAACAACACTTTTACCATAAACCAATTCATAGAGAGAAAATCCTGTTGTATTTCTCCAAGTAGTTCTATAAGCCCACAGTGCTTCAGGGAGCCTTTGAGACCAATCCTTCCATTTATCCTTCACTGTTTTAGTTAGAATGGCTTCTATTACTTTATTTGTGCTTTCCACCTGCCCATTGGCTTGGGGATGGTATGGTGTAGTCATTCTATGATGAATATGATATTTTTGAAGGGTAGATTTAAAACCATGAGAGTTGAAGGGAGGTCCTCCATCTGTAACCAAATCTCTAGGAGTTCTAAATGTAACAAATATTTCTTCAAATAAGAAAGCTAGGACAACTTCTTCATTGGCTCTAAGAAGTGCTTTGGCCTCCATCCATTTAGTCATATAATCTGTAGAGACTAATATATAAGTTCTTTGATTGGATGGAGGATTAATGGGTCCTATGAAATCTAAGGCCCATCTTTCAAATGGTTCGAGTACTACCTGGGGGTTTAATGGCATTTGATCTCTATGATTGGGTTGACCCATTCTCTGACAGCTATCACAATCCCGCACATATTTCTTTGCATCCTTAAACAGTGAGGGCCAATAGTAACCCATCCTCAAAATTTTGTGTGTTTTTCTTTTATCAGCAAAATGCCCTCCATAGGGGCCATCATGACAAGCTTTTAGTATGTCGTACACCTCATCCTCTCTAATGCATCTTCGAATTTCATGATCAAGCCCTGTGTAGAAAAGACACCCACTTATCCAACTATACCTGGCACCTTGTTGAACAATTCTTCTCTTTTCCCTATGTGACCGGTGTGATGGTAACTTTCCTACAACCAAATAATTGGCAATGTCTGCATACTAAGGTGAGTGAGAAGATGCTACAAATAAATACTCATCAGGAAAGGAATCATCTATTGGAATATTATTATCAGTTTTTAACCGTGAAAGGAAATCAGCCACAACATTTTCTTTACCTGGTCGATCTACAATTGTAATATCAAACTCTTGTAGTAACAATAACCATCTGGTAACTCGAGCATTTGTGACAGATTTATTCATTAAATACTTAATAGCCGAGTGATCAGTATGGACAAAAGTAGAATAACCAGTAATGTAGTGTCGAAATTTGTTAATGGCATAAATTACTGCTAAAAATTCCTTTTCAGTAACTGTATAATTAAGCTCAACAGGGGTCATGTTCTTAGTAGATAGCATAAGGAATATGGTTTTCCTCTTGTCCCAAGACAGCTCCAATTGCAGTATCTAAAGCATCAAAAGATATATGAAAGGGAAGTGCCCAATCAGGTCCTCTCAAAATAGGAGCTCTAGATAACTGATGCTTGAGTTCTACAAAGGCTTTTTGACAAATATTAGTCCACTTAAATTCAACATTTTTCATAAGCAACACAAATAATGGAGATGCTATCTTGGAAAAATATTTAATAAATCTCCTATAATATCCAGCATGTCCTAGAAAAATTCTCACATCAGTTTGTGTTTTAGGAACAGGAAGATTCTGAATGACTTGTATTTTGGATGGATCTACCTGAATTCCTTGAGATGAGTTAAAATGTCCAAGCACTACTCCTTCACTCATCATCATATGACATTTTTCAGTACTTAAGGAGAGATGAGCTTGTTTACAATGTTTGAGTACTTTCTCAAGATTTTGTAATGCATCTTCGAAAGACACACCATAAGGAGTAAAATCATCCATAAATATTTCCATAGAGTCATTCAGCATATCAGAAAAAATTCCTATACAGCCCTCTGAAAATTTGCTGGTGCATTACATAGTCTGAATGGAAGAACTTTATAAGCAAAAGTTCCCCAAGGACTAGTAAAAGTCGTTTTGTCTTGGTCCTGGGGTGCAATTATGATTTGGTTATACCCGCTGAATCCATCTAAAAAGGAAAATATTTTCTTCCCTGACAAACTATCCAACACCTGATCAATGAATGGTAAAGGAAAGTGGTCCTTTTGAGTGGCTTTGTTTAAGGCCCTATAATCTACACACACTCTCCATTTCCCGTTTTTCTTAGGGACTATTACCAATGGGGAAACCCATTCACTGTCAGATATGGGGTATATAAATCCTGCATTAAGCAATTTCTGAAGTTCTTCTCTAACAATTTCTCTTAAATTAGGGTTCATTCGTCTTTGGGGTTGACATACTGGTCGGAAACCTTCCTTAATATAAATTCAGTGAGTACATAATTCAGGATAGATTCCCTTCATATCCGTGTAATCCCATGCGAATTCTTCCTTATTTTCAAGTAATAACTTCATTAACTGTTGTGTTTCAGCAACTGTCAAATCATGATTTATGTTAAGTGTTTTTCCAGGTTCGATTTCCACTGTTATGCTTTTAGATGAGATGGTGGTTGATGTTTGAGGTAAATCTTCAGACTCAATATTTTCCTGGGTATCCGTTTTGAAAAGTGCGGTCAATTGATTGTGTGTTTCAGCAATCACAGAGGAAGGTTTAGAAATAAAATTATTAATTACTTCATCCTCTGTGCTGTATTTAAAACTTAAAGCTTGTCCGATAGTCAAAATAGGCTTAATAGCATTATCATCATAATCCATCCACACAGAATTTTCATTGTTAATTATGGGTGTAGCATGAGGATAAAGAGTAAGCTGTTTAGTTTCATAACCATTAGAAATTTTCATTGAACCGGATCTGCAGTTGATAAAGGCATCGGCTGTGGCTAGCCACGGCCTTCCTAGAATTAAAGGATGTCCCCCCAACTTTTTTTTAGTTTGTAACACCACAAAATCAGCTGGGTAATTCCAGGATTCAACCGAGATAACTAGATCTTCAACAACTCCTTCTGGTTTAATTGTAGAACAGTCAGCTAACTCTTGGATGGTTGGTGTATCTCTAATTGTGTTATTTAGCTATAACAATTGTGAATTTTCGAGAGTCATAATGTTTATTGCAGCACCTAAATCTACCAGAACTTGAGGAATTATTTTCTTACCAATTTGAACTGTCACAGTAGGATGGCCGGGGTCACCATATTTCACAGGAGGGGGTTTTCCAGACATTAATACAGATAGATCACCCATAACATGGACTATAAGGGGATCTTTAGCCTTCCTACCATGTTTCTTAACAAAAATTTATCTCATAGTTCTGGCATAAATTGGTACATCTCTTAGTGCCTGTAAAAGTGGGATTTTAACATACAAGTTTTGCAATTCTTCTAAGAGATTAAAGGCAAGTGTTTTGGGCGTTTTAGTTAAAACTAAACGCTCGGGGAATTGTGGCTCTGTTATTTTAGCACCCTTGTTAGAAGGTGATTGTACTTCCTTGTATGAATTCTGTTTCTCAGTTTCATCTTTATCTGAATCCAAAGAAGTAACATCATCAATATTAGGTTCAACTATTTTCCCAGATCTTAAATGGATATCATTGCATTGTGCAGGGAAAACAGGAAGTGTAGGCTGGTTTTGAATGTCAATAACTTGCACAGCTTTATTATTGGGGTTAGGATTTGGTTGTACAGGTAGCTGGGGTCTCATTTGATTATTTGGTGGAGCACCTGATGGTAGAGGAAGTGGTTGTTGAAATTGAGGAAATTGATTTGGAAATGGGAGTTGTTGGCCCCTCCAATTTGAATTCCACTGGTTAAAATAAGATGACTGTTGTGGGGGCCAAGGAGTCCACATTGCAGGATCTACCAAGGGAGGGTTTGTTTGTTGCATGGGTGGGTAATTCATTTGATTAAAGGGTGGGTATTGCATTTGGTTAAAGGGAGGGTAATTTGTCTGACTAAAAGGAGGATAATTGTTCCAACGATTAGAAGATGTAAATGGCATGCTAGAATTCATACCTTGTCCTCTTGGTTGCCATTGTCTTCTTTGTGTTAGCAGATAAACTGCTTCAGCTTCTTCTTCCGTTGGCTGCAGTGCTGCCTTTATTCCCGGTAGAGAGGGACATTGTTGTGTTTCATGATCTTTCTCACAAAGGGTGCAGATTGGTATCTTGTCCAATGGGCATTCCCTTAGTGGATGTTTATCTCTGCATTTAGGGCAAAAGACAGCCAGAGCTGCTTCTACTTCAGCCTGCTTCTTTTTAACCTGCAAGGTATCAATTTGTGAAGCAAAAGAACTTAACATTTCAGTTTTAAATTCTTCAAGTAAATTACCTATTTCAGCTCTTGTTTCTCCCCCACTGGCTGATTTCTGAACTCTTGAATAAGTGGGATCTCTGTTATTTGATCTGTTCCTTGTAGCTCCTCTTGAACATCTTTTACAGAGGTCAACAATCTCATCATATGGTTCTTTAGATATATCTCCTTTACCAAGCATGTTTAGCATGTCTAAACAATCATCCCTTACTCCTTTAAGTAATATTGTTTTAAGAATATCTTTACTTACACTTGGATGATCAGATCTCTGCAGATTATACTGCAGTCTTTCCACAAAGTCCTCCAAATTCTCGTCCTCCTTTTGTACCATCTTGAATAATTCTTCCCTCTTTTCTCTTGTCCGGTAGTAATCCTGATATTTAAGCAGAATTTATGTTTTATCTGTTCCCATGTTGTGATTACCTGGCTTCCAAGGCTCATGAACCACCTTAATGCATTTCCTTTTAACGTTGCTGGAAACAGTTTCAGCTTCTGAGCATTAGTAACATAATCATAACTTCTGCATAATATATCAAATTCAAAAAGAAATTCGTCAGGGTCTTCAGAAGATAAACCATGAAAATTGGGTAAGGATGACAGTGGGATATTCTTCATAGGATTTGCTCCTCTAGGGAGATCACTGATAGGAAATCCTAAGGTAGAGAGAGAATTTTCATCCTTTCCTTCTCCTTCAGGATCTACTCGTCCTCCACCAAAGAATTCTTCTTTGTTTCCTTCCATTGGTTGATCTCCTACTGCACTTTCTCGATCTTCAAAGTTTTCTACTGGCTCCTCAATATTTTCCACTGGTTTTTCAATATTTCCTGTTGATTCCTCAATGTTCTCTGCTGATTCCCTAGCACTTTCTTCTGATTCTTCAACACTGGCTACTGGTTCTTTAATATCTGTTGCTGGTTCCTCTACGTTTTCAGGGCCCAGAACTTCCTCTATTTCATAATTTGATTGTGGGGAGTGTTGAAGTTTTGGTCTTCGAGAGCTTATCTCTGAGAAGATTCAGCTTTTGATACAATTTCGTCTATGAAAGTCTTTCTTCCTCCCCTTCCTTTGCCCTTGCCACCTATAGGGTTAGTTTTCTTCTGGGTTCCGCGTCCTCTCATACAATCTGCACATCTAGAAGGAAAACATCAATGCTTTTGATATCTATAATTGCCTTCCCTGGAAATGGCGCCAAAATGTTGGTCGCTTTAATTGTTTTAACAATTCAAGCACCACATAAATTGTCAACCCAGGAAGGTCTGTTTATTCCAAAGGAAATCACACACAATATATGCTCAATTCCAAAAGCAAAGAAATGTTGTAGTATTAATCACATAAATATTAATCACACAAATATTAATTACATTGTTCACACCTCACTTAACAAAGCTGAAGCCTACTTGTGTTATAGTAGAAACAATCCCTCTATTGCAGACTTTCATTAAAGGAATCCTAGAAAAGATAATGAAAGGAAATCACTCTGCAGAAAAGAATATCAATCAACCATAACGGAGAACAGGACCCTATTCCTCCAAGCAGGAATCTTCAGCACCTGTTTCCTGATATCAATCACACTGCAGAAAAGAAGATCAATCAACGGAGAACAGGACCCTATTCCTCCAAGCAGGAATCTTCAGCACTTGTTTCCTGATATCACTCTGTCACACATTCATCCTATAAACAAATGACTGAAAATGAAATAACTCACAGCTTCTCAGGAATGAATGGTATAAAGTTAATGCAGTGTTTAAAGAAAACAAAGTTTTTAATAAGAAACCAGAACTGCGTAAATAATTCTTCAGCAAACAATGTTAAATTAAGGTGCGAATGACATAAAGAGTAACAGACTACAGGAGAAATTGGGTGAATCTTGTGATGAAGGCGGGCCCTTTCCTTCTCACAAGATTCCCCAGGGAAAGAAATTAAGTTGAAGCGCTCAAAATAGACTTTTATTCATCTGTCAAAAAGTGATACATTACAATAGAGCCTTTCTCTTCCTTGCTCAAAGAAATGTACTTCCCGCAGTCTCTAACTCCCCTTCTAATGATGATGTCTCCTCTTTTTAAAGAGGAGACATCTATTACAGTTACATCAGAGAAATCCTATTTTTATCCAAATCTGATCTTTTGTTTTAACAAAGGGTCTTTCTGTTCTTCCATCACGGAATGCTGTTACAAAAATACAAAAATACTGGCTTCAAAACGGTCTGTGTAACAACTTCCCTTGCTTTTCTTTGTCTTGTTGCCATCATTCTTGAAATACACCTTAAAAATCGCAAGTCACAAGCTGTCTCAGCAACAGGATTTGCGTACCCGTTGACTGTTTCAGCAACGGGATCGACTGTTTCAGCAACGCGATCCTTATCATAGATTATCTACGATCTTTTAGATTGTCTCAGCAACTGTATATCTTCGATTAATGATTAAATATAAAATTAATGTGGAATTATATGCAAAAAAAATTAAATACAT
Source organism: Pinus albicaulis (assembly GCA_034641835.2). Lineage (NCBI taxonomy): Eukaryota > Viridiplantae > Streptophyta > Pinopsida > Pinales > Pinaceae > Pinus > Pinus albicaulis. The sequence goes on along the minus strand of CM076574.1, from coordinate 358,674,012 downwards.
AGTAAAGGGAAGAAATTTGTATACCTTTGGATAAAATGGATGGCAATGATAATGTAAGCTTTTAAATATGGACTAGAAAGAGTAAAGTGGTGACAAAATATGTGGTGAAAATGGTACATTATGAGGTCCTAACAGACGGTAGGTTGGGAGAATTTTTACGGTAACCAATTGGAAGTTGTTGTTCATGAACATTAAGGTTTTCCAACAATTTTGAGGTATCATTCATGTGAGGGAAAATGTGAGTTGGATGACTCCCTTTGCATAACCTACAAGGAAACCTAACTTTACCTTTTTTCCCAGGAATTTTATTATCACTGGTTGATGGATCAATAGTAAGTTGATGAGAATTTTCTGACCATACTTCCAAGACTTTAGGAATACCAGGAAAATTGATAAGGAAGTGGTCACCCTTACAAAGATTGCAAGGGTATTTGGGTTTACGATGCATGTTGGAGGTTTCCTCAACACTACCAACACTTACAACCATGGCCGGTTGGTTGACTTCTTTCTTATCTTGCTTCTTCTTCTTCTTCCCTTTCTTCTTCTTCATAGTCACCTGGTTACTAGCATCAAGGATTTTACCAAGTGAAGAAGAAGAAAGGGAGGAAGACATGTTGGGCGAAGAAGGTAAAGGGTCAACATGAGGTTGGTGATGTTGAGATGGTGAACTCTGTTGAGGTGAAGCATCCGGTTGAGGTGGAAAAATTTGTGTATTTGAGGCCAACGAAGTTGAAAATAACTATACTGGTAAACCTATGGTAAATCCAGGTAATGAAAATGTAGCCATATAAGGAGGACAACATTTCCGAGGCAAGGAAAAGTACTAGGATTCTCATTAAGAGGGGTTCCTTGGTTGGTAAATTCCGTAACTATTTCCATTAGATTAAAACTTAGTGAATTTTATTAACAATTTAAATTCACAATCCACACCTAAGGTCTCTAAAAAGTAAAAACAAACAAATGAACATGCGCTATCAAATATAGGAGTTAGACCACACAGAAACAATATGTTTCCACAATAAAAACACTAGTTGGTGATGAAATCCAACATCACGAAAATTAATGTGGAAAACTAGCGGTCAGAACAGTTACCCTGAAAAATTTCTTAATGAAACAACCCGATGCAAGTACCTCCACTATGCCATCTCGAAGTGAAGTGCATCCTCAGGAATGTCCAAGTGAGTCTAGTCAACGTCTGCTCGAGGTACAGTGGGACCTTCCCTCCACCGTCACCTTGGGAAAAATCCTAAATATTATGGCCACTAAGGTCACCAACTGAGACAAATGCACCTGGGGGAATAGTCTGTGATCCAATATAGATGCAAGGGCAGAGTATCAAGCTCAATCCCCTTGAAGGCTCCTTGATATGGTAAATCCAAGGTTTTCCAACAAGTGACTCGAGGCTCCTCGAAAATGGCTAATCCGAGGTTTACTGTTTGTATTATGTGCACATCTTCTATCATTGCCAATGAGATAGGTACGATTACCTCACTAGGTCTGACATGACCTCGTGCTTGAATATTTTAAGAAGAGCTTCCCAGAGCACAATTGCAAGAATTGAAATTTTTCCTTACTCCAAGATACTATTGTTTGTTTAGTTTCTTTGGAAAGTTAACTACTCCCTATTCCAAAGCACTAATCCTAAACTGTATTAGTGGAAAGAGCCCTAGAAAATGTAAACATTTTTAGATGAATTTTATCAAGCACTGTGTTATTTGGGTTGTTATTACTCAAAGGGTAAATGTATATGAAACCAATGGTGTTATGACCTGACCCAAAACTGAATGAAATCGAATATGATAATGTAATATTTTCAATTCGATGAATCCTAACTAAAGTAAGGAGAGAGTTTCCATTCACTTCCAACAATGAAAAAAATGATAAATAAGAGAAAATATAACAAATTATCTAATGCACTAATTTCATCAAGAAAAAATAATGTTTATCAATTCAAAACAATTTTTTATTTTTATGTTTTAAAACAAGCATAAAAAACATGTAAATTCAAAAACAAAGAAACTGATCTAGATCTACAATTGATTTTTTCAGAATGTAAACTATGTAGCTGTAATTTATGCACAATTCACTTGAAAACTATGCAAATGTAATATATGCACATTTTTTGTTCATATTCTAAAAATGAGAATTCTAATTATGCAAATGTGATCTATGCAAGAGAATTCTCAGGTACAAGATGATTCCAATGTAATCTAAAGAACCAATCAAGTGTAAGTAAAGAAAATTGGGTGATACTTCCAAAGGTCAAAAGTAAAAACACTCAAAGGCGATTAACACTCAGAAAAAATATGCAAAATTTTTAAGAGATTGAGACAAACCTCGAAGTAATGTCCAACGGAAACCAAATTAAGAAATATTTCTCAAAAAATAAACTCAAAATGCCCAATTAACTTAACAGAGACTGATGAGACAGTAAATGGATCAGGGCAAACTTGTAGAATCAGGTTATCTTGCTCTAAAAAAGAAAAATTTAATTTTTTCAAAAATTTGCCAAGGGTCCACAGTTTCTAATAGAGAACAGAGCGGTACTGCACTATTTTGAACTAAAAACTATGGAAGTTGCCACACTGTTTTCTGCTGAAAACCGCAGAGGCAAGGAAAAATCCAGGAAAAATAAATAATCAACTTTATTTTTTAGGGATTCTTAAAATTTGTCTTCCCAACCTAACTTAGAGAATTCAAAATCAGAAAACTTAAAATTCAAACTGAAAACAAATAAATAAAACTAAGTTATAGATCCCCAGTGGAGTCGCCATTTTGTTATGCGGATTAATCCCTCTTGCGGACAAGAGAGATCTCCCTAGTATTCAACGAATAAATAGAAACAAACATCCATTTGAAAACCTTTTTCTCTAGAATAATTTCATTTCAGAATTATTATAAGAAAGTAAAGAAGACATGCCCCTACCTTGAAATCCAAATGTTAGATGTAGTATTTTATCTTATCACTCCAAAGTGGCTTCTTCAATAAGTAGAACCTGCAATCAAAGACAAGACAAGAGAATCAAAACATCTGCAACATATAATAATTAAGAAAAGCTAATCCAACTTAGTGATCAAGGAGTCTAAGTATTGATGTTATTCAATAAGCATAGGAACAACTCAATGAGAAAAAGAGATCCATATGTATTATCTTGAATAAAAAGAGTAATCTTACAACCTGATGCCTTGATGTCGTACAAATTTCTCCCGGGGTCTTGAACAATCATTCCTCCTTCAGTTTGACAAGCCTTCCTCTATGAATACCAGCATAGAGTTATGGACACAAGGGTGTGATCATTCTCATGCCAACAACAATTTACTAGTGCAGAAAGTATGCACTCTTGGGAATTCTCTTCAGCAATACCTTTACAATTTACAAGCTACAATCTACAATCTACTTACAGTCTACCCTTGAGACTGAAACTTGAGCTCAATTAATATGGAAATGGAGGTAGTTTCAGTTCCATGAAGAGGGGGATGGATTCCTCTCATGAATGGATTTGAGCTCCATGGACTAAGGATAAGCTCCATGAGTGGAGGGATAAAGCTCGAACTGATCACGCCTATAGAAGCTTTTAGTTGGGAGAATATTCGACCAGCTGGGCTTCTAGAAATTAATTTTTCCTTTATTTGACTTTTTATGGGGGTCCGCAGGTTTTAGTAGCAGAACCTGCGGGGGTTGCCGTAGTTTATAGACCAAGTATCTGTGAACCCGCAGGAAAGGGCTAGAAAAAGTGCGGAGGCAGTCTTTCAAGGGTTTTAAAGAGATTTTCTCCAATTCCAAGACTTGATTCAGGAACATTAAGGTTTTTGACTTCTAAGGGAGCATGATATAGGTGGTGATAGACCTATACAGACATTCAAATGTCATGGTGACAAAATAACGTGTAACAAGAAGATTTTTTGGTGATTTGAAGCTTCAGAGGTATAGTGGGCATCCTCAGCTACCTGTACCAACCTTAAAATAAGCTCAGAGAGCTACCTAAGTCATCCAAACTCTCCATCAAAATTCGCTCTGCTTCTACTAAATTTCACTGCGTTTTTTAGAGATTTCATTGTGCTTCTGTGTTTGAAGACTTTCTGGACACGTGGAGGTCAAAGGTCGAATTTGGTTGATATAATAGCTGTATCATGAGATTTTTGATGCTTAATGAGCATATTTATGGTCATATTTGTTAAAGGATCTTGTGTTTAATGACTTGAGACAAAGACTCAACTTGTTAGCTAAAAAAGGGGAAGTTATTTCTAACTCCCCTAGAAATTAGGTTATGAGTCATTAGGTGCATTAATTAGTTGTTTTGGATCAAGTTTCGACCCATAGAGGTGGCATATTTTTTATTTTTGTACATGTACTCAAATTAAACTCATTGTGAGGATTGGATACTTGGTAATCATAGTATGGAGCTAGTGTACACCATTTTATAGTGATATCAAAGAAAGTTACAACAATAATATTGGGATTCCTATGGTATGCTTATTGATAGTGTTTCTTCTTAGTTTTATGATCAATTTGAATGTTTATTTCTCCTTACAACCATATGTATTCTTTCATGTGATCATCTCATTAGTTTTTAAGCATAATTCAAAAGTTTTATGCTCTGTTTTGATGAGATTCACGTTAGTGTTCCATTTCTTCTGATGAATGAATTCATAGTCATATGCTCATTTTACTCCTTTAATTTTCAACCCTATACCACAATGACAACCTAAATATGTTACTAAACATACCTACTTTGCCTCATTTTCATCCCTGCAATAGATCATTTGAAACCTTGAGCTAGTTATTTGATCTATGATCTTGATCCAGCACACTTAAATAAAAAAATTTAATCAAATTTTACTGAGCCTATAACTAGCCTAAAATCCTTATTCTCCAATCATTTCCAATGGTTGTGAGACTTATTTTGAGAGAGCCCTTTCTGACTTGGTAGGGCTAGATACTGAGTCTAAAGCTGGTTTTTGGTTACCCCTTTAGCTTCCTTTCTCAGCCGGTGGAAACTGGAGGGAGATAACATTTTGGCACCATTGTCAGGGATCGAAAGGTCACATTTTCCCCGGGTGTGAACGACAAGGATTGGATCTGACTTGCTGATGGTGGACAGTGATCTGACACAAGAAGCTTGAAATCATTCCCCAGGCAACTACAAATCCATTTTCGAAATCAAATCCAAAGACTCCATTGAAGGGTAAACCTTACCAATAGAAACATGAAAGGACAATATGGGAGTATCAAGTATTCAACTTCGAATTTCATCCAAGACATCATGTTCTTTGTCGTGAATTATTTCTTCTCTTTTCCTGAGAATGTTAAGAAGGTTCTCCAATGTATACTGTATTTGAGCATTAGGGGAATTTTGAGGTCTAACATGGGCCTCCTAAGGAAATTATATAATAATAGCAGAAATAATAAAATAAGATTTGATTATATCATCAAATTTTAGAGGGAAAAAAGAAAAAAACTACTTTTTCAACTCATATTTTCAACTTATCTCCCAAAGTTTTTACTCAAATTTCGAGCGTGAGTACTCGTTGGATGCAAAATTTAATTCCTCATCCAAGGAGTACCCATGTTTCATACTTTCGATGGGTCCTGGTACATGAAAAATGAGAAATACATTAAAAACGTGGTTGCAATTACTTTTTTTATGTATTCCTCATTTTTCGTGTAGCAGGGTCCATCAAAAGTATGCAACATGGGTACTCCTTGGACAAGGAATTAAATTTGCATCCAATGAGTACTCCCGCTTGAAATTTGAGTAAAAAACTTGGGAGATAAGTGGAAAATACGAGTTCAAAAAGTAGTTTTATTATTTTATTATTTTTTAATCTTTTTACCCTTTTACTTAAAAAATGGTGAATCATACCCCATGGTTGACATCATCATCTTGAATCCTATTGGTTCTTAAAAAATTTATTTTTGGCGTACATTTTTCTTAGGAGGCCCATTTTAGACCTCAAAATTCCCCTAATGAAAATATCATAGACCTGCATTTGATTCCTTTCCTTTGAAGACTGTGAATAAAAACTCTTTGTATGCATTTGATCTTGGTTGAGACCCTTATTCTGAATCTTATGATGACCATCTACAACTTGATGAACCTCAAGAGATCAAGACTAATATTACAACTTTTGTACATACTCCTATACCTTTTAAAATTCCAGATAGATACAAGCCACTCATCTTACCTCCTATACTCCATGTTTTCCCTGAAAATTATTACAAATATATTCCCAGGTTTGATGCAGAATATGGTAACATCACTGTTGAAAAACACATTCAGGGTTTTGAAAATTTTCTCGACCTTTTTGATGTCAAAGAAGATGATGTCAGTATCAGGAGTTTTTCTCTATCTTTGCAAGGCGAAGCCAAGAAATGGTTCAAATACTTGCCAACTGCAAGCATTTTCGATTTCCATCAGTTTGTGAAAGTATTCCTTGATAAATGGGTGATTAAAAGGAATCCTTTTCTTATTTTAGAAGAATATAATCATTTGAAAAGACAATCAGGAGACACAGTGCAACACTTTTCAGCTAGGTTCAATCAAGTATACCATTCAATGCCTGCTGATATAAAAATGCCTCCTGGTTTATCTCTCTTACACTACTTGGATGCCTTTGATCTAGAAATGGAATTTCAATTGAGAGAAAGGAACACTACAACACTCGAAAAAATGCAAGACATTGCAATAGCTATGGAAGTTAATATGCTAGTCAAAAGGTTAAAATTGAAGGCTCAAGAGAGGGAGAACATAGAGAATGAGTACCTGAAATATTCAGAAGAAAAAATTGACATTTTGGTAAGTAAAATGGAAGAAATAATGCAAAAAAGAACTATGAGATATGAATTTGTTGTTAAAAAACACCATGTCCCACTTATTGCAGAAGAAGAAGAGGTTGTTGACCCTAACCATTTTCCTGCTAATCCTAGTTACCATAGATCAAAAAATGATTTTTTTTTATGTATTAATTTATGGAAAATCATGAAAATGGATTTGTAGATCAACCTATAGAGAAGCAATACGCTAATCCAATGTGTATGCCTGATGAAATTCCTTATATTGATGATTTACCCAAGTATGATAAGTATGATGATGACTATGTTGTCGAAATCGAGGCTGACTCTTCAAGGCAATCAATGGCATGTTTTTGGGAGGAGGAAGCTCAATTACATCAACTAAAATATAGCACTCAACATATGCATATCAATCATGACAGAAATGAAGAAAATACAGAAATTTTCAAAGTAAGTGAAAGGTCTTTGCCCTTGTGTTTCGCTTCATTTCAATTTCTAAGTGAAAACTTTCCCAAGATTAGAAATCAATCGTCTTTCAATTTTGATATTGAGCATGAAGAAGAGAATGAAATTCTTGATCGAGACTCCTTACCCTTATGTTTCTCCTCATTTTCAAAAATAAGAGAAAACTATAAGCAAGCAGATAAGAGTATTGTCAATAGTATAAATGGGAAACCTTCTCATGAATCGGTTGAGGATGTCACTTGTGATATGGAAGCTTATTTCACTCCAGAATCACATCCACTAAGTTACATTGAGTTTCAAACCACATATGAAAGCTTAGAACCTAAGACATATTATGAATTGATGTAGGATAATTTTGTACCATTAAGTTTTGATTCATTTCAGTTGTTGAAGAAATTTTTTGATAATATCTCAGAAGCAAAGAATGACAAGCCTATATAAAATCATGTGGTCTCATTGGAACCAATGTATAACAAGTTTCAGTAGTCTTCTCATGTTCTCCATGATCCAATAGCTGATGTTTTGAATGATATCCGTATTCAAAGTCCTTCTCTACTAGCTAGCTACGATATTAAAAACAAATATGATAAAAATTTTATCAGGCAGCCAACTTCATTGTCTTGTTCAGTAGGAGTCTCAATACTAAGCTCATCCAAAAATTTGCAGTCGTATCAGGACAATTACAAGTTAGAATTGAACGAGAGTAAGGATGAAAATGAAAGTTTATATTCATGGTATAAAGACCACCTAGAGCAGAATCACAATCTGTTGGATGAACTAAACTTCAATGTGCATTTGTTCGAAGATCCTTTTGCACCATTTTTGGAGTCAACAAGGGGATCCAAGTTTTTCAATCCCACCAAATTTGGCTTTTCTTGCAATTTTTTTATTGGAGTTGTCATCATGCAAAATTTATATTTTTCTCGTAAACAAGCATATGCAAAGAACTCAATCAATGGATAAAATTCTTGTATGGTTGCATTGTGTTAAACACCATGTTAAACACACACATGGTGTATGAGAGAGATGAAACACACACACACAAGAGACTCAACACACAATGAAGGATAAGCGTAAGGCTTTCTTATTTTCCATTATACAAATATGTACATTTATAGTACAATGGTGTGACTCTTGGTTTCATATTCCAAGGTCACTTGGACTCCATTGTGACTTTTCGCATTCCACACCTACCCATCTAGGATTATGTGCTCCAACATCCCCCCTTAATCCGAAGGGGTATGTGTGAGTCCAAGAAGAGAGTTGTAATAAAAATCTACAAAGTATGCATGGCAGCACTTGGGCTGAATAAACTCTCTGAAATGTTGGAAAAAAGAGGTGGTTTAAGGATGACCACCAACACTGGAACGCAATACTTGTTGCAGTTCCCGGAACTCTTCCAAAATTGGCAAGAAGCTAAAAGATTCTGCTAGAGGAATTGTCCCTCATAAAAAAGGGAGACCTTCAACCTAAAAGAAGGGAGGTCTACTACCCGTGATGGTTTAAGGATAACTAACAACTCTGGAATTCTTGAAGCATTTCCTGGAACTCAACCAAACCTGGCAAGAAGCTGAAGGCTTCTGCTAGAGGAAGTGTTCCTCATATATGAAAGGGAGACCTTCAACCTAAAAGAAGGGAGGTCTACTACCTGTGATGGTTTTAGGTTATCCACCAACCAAAGGTGATGGTTTAAGGTTGTCCACCAAATGAAGGCATGCTCATGGGAATCCATGTCTCTGGCTACATCTCTGAATCTGGAATGACGAATTGTGGCTCAGGCTCGCTTGAACTGTTGTGTCTCTGGCTACAACTCTAAACATGGAATGAGAGATTGTGGCTCAGGCTCGCTTGATCTAATGTCGAAGCTTGTGCATGACCACCATTTTCCCCCCTGTCAAGTACAAGGTGAGATGATGGCGAAAAATCAACTGCAAGTTTGCTCAATATTTGTGAACAAGTTCTGAAAAGTGTCTTAAACATCTTCTTGGCTGCTGATGCCCATTGCCAAGAAGCGATCCATCCAAGATGAATCTTGGTTCTTGCAGGAGGCTTGTGTCTGAAGCATCTGTATGAAGAATGTGTGTGCTGACCACAGTGCTTGCATGGATGAAGATCAAAATAGTGATATTTCATATGACCAACTCGATCACAATGTTGGCATTTTACAATCTGTTGTTGTTGTGGAACAGGATTTGGAACAGCTGCAGGTGAACTGTCATACATGAATCCGACACTCTGAAATATGATGGGCTTGGTGTAGTCTAGAATATGAAAGGACACATCCTTGTCATATCCAAGACCAGTTCTGTGCTTGTTGTGGACAAGCTCTTCCCAAGGTCTGATGATGGGCTTGAGAAGTGCAGGTTGAACTGCTTCATCTGCATGTACACCTGCTCTTGTGCAAGGAACTGAATATGAATCAACTTCAACTTTACTGACTTTCTCCTGATGGGAGTCCTTCTAAATCTTCTGAACAGAAACAGGTTCAGAATGGTGACTCTTTTGCTGAAGTTCATCTTGTTGGAGCTGAGATTCCAACTGCAAAAACTCAATCTTCTCATGTGCATCTTGCAAACAACTTTGAATGTTACAAAGAGCATCCTTGCTCATTTTTATCATGTCATCAACATTTGAATGAATGAGGTTATTCAAGAACTCTAATGCCTCATTGATTTTAGCCATTTTCAACAACTTAGGCTCAAAAAATGAAAGGGTGTCGGCTTCAACCGAAAACGCACCCGTTTACAATGTGATTCAACAACAAATACAAATGACTCCAAAGAATTCTAATAGTACAAAATCTGCTCCTCAAATGATGGAGGGAAATCAACAATCCAACAACTCAAATACTGATTGCAACTATGAATGAAGAAGCAATACAATGCCAGCTCAATACAATATCTCTGCAAAATATTTGTTTGAATGTGCAGCAAAAACAATATGCAAGAGGCCTTTAAGGCAGCTGATTTTTCTTCTTCAAGGAGCTGTTTGACACCAAAAACAACTCAAGTCAACTCAAAAAAAGGAGGAGATATTCACAAGCTTGGATGCTTGACCTTGATTCAGAATGTAATAGAGCTTAAGAGAAACTCCACAAATCAGAAATTTTGTGTGCCCAAACTATGAATGCCACTGTTGTTCAAAATGAGGACCAAATTGTCTTCAAATGTAAATCTATTTAGAAAATCACCCTTCGATATATGCCATAAATCATTCAATATAAACTTCACTTTTCTTCTCTATGTGTACAATCCATTTTCTTCATATGCCATTTCCTTCATTTCTGCTGTTCATATTCTCTTCTCCTCTCTCTCTCTGTTGTTTTTTTTTTTTTTAAGTAAAAATTAATTAAAAAAGGGATTAATTAAAAATGGAAGAAAAGGGAATTAATTAAAAAAGGCTATGCGAATTTATTTAAAACAAGAAGGGAAAATTAATTTAAAAAGGGGGGGGGAATTTAATAAATTAAAAAAACGAATTTAAAGAAGCGAGGGGGGAAATTGATTTGAAAAAATGAAGGGAACTTTTTTTTTTTTTTAAATTAAAAAAATTAAAACTGTGGGAAGGTCGAATTTGAGAGGTAAATGAGGGAGGGGGCGAGCGTATGCAGCGAGGGGGAGAGAAAGCATTAAGCGGTGGGGAGAGCGAGCGTTGAGCGGTGGTTGAGAGGGTTCTGCGAGAGTGTAAACGGGGTGAGTGAGGGCGTAAGGTGTGAGGGGTCGGCTGTAGGGAGAGGGGAGGGAGCAGAGTCTGCGTAGAGTGGGGAGGGGGTAGTCGAGGGGAGACGGGGGTAGAGAGGGCCAGATGGCCGTGGGTGGGGAGAGGGGTAGGATAGTGGGGAGGGTTGGGCGGAGCGTTTAGATGTAGTGAGAGTTGTGGGTTGCAAAGGTAAATGGGGCCCGAAAGGCCAAGTCGTAGAGATTTTTTATTTTTTATTTTTTATTTTTTTTAATTTTTTAATTAAAACAGCAAAGAGGAGGGCCGGAAGGCTTGAAACAACCCAGAAGTTTTTTTTTTTTTTTTTCTTAAAATAGTAGAGAGAAGTGATTTCACAAATGCTGCAAGAGAGATGCAGCAGAGAATATTTTTCTAGCAGCAAAAAATGCAGAAATGAGGGCAACTGCAGAATTTTAGTCTTCAAAACAACAGATTTTTTTTTTTCAAATATGCAGCAATCTACTCCATTGCAGAATTTAACAGTATTCAGAAATATTTTCCATTAAAAAACCTAGAAACTTGCAGAGATTTTTTAATGAAAAACTCAGAAATTTTCCTTTCCGAAACCCACTTTGAAACACTATTCCAGCAACTCTTCAATGCAGAAATTAAAAGAAGAAATTGCAGAATGATGTGCAGTGAGAAAACCTGTAGAATGCTCCTCAAATGCTGCTCTTCTTCAAAATCAATGCCTGAATGCTGCCAATTTCTGAATGCTGCTCTTCTCAAAACAAATTCCTGAATGCAGCAAAATTTCTGCTGCAGAAATTCTCTAAATGCTGCAAAAATGCCAAGAATTTTTCAGATATGCACAGGCCATAAACACAAATGGCTCACTCAAAGTTGAGTTGGTTATGGATGTATCAGCTCTGATACCATGTTAAACACCATGTTAAACACACACATGGTGTATGAGAGAGATGAAACACACACACACAAGAGACTCAACACGCAATGAAGGATAAGCATGAGGCTTTCTTATTTTCCATTATACAAAGATGTACATTTATAGTACAATGGTGTGACTCTTGGTTTCATATTCCAAGGTCACTTGGACTCCATTGTAACTTTTCGCATTCCACACCTACCCATGTAGGATTAGGTGTTCCAACACATTGGTTGTTTCACTTCACTTGATCAGATCACTTATGGATCGGTTAGAGTAGTTAAGGTGTGAGGAATAAGCTCAACATTCTGAGCATATTTTTCAATGTCAGTTTCCAGTAGAGTTTGCAGTTTACGATGTGAAATTTAGTTTTCAGTTTGAATTGAGTCAATTCAATTCAGTTTTCATTTTTCTCAGTTTAGTTAGTCAGTCATTTGAGTGTCAAGTCTTTTATTTTGAGTCCATCACCCAATGGATGAGGCTGCCTGGTCTATTGTGTTATTGACACCTCCTAAAGGAGCTGCCATCCCCAGTTGGAGGCAATGTTAGTCTTTATGAGACACCAGTGATCAAATGTACTCTTTCCATGTGATTGATAGGCTCTTAGGTCAAATTGTTATATTTTCAAATAAAATTTGACATGTCTTTTTATTGTCAAATGAGTCTTGAGTCATGTCCTAGTTATCATTATTACTCCCTCCATTTTCAAGTTCATCAAATGAGTGTTTTGGTTATCATTTTGTTCATTAAATCATTCACATGCATAATTAAAGGGTTTGAAGTTCCAAATCATGGTTAATATATGAATTAGGTGTCATCATTTTCTCATGTCATCAAAACTACATGGGAGTCATGTCATCACCATTATCACCATCATGAGAGTCAGTAATTAGGGATAAGTTTGTCAAAAAGGTATCAAAGGTACATTAAACCCACATGGAGATGTAACATTTCCAAACAAAGTAATCAAGCTGCATTACACTACCTCATTAGGTCAGTTATCAAAAGGACATGTGATGTCACACCATCACCAAAGAAAAAAATTGACTTTCAAGCAATAAAAGGACCATCTAAGAATTCAAAATATTCATTCCATCCTCCAAGAACACGTCTCCACCATTGTGCTTCATCTTAGCCATCAGAACCTTGATTTTTGCATCACGAAATCCTTGCCATTAAGCACGTTGTGCTTCTACATTAGCACATTGCGCTTCTGGAAAACACGATGCATTTTTGGGTTTGGAGGTTAAAGAAAGAAACAACAGGTTTAATTTCTCATTATACAAGCTTCGAGGACTCTTGAGAAAGTAAGTAAGCCTTTCATCACCTCTTTCATGCAATCATTCCTCACAAAAACTGAATAGAATCCCTCTCCTAGGGTTTTGATACGCTTTAGGATTTCATTGGTTTTTGCTCTATCTCACAGAGAATTTCCCTATTTTTTCTACCCCATTACTATTGTATACACTCAAACCTTCCCCAACCATTTATCACTCTAATTTCCTTCATTCCACCATTCCCCCCCAAAAACCCAAGCCCACACTTCGCTTTTGTTGGGTTTATGGGTTTTGACTATGTTTTTCACTTTTTTCCCTTATTCCTTCATCCATTCAATGAAATTCCACTTCCATTTTTTCCCTAACACCTATCCTTATCTCCCCTATTTTTTTTAGATTTTTCCCTAACTCCTATCCCCTCCATTTCCCTCCCCAAACTAGTTGCTCTCTTTTCCCCGTTTTCCAATCCTAAACACTACCCTTCCATCCTATCAAACTAGGGTTTCCTGATAAGTAAAACCAACACCACATCCAGTGAAAAGAAGAAGTACAACAAGGGAAGACATGTCTTCAGAAATGAGCCAAATAATATGTAGGAAATCAATGCTTCAGATTTCATCAAAAATTCATTGGAAAAGGTAAGCTACCTAGGGTTTTGTGAGAAAAAACAAGAGGTGGGCCACCATTGTAAGTTGACTAGTCTATTTGCCACCAATTTTAAGAGGAAAAAGACTACCATAGCAAGGATGGACTTCTTGGTCTCAGAAAAATTCATAACATCAACCACAGGGATCCCCAATTAAGGATAAATATGGTTTAAAGGAATGGATTTGGACATTCAAAAATACATAGTTTTTCTCAAGCCAGAGTACAAAGAAGCTCCCTCTTATGTCTTCCCTAGTAGAAAAATGTTATATAAATACATTTTTTTGATGAATATGATAATGAAATATTTCACTTGTGAAGGTAGGTTTAGTAGGTTGTTTCGGTACCACATTAGATTTTTGATGTACTTCACCTCTATTAAATCACTAGATCTGCCTAACTACCTGTTTAAAATTCTTGCAAATATAACTGAGAAAGTGCTTACTAAAGGGAGAGACCGTTCAACTAGCTTATTCCATCATGCATTGGTAAAATTCATGGTTATTCATCAGCTCACATAGGTTAATGTCTTGGGAGGCATTTTTGGAGGCAACATCTATTTTTTATATGTCTCCTCATCCAAAAGCATCAACACTCCTACATCATCTGGGCCACAAAAATTTGAGCCATATAGCATACCTTCAGTGACCAAAAGACAGCCTAGGGCAGAAGTTTCTCAAACCTACAAGAAGGGGAAAATATTGGCTTTTTCCCCTGAGATAGCTAAAGACACACCTACACCTAAACCTATGACTAGGTCATAAGCTATAAAAATTCCTAAGGAAACTATAGTTGAAGAAGTTCAGGGAGAAGCTATGGAGAAATCTCCTAGGCATGGAAATGATTCACCCCTGTAGCATAATGATGAAGGGATGCCTCATGAATAAGAAATACTTGAACATGGAGATAAGTCAATTGCAGACATTATCAAGGAGCAGCAAGCACAAATCAATGGACTATAGGATGATCTTTCAAAGGAAAAATTTATGGTGGCCTTCTTGAAATAGGAAAATAGTCACTTGAAAATGAGCTTGATGCATTAAAGTACCTCACAAGAGCCTCTATCATCTAGCAAATTAGTTGAAGAAAAAGTTAAGGTAGTGATAGATGTAGAGCATATTGAAGACATATATATTTAGAGGCAACCAAGGAGACCTACCACAAGAGCATTAACAAAGAAGAAAGAGCAAGACAAGGAGCCATCTCCTTCACTAGCACACAAGGACTCCACTGACCCTATAGTTACAAGTACTAATAAGTAAAGTGAGTATTTTCTTGATAGAGTGAATGTGTACTTGGAGAAACTTTTGGAAAAGGAAAAAAAAGGCACTGCCATGTAGAGGTACATGGCAAGGCACTACTAGAATAGAAACATCACTTGCAAGATTAGGGTTAAGAATATGAAGAAAAAACTCAAGAAGACCCTAAGAAAACTCAAGAAGAATGATAGCCTTGATCTTTTTGCTGATGCATCTCTAGTGGTCTAAGCCATGACTAAAAAATGCAAAAGGAGCGAAGTTTGGGAAAATTTTGATCATTTTTGAGTTTTTGGTAATATAGGCAAAATAGGTGTATAGAAATGTAGCGTGACCACACTGTGCTTTTTATCAAAGGCTTAAAATGAAAAATGGTAAGCATGTGTGGATTTCCCTTGATTTTTACATCTCAGAAATCCACTTAGTGTCTCTTATCAGCTCATAAATTTGCAGGAAAAGGTAAAAAACCATCAATTTTTCACACTTCTACCATTGTTTGGAGGCACAAAATTATGGAGTAGCCGTGGTAGAATGAGTTTTGAGGTGTCTTGGATATGAATTTTTGGTGATTTAAAGCTTCAGGGGTCTAGTGGACATCCTCAGCTACTTGTACCAACCTTCAGCTAAGATCAGAGATCCACCTAAGTCATCCAAACTCTCCATCAAAATTCGCTACGCTTCTGCTAAATTTGGCTGCGTTTTTGAGAGATTTGGCTGCGCTTTTGGGTTTGAAGACTTTTTGGACATGTGGAGGTCAAAGGTCGAAGTTGGTCGATACAAAAGTTGTCTCATGAGATATTTGATGGTTAATGAGCATGTATTATTGTCATATTTGTTAAAGGATCTTTTTTAATGTCTTGAGACAAAGACTCAACTTGTTAGCTAAAAAAGGGGAAGTTGTTTCTAACTCCCATAGAAATTAGGTGATGAGCTCCATCATTAGGTACATTTGGAGGGGCTAATTGTCACAATTTTTCTTATTAAGTCTCTTTTCCTCAAATTTTAATTATATTATGGTCTTATGTTTCTAGTGTAGATGGTGATTAAGCTTGTCATACTTCGAATGCCTAACATGAGTTAAATGCAGGAAAATCATGAAGGTATTGATTTTTTTATGAAGAATTTTCCATTAAATCTCATATTAGACAACAAGGAGAGATTCTAGAGGGATTTTCCACCTCCTTAACTCCCAAAGGCAACCAAGGGATCCTTGAGATTCCCTCCAGCAACTCGAAATCAAAGGAAGCCAAGCAAACTCAAGGTCAAGTGCACCAATGCTACACTTCACTTGCAATCAAATTGGATACATCACCTACTTTTTAGGGAGATGTTGGTAGCTACCCTCTAGGTTAAATAGAGTTGAGCAAGAACTCATTAGGATTCAAACTTTGAAGGAATCTAATATACTCTTATCTCTTGTAATAGGTTTTTGATACTTTCATGTTGATGTAATGAGACTATTTTCTGCAATAAAATGAGTATTCAAGTTTTGCTTCACCGATCTAGTTCTAGAGGGCTAGGATTATGGGTTAGGGTCCAATCCATTGGCCTTAGTCTCTATTGTGTATTCATTCTTTACTTTTATGTCATTGTAGCTAGTTTTCTTATGAGTTTTTAGATAGTTTTCTTACATTTCAATTCACTGTTTTTAGTTTGCTTCTATTTGTCTTTTGTTGTAGATTAAGCTTGCTTACATGTTGTTAGAATAGGTTATAAACTCAGAAAGATGTGTGTCAATCCTCCCTCTCTTATCTCTTTCATTGGAGCTTGAGGAGGGTAGACCTTATCCACAAGCCAAAATTTCTTTTTAGTTTATGATTTCTTGGAATGAATAGTTAGGTTGTTGTAGTGCCATGAATATGTTTAGAATGTTGTGGTAGATTTCTATTGGTAGGCTAAAGTATGTTTTCTTTCCAAATTCAACTCATCTTTTCCATTTCCTTAATCATGAATTTGACAATATTTGTTGCATGAACATGTATTTTTCTTGTAGGTTCAAGTAGCACAGTAAAGGAGGACTTCACCATCACCTTCAACTTCCTTTATCACCCGTCATTAGCCTTATTTTCCTCAAAATCGCCATCATCCTTGTTTTCACATTTTTCATCTTCATACCATGAATAATCCCTAGAGGTGAAATATAGTCTTCTCAAGAGGTTATGAGCTTGGAAAAGGGGTTGGCCACCTTCCACACATCCAAACATGCCTTCACTCCACCTTCCCTACACTTTTCTCACCCTTTTTTGGCCTCAGATTGCCCTTAGAAAGTTTCCTATAGCAATTCAGGACTTTCCTATAGCACTATAGGAAACCTATAGCATCACTTGAAGCAACACCGATGGGCCCCTCCTTAAGCCAAAAAACCACCATCCACCTCATCCAAACCTGTCAAAACCACCCAGACACATTCAACCTTACACCCATGAGTTCAAGCCCTTCATAAGCCACCTCAGCGCTTTCTCCTCCTAGCTGCAAAACAATGCATTTATAAGCATAGTTAGGTCATGATTAGCTACATGATTAAAATCATGATAGATAGAACATAGATTAGAAAGATTTTTTTTAGCCGTTTGGCCCAAAAAAGTGTTATTAGGTTAGTTTCCTTTATGCAATTTCAATTCAGCAATTTACTTCATGCAATATGCCTAGTTTGCTTCCATTTCTTATCATAGCTTAATCTGTGGATTTCTTTCATTGCAAAGTAGCTTGATGTACTTTATTGCTATAGAATATTTCTTTGATTGCTGATATAGTAATGGATTTGAATCATTGGTAGCCCTAGGTCTAAATTCAGAAGTGTGACAGACTTCATCCAGAAACCCTAGAAATAACACCCTTTCGTAGAGCTCAAAAGAGGATGACATGAGTAGAATGCATCTGCTAAGTATATAGCACTGTCACCTCCAAGTTTGTACGAACCCTGGGTCTATAAAGTAAAGTAGGGCAGCCTCTAGGAGTTGCAGCATTCTTGGTGCAATACCAAGGCTCACCACATTTTGGCGTCATTGTCGGGGAGGTGTCTAATAGATGCTTTGATTTTGTTTTAGCATTATTTTTTTCTTTAATTTTACATGTTGTTTCAAATTATTGAAAAATACAAAAAAATCTGATTTTCATGCCTCGTAGGAGTAGGGAAAATCAAGGAAATTTTGTACCTAAAACCCCACATCACCACATAGTCACCCTTCACTCTTCTTTAGTGTCTGTGAGGCTGAACACACCATAGGTGAGGCTTTTGAAAATTTTGAAGAACCTATTGGAGAAGAAGAAGATATTGTTTCACCAGAGGAACCTGCTTCACCTCGTTCAACCCATGGCTGAAACTGAAGCCCAGGGATCCTTTCCCATTAGAGAGGTAGGTGGGGAAACTAAAATTAAGAGCATTAGCCCCTCAACCCTTCCACATTTCCATGGACTTACCTCTGAAGACCCTGACACATTCATGTTTGAATTTTTTGTTGTCTGTAGGACCTATGAATATGCCTCAGATGATCAAAAGATGAAGCTATTCCCATCTACCCTTAAGGATGCAACCTTGCGTTGGTTCATGGGTCTACTTGGGAACATCATCACTACCTGCGCACAGATGCAAGAAGCCTTCAAAAACAAGTACAAGGACTAATGTAGGTCCATGTAAAATAAAGGCAAGATATTCAGGATGACTCTAGGGCTTGATGAATCTCTAGAGGACTATGAAGAGAGGTTCGAGTTAAACTATAAGAGAGGCAAATGTACCCTTGATCCCAGATTACTTAAAATAGTGCTTCTCTGAGGGATCAGGGAGGAGGTGATAGAAAACCTCAATATGTTATCAAAAGGAGACATCTACCAGCTTCTTTATCAGACAATCAAAATTGTCTTCAGGAAACATTCTAGGGCAGCTAGGAAGAAAGGAAAAGCTAGCCAAAGTACAACCAATACCCCTTCCTCTTCCACCTCCATCAAGCATGAGATTGGAAACATGTTGCAGGAATTCAAGAGTGACATGATGCACACCTTTACCTTGCAAATGGACACAATGGAAGTCAAGAGGAAGCAATAGGAAGCAGAAAGAGACTTGGCTATATTTTTCCCTAGATGTACTAGAAAACACCCTAGAAATGAATTTCCATTAAATGTAATAGAGGTTTGCATAGTCTGTGAGGAGAATCATGCCATAGACAAGTGTCCCTCCTTACCTGGACTCAAAGCTATATATCAAGGTGGGGAAGTAGGACCAGAGAAACTTTGTTTCATCAACCAGAGAAGTCCTCAAGGCCCTAGGTCATATCAGTAGGGTATTCAAGGTGCACCTTATTCCTAATATCACAAAAATCAGAATGCACCTATATAATCTTGGTACACCCCCACTGCTTCATCCTAGCCTGCACCTGCTACTTGGCCTTACAACCCTCCATATCATCCTCAGCCTGTGAACCAAACATTGCAGCAGTATGTTCCTCAACAACCTCAATGGAACAACCCATCCCAAGGGTGGAGGCCTCAACATAATCAATCACCTTCTCTAATGCCTCCACCCCAACCTCAAACTCAGATTACTCATGCTGCTCCACCCAAGATGCCTCAGATTCCTGCACAACCCAATCAAACCTGAAAAACAAACAATCACAATAGGTTTATAGTGGAGAGACATCCTATCCATATTATGATATGGAGATACAGGAGATTAATCTCGGGCTGAGAGGAGTACTCCCAGATAACCACCCTCAATCTCCACCTATAGAGGTTGAGGAGGAAAAGGAATAAAGTAACACTCAGATTCAACAACCCCATTTTCCTAAGCGCCTGATCTATTCCAGTCAACACACCCCAGAGGAGATCGAACTTCTGGGAGAAATAAAAAATTTGTGTGTAAAAATACCCCTTCTCCAGGGCATCAAGGATGTCCCTATTTACAATATTCTCATCAAGGAAAAGTGCTTCAAGAAACCTGGGAGAAAGAAGAAAGATACCCCCACAACCAATGTAGTAAGACAATTGTCCGACTTAATGTTGGGAAGGGTGATCTTTCCAAAGTACCTGGACCCTAGCAGTCCAGTTGTAGATGTGCACATATATGGTGTCATAGTCCCCAATACTTTGATTGATCTCGGGGTTGCCATTAATAGCATGACCAAGGAAACTATGCTTAAACTCAACCTCTAAGGGACTTTGAGGAAAACCACAATCGTTCTGCAACTTTTAGATCGGTCCATAGTAACTCCGGAAGGAATTTTTGAGGATGTTATGTTTTCAATTGACTCCTGGGAGTATCCTACAAATTTCTTTGTTCTGCAGCCAAAAACAAAGTTTAATGGATATCCTCTCATCTTAGGGAGACCTTGATTAGCCAATGTTTATGATTATATCCGTTGTCGGGCCGGAAACATGACTATTAAGAATGTGCCCTTGTCTAAATAGCTGGTAATATATCCTCCAAACCAACATTCCATTGATCATGATCTACCTATATGGTTGGAGGATGAGGAAGATGAAGTATACAAAACTACCCTCATTTGTACCATAGATGTTGTTCTTAGAGGGGGGCAGCTTGATGAAGATGAAATAATTGACCATGTCATTCAAAACCAATCCCCCACAAACAACCCGCTTGAAAATCTAGCCAAAGAATATGAAAGCCACCCTTGGATGGAATTGCACTCAGTTGATTCAAACTCTGAAACCACCAAGGCTGTGGAGTTTCTCCCATCCAAGTCTTTGAATATTAACTCAAACCTCTCAGATAGAGAAGAAGAGTGGTTATGCCATCTTTCAAAAGAAAACCTAGATGCATTTTCTTGGGATTACAAGGACATGAAAGGGGTGCATCCTGTTAGTCATCAGTAATTTTTTCTCATATCAAAAGATGACTAAGTTATGATCCTAGATTTCTAAAAAACAAAATTTGAGAAATATTGTGAGTTCTAGAAATCTCACTGCCTACATTATCCTAAGTCAAAATGCTTCACTAAATTTCTCCCTCTCTGCCTTCTAAAAGTTTACCCCACTACTACAAAGAAGGAATCCATTATTTGGGCCTGTTTGCCTCATTTCACTACCTCACCCTCACTGTCATTCATGGAATTTTTCCTCTAAAAAATCCATTTCTTCCTTTCCTCAAAACCCTCAGAAATCACCCTTTCATTCACCATTTTTCCTGTGAGAAATTAAACAATGTAAAAGCTTCCTTTTACATTGTTTAAAAAAGTTTATCGGGTCCTTTAAATTATTCATAAAACCCTGTTTTTTGCATAAAACCCACTCTTTTGATGAAAAAGGCTTTAAGCCCCCTTTTATTCTTAAGCCCCAACCCTTTATCTTCATAAGACCTCGGCCTCCACTTATCCTTAGCCCCTTCCCCCATATGAATTATACCTCCACCCTTTTCATTTCATACACCCCCGAACCTTAGGATAAAAGGCCCCCATTAACCTTCGAAATATTAAAGAGCGGGCCCGCCTCTCACTACCCCCGTCGCCCTTCCCTTAACCTTACAAATTAACACATTTCGTTAATATTTCAAAACCCCGGGCCCGTGCTCCGTTAGTCTACCGTACTCCAGCCTGGTTACTCCGGACTGTCGATCTAACCTCGCCACCCCGATCCTACGGCTATCGCTCCCCCAACCTTTCCCCGCATATGTTTTAAACCCCGTGCTAAATGACAAAGGTCCCACCACGTCACTTAAAACCCAGACCTCACCTCCTCACTTGCTTGCCACTCCCCTGAGCCATTCCGCACCGTTGATATCCAAACCCGAGATCCAATGGCCCAAGATGCATATCGCAAATAAAGTTGCGACCAGGTTAGAATTTTGCAACCCGTACGAAATAGGTGGTTTTACCCTAGCCATGTGTCGAGCCCTAAGGTATATCGCGTCCGTTTCTCCCAAAACCACAAACCACCCATTCTCCGCACGATAAACCACTTGTGGTTTTTCAAAAACCACCTCCCTCCGCACCATTTTTCAAAAATGTTTTCCACTCTCATTCCTCCTAGTTCCACCTCTGGAACCTTTCCCCTTGCACCCTCTCCCCCTCTGCAAAATGCCTTTCGACAATCCAAAACCCCGAAAAAACAGTAAAACCTTCCCCACAGGTTTTTAACTAATTGTTTGTGTTCTATGCAGGTTTTAATGGCAAAGAAGATTAAACTCCACTTCACAGGGCCAAATTAAATTGGATTAAACGATGGGTGACGATCCAGTGGTTTCATTCAAAGTTAAAGGGACCAGAGACCCTACATCAAGATCGATCACCAATGAAACATGATCATCGATGGATCAAAATGAACCCTCCAGCCATGAAGATAGCCTCCCCTGAACATAAAAAAAACAAAGAGTCAGAGAAATAGATGAAAGGATAAAGGCAAAAGATTATGAAGATAAATAAAAAAAGGATTAAAGGAAAAAAACATAAATCATAAACATATTAAAGGGAAATATGATAAAAAAAAATCAAATCATGAAGAAAGAGTTTAAGGCCTGATGACAGAGATTAAAGATGAAACAAAATGCAGATTTACCCAAAACAGATTTGAATGACTCAGCCTGTGGCAGTTACTCTTCTCCAAAGATATTTTTTCCACATAGTGTTTGTTTCCTTCAATAAAGCATTAGGAAGTTAGTGAGCTAATTCAGAGATATTTATATCTTTCAGACAGTTATTGTAAAAGTTACGAATAGGCCTTAAAGTCAAACATTTCACCTATTTTCCCTTAGGAGTTAAGATAGAAGTTATTATTTAGAGAAGTATCTGTAGATATTTCTGCCTTGAGCCTTGCATGGTCTTCAAGGTTAGGAATTCATTAAATCTGTAATAAATGACACTCAAACCCTAACTTAGCTTCACCTCCTCATTTGCAGTATAAATACTGCATCTGAACTCATTATCTTGTTGGCATTTGATGACTCTTTGAAGTAGTACATAGTCTCTTGGAAGTTGAACAAAAATTGATGTCTTGGAACTTGTGGATGCCCTGATTTGTTTGTTGATGGAGGAGGCTAGATCACTGGATCCATGAGCTTGGTTGTTGGTGAAGTGTTCCTAATCTGTTATTGTTATTTCCTATTTCATTATGTTTCCACGTTTCTATGTTGCAGTAGAATAAAAGATTTAGACTAAGAAATGTCTTCTGAAAGCACCTTAGTTCTGTTTATTCTTCACTGCCTTAAATTTTTCTTCTGCTAGAACATTTTAGAGAATTCTTAATTTCTCTCTAAACCCCCTAAGCTTGTTTATTTCATAAATATTTGAATACAGTTGGTATCAAGCATGATTTATGACTAGCCCTGCTTACTTGCTTCCACTAAAACACTGTTTTTGAAGTCTCTCTCTAAAGTAACATCCTTTAAAGTCTTCTAAAGAGGTTTTGTTTTGATCATACCCTTTGTACTTGCTTAACTAATTGTTCTAGAGATCTTCATAGCTATAATCAAGGATGTTTATGAGCTCCCTCTTCTTTGATTACAGTTATATGTGTGTCTTAAATGTTTTCTGTCCTTGAAAGTGAAATCACTAGAAGTTAAATGAGCTTCTCGCCTTTTATATTTCATTGGAAAAGTTTGTCTTGAATTATCATTTGATTTAGTTGAATCAAAGAATTTATGGTTTGCCCTGTCTATTGATTGCCTCTTCATGTTTATGATATTTAAGTCCCTTTGTTGAGAAGTACATATGATAAAGGATTCTTGATTGCCCTTTGTCCTACTTTTCATTCTTACAATTGATGTCCATCTCATTACCCCTAAAAACTTGAAGATCCACTGACCAAGTTAGATTTTCCCTATGATACTCCCCGATCCATTGATGAACTTATCATGACTTCCATCAGACTCCATTGCCTAACGACTTGGATATTTCTTCATTCTACCTATGCTTCTTGATCATTATACACAACCAAAATAAACAACAAAACGTCACACTTAATAACTAGCCTAAAAACAAACCTATAAAGCAAACAAGTTCATATCCTTTGCAAACAAATAGAGAGATCCCTCTCTCAATCCAAGAAGGCTAGGTCCTAGGGCTCCAAAGATTAGTTTCATGTCACCCTGTCATTTAGTCTACCAATCTGCCAAATCACGGGACCCTAACATTCTGGCGATCACAGTGGGAATTTCTGAGTAAGTTCATGCTTAAATATTCCTTAAAGATTCAGAAACCCTTGAAAGATAGTAGTTGGTGGTTAATCCACCACCTCATCACCACACCAACATTCTGGCGATCACGGTGGGACATTTTTGAGTAAGTTACAAGCTAATTATACCTTAGGACTTCAGAAACTCTTATAGACTCATTTGACCCTCAGTTAAGCTTAATAATTCAAGCTGTTAGCCATAGAGTATACTTTGTTTGTTTCACCATATTAGCTAAATGATGATTCAGGTATAGGACACTCTTACAAACCTCAGGACTACATAAAGAAACTCATAAAACCCCAAAAAAATCCATAGATTGGTTTTTATTAATTATTGGTGGTGTAACATACTCATTTATCTTCAAAGCAACCAAAAATATCCACCTGGAAACTCCATTAGCTTCCAGTAGGCCTATTACTTCACTAGTTCTTTTAGATTCCCTTGGGATTGTACCAAATCAGTCCTAAGAATTTTAGAAGCCTAGTCCCATATTTTATAAGTTTACTAAACATTGAGAGAGGCCAACTTTCGGAAAACAGTCCAAAACTTTCAGCCTCTCCAAATTTTGAGTTTGAAATCTGGCTTCACATAGGATCAATACCAGATCTCATCCTAACCCTAATCCTCCTATTATATTTGATCACCCGGAAAATATTTTGTGGAAAAATTCTAAAGCTGGAAATTTAACTACTGATAGGACTATCCAAAGAACAAGATTTGTCCCTCAAAACCTTACAGTCTTGAAAGATCCTCAGTTTAACTTGTGTCATTCAAAGAACCTATTAAGAATCAAGTCACATAGTGATATTGACCAGACTGACTTTGAGCCCATCGATTTGCAGCAAAGTTCTAGTAGAGAAGCCTTTCCTTCCACTCCTCCTGATTTTCAGCTTCTCCATCACTTTAGCTCCTTCCATAAAAAATCTGTTCATCATCAGTTTTCTGGTCCAAGTACTTCCACCACACCCATCCATACTTCCACTCTTCAAAACACTCCATTTCATCCCACTTTCCCTTCCACAAATCCACCTCTTGTAAATCTTCCATTCACTCCTATCATGGCAACATAGTATGCTCCATTAGTATTACCACAACCTCTGGTTCCTTTACGAAATGATTATCAATCCATAATTCCCCATTTCACTGGAATAGATAGAGTACCTCCTAGGGAGAACCAAGTGAATCCCCAAAACATAAATAGAAATCAAAATTTCAGAAGAGATCCTATTCAAAATAGACAAAGAGACAATGACCAACAAATTAGGCCTCCTTTACAAGAAAACTATGTAAATGAAGAAGAAGAAAGGGAGACAGAAAGGTTGGAAGAAAATCATGTAAATCTGATAGGATCTGATAGTGAGGGTGATGCTTTTCTCACTGAAGAAGAACAAGGATTATTCTCCTCAGAACAAACTGAAAACAACCATGAGGATTCTGAATATTATCAATTGGGATTTGAAAATTCTATAATGGAGGTCCACAGACAATATGACCTTACGAGAAAAAATAACCAAGGGGCCTCCAACAATAATAACACAGAAACTGTTGTTAGGAATACCTCATAAAATCTTCCTGAAAAGAAAGAAAACAGTTCCAACACTGTGGCTGAGAAAACTTATCTGAATAAAGACAAAATCAGCCAACAAAGTGTTAACTCAAGCTACCCTAGTACTTCTACTAGTGGCCCTGAGAAATCTGTCCAAAATAGTAGTCCTAATAAAACTCAGCAAATTAGAATTGTTGAAAATACTATGTTCGACAAATCGGATGTAAATATGTCAAAAAAACTAGTCCCTTTCAGCCTTGAGGGAGAAATTGCCAAGATCAAAATTAGCATACCCTTAGCTGAACTAGTAACCTAGGATGTATATAAAAATAAAGTTTTGAAAGCTTTGAATATAGGAAATGATAATGATACTTTAAACTTAACAGATTATAAACCAGAATTGTTGTTTGGTCCTGAAGTGGAAGGAAAATACCAAGAAAGGGTTGTCCCTCCAATACCAAGTGGCCTTACACCATTAGAGGAGCTTTTTGACTTAAATGATGTAGCTAAAAAACCAAAGATGGAGCCTACATAAACTAATGTAGAAGAACATAACATAGGCAACATGAATGAATCCAAAATGATAAAATTATCTAGCACTCTTCCTACTCATATCAAACAGGAATATATTGAACTTTCAAAGATTTGGGAGATGTGTTTGCATGGGGATACAAAGATCTGAAATCATATGATACCAGCATTATTCAACACAAAATTCCTCTTAAGGAAAATCAGAAACCTTTCAAACAAAAAATAAGAAGGATACACCTTGTTTTATTTCCTTTAGTTGAGAAAGAGATAAAAAAGATGTATGATGCTGAGATCATAATTCCCATTAGATACTCAAAGTGGGTTTCCAACCTTGTGTCTGTTAGGAAGAAGACTGGGGAAATTAGGCTTTGCATTGACTTTAGAAACCTGAACAAATCCTCCCTGAAAGATAATTATCCCTTGCCTAAGATGGATCACATACTCCAAAAGGTGGTTGGATCTAAGAGAATATCACTCTTGGATGGTTCTTTAGGCTACAACCAAGTGCTAGTACTCCCAAGTGATCAACACAAAACTGCTTTCACCACACCTTGGGGTACATTCATGT
This sequence comes from Pinus albicaulis, assembly GCA_034641835.2. NCBI lineage: Eukaryota > Viridiplantae > Streptophyta > Pinopsida > Pinales > Pinaceae > Pinus > Pinus albicaulis. The sequence goes on along the minus strand of CM076574.1, from coordinate 358,647,210 downwards.
ATGTTAAAATGCCATTTGGTTTGATGAATGCAGGGGCCACATTCGAAAGGGCCATGGACATAGCTTTTTCAGAAGACAGAGGCTATTTCATAATCATTTATCTTGATGAAATCACTGTTTACTCCAAAAATGATAAAAAACACTTAGCTCATTTGAGAAAAGTTTTTGAGAAATCATTGGCAAGATGAAATTTTTGAGAAGGTTCATCCCCAACCTTGCTGAACTTTTAAGGAATATCACAAACATGCTCAAAAAGGAAACAGGAGTTAAATGGACCTTAGAGTCCAAACATTCATTTGAACTAGTGAAACAAGCTCTCACTCAAACACTAGTTCTTATCAGTCCTGATTTCACCAAATATTTCAACATTTTTTCATTTGCATCTGAGAACACCATTGCTGCAGTATTGTTGCAAAATAATAACATGGGCCAAGAACAACCAATATCCTTCTTCAGTAAAGCCTTAAGGGATGCTCTGCTCAAATATAAAATCATGGAGAAACAAGCCTTAGCCTTGATAAAAGCATTGAAATATTTCTGAGTCTAACTTTTACATTCTCATATCATTGCTTTTTTCCCACATACGGTTTTCAAGGACATTCTAAATCAAGACCCTGATGGAAAAAGGGGAAAATGGATTGATATTATTTTAGAGTATGATTTAGAAATCAGGCCCACCAAGCTGATTAAAGGACAAGGATTAGAAAAACTTATGGCTGAATCAAATTTCCAAGCATTAGATATAAATATGGTTGATGTTTTAGAAGAATAGGAAGAATTCACTGCTCCATACATTGAAGAAATATTTCTGAATTCATCTTGGTATGCTGATATCATATATGTGCTTCTTTATCTCAATACCCCTACTTCTTTATCAAAGACTAAAGCTAGATTCTTGAAACAGAAAGCTGCATTTTAGATGGAGTGTTATATTGGAAAAACACCGTTGGCATATTGCTTAAATGTTTGCTTGAGAATGATGCAGGAAATATCATGCATGAATTGCATGAGGGAGAGTGTGGAGGACACCTTTACTGGAAAACCACAACAAAAAAGATTCTTAGAGCTGGTTATTATTAGCCCACCCTTTTCCCTAATACCCAAAAACTAGTCATGACTTGCCATAAGTGCCAAATTTTTGATGGCAAGAGAAAACTCCTACCTTTACCTTTGCATCTCATCAGTATTGAGGCTCCCTTTCAGCAATGGGGTTTAGAATTTATTGGAGAAATTCACCCAACCTCATTTGTCCAAAATAAGTGGATCCTTACTGCCACTTATTATTTTACCAAGTGGATAGAGGCTATCCCTTCTAGAAATGCTACTGACTCAGTCATTATCAAGTTCCTTGAGACCAACATATTATCTAGATTCGGTTGTCCTAGAAATATCATTACAGATAATTTTGCTGCCTTCAAATCCAAAATAATGGTTGATTTCTATTATAAATATCATATCACATTGGGGCACTTCACATCTTACTACCCTCAGGGAAATGGACTTGTTGAATCCTCCAATAAAAGCTTGATCAACATTATCAAAAAACTGCTGGAACAAAATCAGAAATCATGGCATAGTAAGCTAGTTCATGCTTTTATAGGCTGATAGATTAACCAACAAGAATTCAATCAGTATGTCTCCTTATCAGTTGTTATATGGCATGGATGTAGTCTTCCCAACATCCTTGGGAGTTCCAGTCATGAAACTTCTCCAAGAAGTGCAATAAGAAGAAAATGTCATGCAGAGAAGGCTGAATCAAACTATTCATTTACAACAGTCAAGAGAGGAGGTTTATAAAAGAACACAAGAAATACAAGACATCATCAAGAAGATAGTTGACAGAAGGACTAAAGCTAATAATTTCCAAGTTGGAGACACAGTCTTGAAATGGGATTTTATAAGGGAAGATAGAGGTAAACATGGAAAATTTCAGAATTTGTGGAAAGGGCCTTATATCATTCACTCAATTAGGGGTCATAATGCTTTCGTTTTACAAGGGCTAAATGGAGAATAATTATTTGAAGGTCCTGTCAATGGTAGGATGCTCAAACACTATTTCTGTCAAGAGTCCTAGTTTTAAAGTTTTCATTCATTGTACATAAACATTGCATGAGAAAGTCACAGAAAAATTCAAAAATAATGAAAGAAAGGGAAAAAGAGGGCAGATTGAAAAGAGGTACAACCCCATACCCAAAAAATAATACTTCTGAAAGTGTGCAAGCCTAAATTCCACTACTGGTTCAAAAAGAATATCTGTTCAGTCATCTAGCCTAACCATGGCTGAGCATGCTTTAAAAATATGTTGATAAATTAATAGAAGCAATGATTGTCAAAATTTATTCAAAAATGACTTATCAAGAAAGATAGATTAGGGAATATAGGATACTGGTTCCACATGCTCATAAAAGGACCAAAGAGAAAGATGAGGATGCATTTCAAATGATAAATTACAACCCTTATCTTTCTATTTTACTTTTATGCAAAATAATGTTTGTGTGCAACTTGTTCCAATGCCACAACCATGGTAAGTTAGACTGCCTAATCCTTATTTGAACCATGCTTTAAATTTTATGTCAATAGTTTAGAGAATCAAGACTACCAAACAACTTAATCTTGGCAGTAAAATAGTCTAGGTAGAGAATAAAAAGAGTTCACTAGTTTAATCTGAACTCTTGGAAGAAATAAGGATAGAAGTACATAGTTTATTTCTGTTTTCAAAAATAAAAATGTCAAAAGTTTGCCAGTTCAAATGCACTCAAGAAGAAAAAATGTTAGGGTAGGTAGAAATTCTATTGAAAGAATCATATGTTGCAGATTATTAAGATTATCACTTCAAAAAGAAATATCAAGCAAGTGAAAAGAAGGAAAAATTTGCCCAATGGAAAAGACACTGGTCTACAAAAACTCAGACATTTGATAAAATGAAAGTTCTGGACACCTCCAAAAGGGAGCCGCCCTCCCCAAGTGGAGCCATTGTTAGTCATCAGTAATTTTTGCTGATATAAAAAGATGACTAAGTTATGATCCTAGGTTTCTGAAAAACAAAATTTGAGAAATATTGTGAGTTTTAGAAATCTCACTGCCTACATTATCCTAAGTCAAAATGCTTCACTAAATTTCTCCCTCTTTGCCTTCTAAAAGTTTTCCCCACTGCTACAAAGAAGGACTTCATTTCTTCCTTTCCTCAAAACCCTCACAAATCACCCTTTCATTCACCATTTTTCCTCTGAGAAATTAAACAATGTAAAATATTCCTTTTACATTGTTTAAAATTAAATTTTAAAGCCTATCGGGTCCTTTAAATTATCCGTAAAACCCTGTTTTTATATAAAACCCGCTCTTTTGATGAAAAAGGCTTTAAGGCCCCTTTTCTTCTTAAGACCCAACCCTTTACCTTCATAATACCTTGGCCTCCGCTTATCCTTAGCCCCTTCCCCTGTATGAATTATACCTCTACCCTTTTTATTTCATACAGCCTCGAACTTTATGATAAAAGGCCCCCATTAACCTTTGAAATATTAAAGAGCGGGCCCACCAATAACTACCCCCGTCGCCCTTCCCTTAACCTTACAAATTAACGCATTTCCTTAATATTTCAAAACACCAAGCCCGCCCTCCGTTAGTCTTCCGTGCTCAGCCCAGTTACTCCGCACCGTCGATCTAACCTCGCCACCCCGATCCTACGGCTATCACTCCCCCAAACTTTCCCCGCATATGTTTTAAACCCCACACTAAAAGAAAAAGGTCCTGCCACATCACTTAAAATCTGGACCCCACCTCCTCACTTGCTTGCCACTCCCCTGAGCCATTTCGCACCATTGATCTCCAAACCCGAGATCCAACGGCCCAAGACGCATATCGCAAATAAAGTTGCGACGGGGTTAGAATTTTGCAATCCACATGAAATAGGTGGTTTTACCCCGGCCACGTGTCAATCCCTAAGTTATATCGCGTCTATTTTTCCCAAAACCACAAACCACCCATTCTCCTCGCGATAAACCACTTGTGGTTTTTCAAAAACCACCTCCCTCCGCTCCATTTTTCAAAAACGTTTCCCACTCTCATTCCCCCTAGTTCCACCTCTGGAACCTTTTCCCTTGAACCTTCTCCCCCTCTGAGAAATTCCTTCTGACAGTCCAAAACCTCGAAAGAAGAAGTAAAACCCTCCCCGCAGGTTTTTAACTAATTGTTTGTGTTATGTGCAGGTTTTAATGGCGAAGATGATTAAGCTCCACTTCACAGGGCCAAATTAAATTGGATTAAACGCTGGGTAACGATCCAGTGGTTTCATTCAAAGTTAAAGGGACCAGAGACCCTACATCAAGATCAATCATCAATGAAACATGATCATCGATGGATCGAAAGGAACCCTCCAGTCACGAAGACAGCCTCCCCTGCACACAGAGAAAACAAAGAGTCAGAGAAACAAATGAAAGGATAAAGGAAAAAGATTATGAAGATAAATAAAAAAAGGATTAAAGGAACAGAATATAAATCATAAACATATTAAAGGGAAATATGATAAATCAGGTAGTCAAGTCATGAAGACAGATTTTAAGGCCTGATGATAGAGATTAAAGATGAAACAAAAGGCAGATTTACCCAAAATAGATTCGAATGACTCAGCTTGTGGCAGTTACTCTTCTCCAAAGATATTTTTCACCACATAGTGTTTGTTTCCTTCAATAAATCATTAGGCATTTATTGAGCTAATTCAAAGATATTTATATCTACCAGATAGTTATTGTAAAAGTTAATAATAGGCCTTAAAGTCAAACATTTCACCTATTTCCCCTTAGGAGTTAAGATAGAAGTTATTATTTAGAGAAGTATCTACAGATATTCCTGCCTTAAGCCTTTCATGGTCTTAATTAACTTTGTAATAAATGACACTCAAACCCTAGCTCAATTTCACCTCCTCATTTGCAGCATAAATACTGCATCTGAACTCATTATCTTGTTGGCATTTGATGACTCTTTGAAATAATACATAGTCTTTTGGAAGTTGAACAGAAATTGATGTTTTGGAACCTGTGGATGCCCTGATTTGTTTGTTGATGGAGGAGGCTAGATCATTGGATCCCTGAGCTTGGTTGTTGGTGAAGTGCTCCTATTCTATTATTTTTATTTCCTGTTTCATTATGTTTCCACCTTTTTATGTTGCAGTAGAATAAAATATTTATACTAAGAAATGTCTTCTGAAAGCACCTTAGTTCTGTTTATTCTTCACCGCCTTAATGTTTTCTTCTGCTAGGACATTTTAGAGAATTCTTAATTGCTCTCTAGACCCCCTAAGCTTGTTTATTTCATAAATAGTTGAATATAGTTGGTATCAAACATGATTTATGGCTAGCCCTGCTTACTTGCTACCACTAAAACACTGTTTTTGAAGTCTCTTTCTAAAGTACCATTCTTTAAAGTCTGCCAAAGAGGTTTTGTTTTGATCATACCCTTTGTACTTTCTTAACTAATTGTTTTAGAGATATTCATAACTATAATCAAGGATGTTTAGGAGTTCCCTCTTCTCTGATTACAGTTATATGTGTGTCTTAAATTTTTTCTGTCCTTGAAAGTGAAATCTCTAGAAGTTAAATGAGTTTCTCGCCTTCTATATTTCATTGGAAAAGTTTGTCTTGAATTATCATCTACTTTAGTTGAATCAAATAATTTATGGTTTTCCCTGTCTATTGATTGCCTATTCATGTTTATGATATTTAAGTCCCTTTTTTGAGAAGTACATATGAGAAAGGATTCTGTATTTCCCTTTGTCCTACTTTTCATTCTTACAATTGATGTCCATCTCATTACCCCTAAAAACTTGAAGATCCACTGACCAAGTTAGATTTTCCCTATGATGCTCCCTGATCCATTGATGAACTTATCATGACTTCCATTAGACTCCATTTCCCAATGACTTAGAGATTTCCTCATTCTACCTATGCTTCTTGACCATTATACCCAACCAAAAAAAACAACAAAACCTCACAGTTAATAACTAGCCTAAAAACAACCCTATAAAGCAAACAAGTTCATATCCCTTGCAAATAAATAGAGAGATCCCTCTCTGAGTCCAGGAAGGCTAGGTCCTAGGGCTTCAAAGAATGGTTTCATGTTACCCTATCATTTGGTCTACCAATCTACCAAATCACGGGACCCTAACACATCCCTCGATATGCATACATCATATTTACATTAAGGAAGGATGCAGGCCTATGCACCAACCCAAAAGGCAGATGAACCCAGCTCTAAAAGACATAGTCAAGGAAGAACTGTAGAAATTGTTAGATGTAGGTTTCATTTATCCTATATCAGATAATGAGTGGGTATCTCCTCTTGTCCTAGTCCTAAAGAAGAATGGAAAATGGAAAATCTATGTTGATTATCGGAAACTCAACAAAGCCACCAAGAAGGACCATTTCCATCTGCCCTTTATAGACCAAGTCCTAGATGGCCTTGTAGGAAAGAAGCTATTTTCCTTCTTATATGGGTTCAACCGGTATACACAGATCCAAATCAGCCCTGAAGACCAGCACAAGATTACTTTCACATGCCCTTGGGGTACATTTTCTTACAAAGTCCTACCCTTTGGATTGTGCAATGCCCTAGCTACCTTTCAAAGGGTTGTTTTGAGAATTTTCTCTAAGCTAGTCCATGACTCGGTTGAAATATACATGGATGATTTCACACCCTATGGGGATGACTTCGAGGAAGCTCTCTCCAATTTTGGAAATTTTTTGGGAAGATGCATTGAGATGCATCTCTCCCTAAGCCCATAAAGGTGTGAATTCTTGAAAAGACCAGGAGTAGTATTCAGACACTCAATTTCCCAAGCACGAATATAGGTGGACCTGAAAAAAATCACCGTCATCAAAAGGGTACCTGCTCCTAAAAGTTATAGAGATGTAAGGAGTTTATTGGGTTTAACTGGCTACTATAAAAGTTTCATCAAATATTTTAGCAAGTTGTCTTCACCAGTATTTGGTTTTTTGGCCAATTTTTCTCAATTTACTTGGTCCAGTCTTTGTCAAGAAAATTTTGAGCTCATTAAGGGAAATTTAACTACTTCTCCCTACTTCGAGGTCCAAATTGGACTCTTCCTTTCCACATCCACACAAATGCATCAGAAAAAGATATGGGGGTATCCTTGGGGTAGTTAGATGATAAATTACATTATACAATCTATTTCATCAGTAAGAACTTGTCCAAGGCCGAACTCAATTATAATGTCACAGATAAGGAAATGTTGGCTATTTTCCATGCTTTAAAAAAAATTAGACATTATGTCACTGGCTATCAGACCTTCGTACAAATTGACCATGCAACCATCAAATATTTAATGAACTAACCTGATGTTAATGCTAGAATAATTACATGGTTTTTACTATTACAATAGTTTGACCTAACTCTTGTTGATAAACTTGGAAAGGAGAATGTTGTTGCAGATTGTTTTATCCAAGTTAGCTCTATCTGCATATGAAGAAGGAATGATGGATGATCAGTTGCCAGATGAACATCTCTTTGCTATCTCAACACTCTCACCATGGTTTGTTGACATAAATAACTACTTGGTTGTTGAAAATTTCCCTCCTAATCTCTCATTCAAGGATAAAAGCAAGATCATCAGAAAAAGCACCCCTTTCACATGGATTGGGGGGAATATATTTAAGTTAGGCCTTGAAAAAATTCTTAGAAGATGTGTGAGGGAGGAATAAGTTTTGATATTCTCTCTGCATGTCATGATAACCCTTGTGTAGGCCACTTTGTTGCAAAAAGGACTGTCTTCAAAGCTTTGGAGGTAGGTTACTATTGGGATACCCTTCACCGGGATGCCAGAAGATACAATAGTAGGTGTGACTAGTGCCAAAGGATGGGGAAACCTACACAAAGGGATGAGATGCCTTTGCACCCTCAAGTGTCTCTTGAGCCATTTGACAAGTGGGGCATGGACTTCATTGGATCTATTCATCCACCATATGGATAGAAAAAAAATATCATAATCTGCACTGACTACCTGACAAAGTGGGTTGAAACAAAAGATGTGAAGGTAGCAACCAAGGAGAAGGTAGAATAATTTATGAGAGAGAGTGTGTTTTAAAAATTTGGATACCCCAGAGAGGTAGTCACTGATCATGGGGCAAAATTCACATCTCATCTCATTGAGAATATTCTGAGGAGGCAGAAGATAAAGCATAAGACTTCCATTGCCTACCACCCCCAAGAAAATGGCCAAGTGGAAGTGACCAACATAGCCTTGAAGAATATCCTCACCAAGGTTGTGAGAAGCAACAGATTGGGCAGATAGATTGGTAGAAGCTACTTGGGCCTATAAAACTACTTGGAAAACAACAACAAGGTTCACTCCTAATGACCCGATCCATGTCAAGAAAGCTCTGCTTTTAATTGAATTTGAGTTCAACACCTTAAGAGTGGTAGTTGAGTTAGACCTTGATATATCAACTGCCCAAAAAGAGAGGTTGTTGCAATTAAATGGATTAAGGAAAAGACCTTTCAAGAAGGATATTGGGCACTATTGTATGACTCAAGATTTAAGGATTTCAAAGGAAAACTAATAACAAGATGGCTAGGACCCTACAAAGTGGAAATTTTTTATGATAATGGCACAGTTCAGATCATAACCATAGATGAGGAAGGAATTCCCTTACTTGTTAATGGTTACATGCTTAAGGTTTATAAAAAGGCCCTCTCTAGGTGAAAAATTTAAAAATTAAATAAACAGGGAGGTGTATGTCATGGGAGACTCCATAGTTTCCAGCACCTCCCCCTCCTAGAAAAATGAGAAAAAAGAAAAGAAAAAAGGAATGGGTGAAAACCTCTCTGAGGCTCCCAAGGCCAACTCCAGGGCTGAAAACCTCCATGAGGCAATCCTAGAGCAAAAAAAAAATAATAAGAGAGAAAAAGAAAAAGAAAAGATCCTTGGGTGAAAAACTCTCTGAGGCTCCCAAGGCAGGCCTATGGGCTAAAAAAATCTGTGGAGGAATCCCACTTGCCTTCAAAAAAAGAAAGAGAAAAAATAAATAAACAAAAAGGAAAAATAAATAAAAATACCTATGCACTTATTTGTTTTTCTATTTTGCAAGTTATTAATCAAAGACGGTTTTTGGGATCCAGAGGAGCAGTTTTTCATCATATATCGTTCTCCTTTGCATGCACACTCCATGAACCACTTTAGAATAAACCCATTCATTCAATACACCCCTCAGATAGGCACAAATTTCATTTTTTCCTCCTAATTGTAATTGCTACAGGCAAATCTGGCAGCTACAAGATTCCTATAGAACTACAGGAAACTCCCGTAAATGCTACAAGAAACAAATTCATGAAGGAATAAGCTCTCTCAAGGATTTCTAAACTTCAAGGAGAGGAGGATAATTTATGTTTTTCCTGTACTACCATTCCCAACCCCTTATTTCACTCCAGTCACAAGGATTCACTCTCTAAACCTTATGTTGCACCATTAGTAGCTAGATCATTTGAAACTTGGCATGAGACCTCTTCACTCACCTATCCACCACTACATTCACTCCATGACTCCATTCCTAGCTTCCATAAACCATTTCCCTCCATTTCTGAGCAAACTGAAGCAAGAAGAAGATTGCTACAAGAATTGGAAAGTTTCCTGTAGCAAATCTGTGTGTGGTACAACAAGGCCAAGAGATGAATAAAATTTGATGAATATGACTCCAAAATACCACCAACAGCCTCCAGGAGAGAAAGAAAACCAACCATGGCACTTGAATACCTCCATGCAACACCTCCAAGAATAAAAGACAAGAAAAAATATTAAGCAACTCATTCATAAAAAGCTGCTCACTCAGAAAATAAACAAGAAAGTAAAAATACAACAAAGAAAAGATCAAGGCTTCAACCACCAGCTCATTCAGCGCCACACCAGCACCAAGTAGGCTCAGGTATGGCCCTTCACCTCTCGCTATGAATTCATAATGATAAAAATGGCTTAATGTCAAGTTTTAGAAATTTAAAAGGAAAAAGGGTGGCCAGTTAACTTGGTCACCGTCGTAAAGTTAAACGGGAGGAAAAGTAAAAGTGCATGCTACCTGGGAAAGTCAAATAAATCCAAGAGGGAGTGAAAGAGTACGAGGAAGGTGATCACGAGGCTAAAAAATAATTAACTAGAGTGGGACCAACTGTCTCAAAGAGGAAAACTCGTGTTAAGTACAAGTCAACACAACGCTCCAAATTTAGTTTAAAATGCCATAAAGGTGAGTTCTGTCTCATTTTCACCATTTTTCTCAGAATTTTTAAGAGTAGTAAAATCAAGAGAGAAGTGGGAGCCATCAAGGAGAGCAACATCAATATTAGAGCATGCATCCACCATCGTGCTACAGGAAACAAAAATTTTGTACAAGCAACTTCAAAGGCAGATCAACAAGGGTACAAAGGGAAAAACAAAGTCACTTGTGGGTGAAATTGCTTCCTAAGGTAACTATATACCAAGAAAAAAACACCAGAGGATAGAGGTAAGTGGTTTCTATCCTCCAGCACTGATATTTCTCCATGAAATTTGCACACAACAAGTTAAATTTGGGAAGTAAAGGGTAAAAAAAATTTCATTTATTTAAGACCTCAATCTCCAAGAAATCTTCACATAACTCTCAAACATATCACCACCTTCCTATCACAACCATTAAAATGGGAGGGGGATTCAACAAAATGGATCCCAATGACATTAAGAGAATTAGGAAGCATCCTCAAGTCATGGAAATTTTTAGAAATCAACAATGGCTAGGTTTCTTCGATCTTTTCAAAGGTTTTGATGAAGAGATAGCTCGAGAATTTTTAGTAGCTCTGCAACCACACTAAAAAAAGAGAGCTATCACTGTGGTTAGGGGCCTAGCCATCACACTATCACCTCAACTTATAATAAGAGTCACAAATTTTCCCTTAGGAGTTAAATTGGTTAAAGAGAGGATGTGAAGCACTGTAACCAAGAAAAGCTTCTTTCTGCCATGAGAAGAACACATTGAAGACAAGAATGGAGTGAGGAGAGAAAGCCTTCCATACCCCTGGGATGAAGTAGCCTTCCATATCATGAAATTTATTTCTTGTGAAGGAAAACTTAGTGTAGTCTATGGGTATCATTTCAGATTGTTGAATGAAATTATATTTCAAGGAGAACTCTCTCTAGAGAAGAGATTAAGTATCCCTAATTTCCTCCTAAACTCCATAACTGACATGATAAATAAGGTGAGGTAAAGAAAATACCATCATTTCGCCCATTATGGCCTTATAAAACTGATAGTGAATGATGCTTTGAGAAGATTAAGCCTCCCTATATCTTGTTCCTCTTTCATAGACATGGATAGGGAAGCCTTCATAGCCACACAAATAGGACAAACCTCTACCTCTAGTCTTAGAGAGAGGGAGGTAGAAGATGAAGGAATGGAGATTGAAAAAGAAAACACAGAGACAATAGAGACAGAGAAAGAAAAATTTGAGGGGAAGAAGGAAGAAAAGACAGAGGAAAATAAATAATTGGACCCTATCCTAGGCAGCGAAACCTTCCCTCAAGACACCAGCATGTCACTAGACATTATAGATTAGGAAGTGGCTGCTAACCTAGCCACTTTGAGCACACCTATAAAAACAAAAAGGAATAGGCAAACACCTATGTATTTCAGGACTAGGAAGATTCAAAGGGTGAGGCAATGGAAACCACGGACTCCCACCAAGAGCCCTATTTCCATTAAGGAATCACCAAAGAAAGATGAAGAAATAAGGTTAGAAGAAGGAAGGGTGTAAGAGGTCACCTCACCTATGAGGACCCCTGTAACCTACATCAGAAGACACTCAGTAAGGTTGGCATCCCATACACATCATGCAACCCCCACATGCCCTAAAAAGACTAAAAAGAGATAAAAACAAGAAAAAGAGGGTCTCCAACAAGAAAAATAGATTTTTATGCAAGAAACACTATTTTTTCTACAAGAAAATCCAGCAGGCCTAGAATTAGAGAAAAATGCATTGGTTGAGGCAGAAAAGATAGCCATAGATGGGCAAGAGGTCAAAGAAGTTGGGGAAAAGGCACAAGATGAAGGAAAAGATGGAAAAGAGGGAGAAAAATATGACAAGGAGGAGCCCACCTGACCAAAACCGGTCCTCAAAGATGGAGCAGTAGCGCCAAACCCTAGCCCTCAATCAAATCTCAACTCCTACTACACATACATTGAAAATGGCATATTGATTCCTTATACGTTCATAGTGCCTTTATTCTATCAGTTGGAAGAGGAGAGGGCACGAAATCATCATTGGATGAAGCTTGCCACATCTAAAGGTGTGCATGACATAGGTGTCATGGAGGGAAAAGTGGCTGAGTTGGGGAAGGATTTGTCTAATTTTAGGCTCAGATAATCCATGTTGAAAAAGCAGCTTCAGAAGGCCCAAGCAGAGAATGTAGCATTGTAGGAGAAGCTTCAGAAAAAGGACAAACAAATGGCCACCATGGAAGATTTGTGCATGGAGGCCATTCAACATAGATATCCATCAGATTCTTATGAAATTTACCTCAAAGAGTAGTGGCTTCTATTCCAAATCAAAAAAATAGCTTCTCATGGATCCTTACCTTTTCAAAATTGCAGACAGTTCATTGAATTTTGCAACCAATCACGTATGGAAGATAAGGAAAAAATGGAAGAATTCTACATGCACAACCTTGTGTTGACAGACTTGAACATTTGGGACCCCAATCCTAGGATGGGAGACATCCAATTAATGGAATTGGCATCATGGATGTTTAATGAAGAGACCAGAGCACAAGAAGTAAGAAGGGTTATGAGGAGAGAAAAAACAGAATCCTTACACATTAGGCCAGAACTAATCAGCCCCAGGGGAGTCATCAAAAACCATCTTAAGATAGAAAAGGATATTGCATTTGCAAAAAAGTACCTACACACACAAGCTCAAGCCATGGCTCACTTTGATGATGTTTCTAGGTTGTTGGGAGATGAGTGCATAATGGCTAGCCAAAGGATATGGAAAAACCTCCCTCACAGCCTTAGAAAATGGAGTACCACACACCAGAAAGATTGGGAGGTGCCTTGGAAAGAGCACCACTATACAAGAGGGCCATGTAGGCCAGAAATATTCAGTGGCTTGGTTTGAATCTCATTCCACCCTTGTTGCTAGGGTTGAGTAATGGAAAGGACCAAGATGAGCAGAACTGAGAATGGGAGGAAGCAAAAAACAATGATGGCTTTTACCCTCCTGAAGGGACTCCCACAATTCTTCCTTGGGAAGTCAGAGGGTCTATCAAATCTTTGAAAGAAATGCAGAAGGAGGACTAAGTTTCTCAGAGGATGAGCAACCATTTGGTAGGGGGTTGATGATGAGTTCCATTATTAGGTATATTTGGAGGGGTTAATTGTCACCTTTTTTCCTTATTAAGTATATTTTTCTCACATTTTAATTATATTATGGTCTTATGTTTCTAGTGTATATGGTGATTAAGGCTTTTCATACTTTGAATGCCTAACATTAGTTAAATGCAGGAAAATCATGAAGATATTGCATTTTTTATGAAGATTTTACCATTAAAGCTTGAAGTAGACAACAAAGAGTGATTCTAGGGGGATTTTCCACCTCCTTAGCTCCCAAAGGCAGCCAAGGGATCCTCAAGATTCCCTCCAAAAAATCAAAATCAAAGGCAGCCAAGCAAACTCAAGATCAAGTGCACCAAGTTACACTTCACTTGCAGTCAAAGTGGACACAACACATACTATTTAGGGAGCTGGTGGTAGCTATCCTCTAGATTAAATATTGATGAGTAAGAGCTCATTAGGATTATAACTTTGAAGGAAGCTAATAGACTCTTAGATCTTGTAATAGGTTTTTGAGACTTTCATTTTGATGTATGTTAACCAAGGTTGTCATTGATGTAAATATGGCATTGACTGAGATGTAAATATTCTTAAGATACCTGGTTCTAGATGATGATGACACGACTCTTGGTTGACTAGGATACCATCAATGAAGATGTCAAGGCACTGAGAAGTCAAACCACTAATGAAGGAATCCCTAAGAAGTACTTGATCTAATGTTGCATGCACTTGATCTCATTTTATGGTTGGAAGACTATCTTACTATCTTAGAACTTTCCTAATGATTATGCTGCACTATGACATATTACTGCACTATTATTGAATACATTATGACATGGATGTCCTAAATGATGACACTATGATCCTATGATTGATAAGCAAAACAACGGAGAAGACCGTAACAAAGGAGAAACCTATGATTGATAAGCCAAACAATGGAGAAGAAAAACAAAGGAGAAACCAACCAATGAAGAAGCCATGATGTCCTATTCACTTTCTACACACAAAAATTAAGGACAGTCACAAAGAAAAATTATTTTTTACCACCTTAGAGGCATCCTTCCAAATTGACTCCTATACCATCTTATAGAGTATATTTTTATCTTTCTAATGAGCTATCACTTGCCCTAAAATTACTAGTAGTGTAAGAGAAAATGCATTTTCAAGTTTTAATATTATATTTTTATTTCTAGCCGACCTAATCTCAATTCCTCATGTCATATCCTTCACCCAACTGTCACGTCCTTTCATAGAGGTAGAAACTATTATAAAAATAAGTGTAAATCCTCATTCTTGGCAGGAAAAAATTCGGTAAAAAGAGATAATTTCAGATAGAACCTACAAGAGGCTAAGAAGGAGTTAAAAAATCTTTTGTTTGGGAAATTTCTTAAGGGGGAGCTCAGGAGAACTCATATTATAATGCTGAAACATTTTGCAGCACTGTGGAACCACTGAGGAGTTTTGAAGACAAGTGATTGGGTTAAAAATCTATGATAAGGAGCTGTAAAATATCAAGTAAAACCCTCACAGTACCTTGGATCTGTGGCTAAGGGCTGGAAACATTTTGATCTGTGACAAAGGGCCACACAAAAACCTTTGAACTTGTGAACAGAAAAGTGTTCACTACCTCAGAATTTTGGACAGTACCTGAATTTCTTGCTAGAAGGTGTTATATAGTGAAGGAACCATTTTTGAAGCATCGTGATAAGATTATGTTTAGTTGAACTGAGGCTCGAAAAACAAACCTGTGATAAGGAAAGCTCGGATACCTTAAGCACCTTGGATTTGTGTATCAGACAACACCTAAATGAAATAATCACTGTGTGTTCAGCCTTCTAGTGCAGCTTTAGAACTTAGACATATAACAGTTATGTGTACTATTGGAGAGTTATATATATACCTCAGAATTATAAGACCTTGGTGCTCAATTGTGGAGATAGGCATCCTTTGAAATAACTCAGAATTTGTGAATTTTGACCTGGCCTTAACACCTCAAGACTACTTGATATGGAATGATTAGAAGTCTTGCACAATATTTAGACCATTGGGAGGTGAAGTGTTTTGAAGATAAATATTGAATACCATGGAGCAGTCATATGGAAGGATAATAGCATTGGACAGTCACATTCTTAGAAACACTTGGAAACTTTAGACATAGGACTCTTGGAACATTACGTTGGACAAGTGAAGTTTTTGAATAACATTTAATGGAAAAATTCGAAGGAAACCTTGATAGACTTGATCTCAGTTTTGGAGTTTCTCCCTTTCATTGAAGCAAAACTGTTGAAGAACATCTTGTGTGCTAGCCTTGGAGATATCCATGATGCCTTTTTGAAGTTAACTTTCATACTTGAAAACATTTGGAGAAGATTCTTTGCAGCAACTATTGAAGAGTTGAAATCTTGCTGGAGCATCTTAAAGACAATTTTGAAGACATCATTGGAGCACCTATTAAGGAACTTGTGAAGAAAATATTGGAGATATTTTTGAAGATCATGATTCATTATTCATCATTAGGTAAACTTGGAGATTATGTTTGGGTACGATGAAGAGTAGTGGTGACACCTTCATGAGAAGGACAAGGTTGTCATTGATGAAGTGATGTGGAGACTATGTGAGGGGATGGTTGAATATTGTCAAGGCTCATTGAAGAAGACATTGGGAGCCATGGAGTATAACCAAATATATATAGACGAATTGAAGTAGGAGGTTGGAGCCTCCTAGAGACAAGGTTGGTGCCTTGGAAGATAGGGTTGGAGCCCTAGAGGATAAGAGTCCTCAAGAGACCAGGTTGGAGCCTGTACTAGATATAGGGTTGGAGCCCTAGGGGTTGGTGCCTCAAATTGACAAGGTTGGAGCCTTGGAAAGTCCAAGTCAGTGCTTGGCACAATACAGGTTGGAGCTTGGAGGATTGGAGTCTTCATCTAGGGTTGGATCCTTATACTATTATTGTACTTGATTTATTGTAAAGAAGAAATTAATAAAAGTATTTATTCCATCATTGTTCATTTTCAGTTCTAAATATAAGTGATCTAACTGGTAAAAATAACAATTATTGATTCACCCCCCCTCTCAATATTTCCAACAATGTAATGAGACTATTTTCTGCAATAAAATGAGTATTCAGGTTGTGCTTCACTGATATAGTTTCAGAGGGCTAAGCTTGTGGGTTAGGTCCCAATCCATTGCCTTAGTCTCTCTTGTGTATTCATTATTTACTTTTATGTCATTGTAGCTAGTTCGCTTATGAGTTTTTATCTAGTTTTCTTACATTTCAATTCATTATTTTTAGTTTGATTTCATTTGTCTTTTGTTGTAGATTAAGCTTGCTTACATGTTGGTATAATAGGTTATAAACTCAGAAAGTTGTGTGTCAAGCCTCCCTCTCTCATCTCTTTCATTGGAGATTGAGGAGGGTAGCCCTTCTCCATAGGCCAAAATTTATTTTTAGTTTATGATTTCTTGGAATGAATAGTTAGGTTGTTGTAGTGCCATGAATATGTTTAGAATGTTGTGGTAGATATATGTTTGTAGGCTAAATTAGGTTTTCTTTCCAAATTCAACTCATTTTTTCCATTTCGTTTATCATGAAGTTTTCAATATTTGTTGCAGGAACAGGTATTTTGCTTGCAGGTTCAAGTGGCACAACAAAGGAGGACTTCACCAACACCTTCAACTTCCTTTCTCACCCTTAATTAGCCTTATTTTCCTCAAAATCGCCATCAACCCTATTTTCATATTTTTCATCTTCATACCGTGAGAAAACCCTAGAGGTGCAAGAAAGGCTTCTCAAGAGGTTATGAGCTTGGCCAAGGGGTTTTCCACCTTCCACTCATCCAAACACACCTTCACTCCACCTTCCCTACACTTTTCTCACCCATTTTTGGCCTCATATTGGCCTCAGACTGTTTCCTGTAGCAATTCATTACTTTCCTGTAGCACTATAGGAAAATTGTAGTAGCACTTTGCAGTAGCACTAGTGGGCCCCTCCTTAAGCCCAAAAACCACCATCCACCTCATCCAGACCTACCAAAACCACCTGGACAACTTCAGCCTTGCACCCATGAGATCAATCCCTTCATAAGCCACCTTAGTGCTTTCTCCTCCTAGCTACAAAACAATGCATTTACAAGCATAGTTAGGTCATGATTAGCTAAATGATTAAAAGCATGATAGATAGAACATAGATTAGACAGAGTGTGTTTAGCCATTTGGCCCAGAAAAGTGTGATTAGGTTAGTTTCCTTTATGCAATTTCAATTCAACAATTTACTTCATGCAAGATGCCTAATTTTCTTCCATTTCTTATCATAGCTTAATGTGTAGATTTCTTTCATTGCAAAGTAATTAGATGTAATTTATTTTTGTATAATAGTCCTTTTCTTTCTGATAGAGAAATGACTTTGAATCATTTGTGTCCCTAGGTCTAAATTAAGAAGTGTGACAGACTTCATCTAGAAACCTTAGAAATAGCACCCTTTCGTAGAGCTCAGAAGAGGATGAAATGAGTAGAATGCATCTCTTGTGTATATAGGGCTGCCACCTCCAATTTTGTACGAACCCCAGGTTGATAAAGTAAAGTAGGGCAACCTCTAGGAGTTGCAACATTCTTGGTGCAATACCAAGGCTCACCATTAGGTTATGAGTCATTAGGTGCATTAATTAGTTGTTTTGGATCAGGTTTCGACCCATAGAGGTGCCAGCTTGTTTATTTTTCTATATGTACTAAAATTCAGCTCATTCTGAGGGTTGGATACTTGGTAATCATAGTGTGGAACTAGTGTAGACCATTTTACAATGATATAAAAGACAATTACAATGATAATCTTGGGATTCCTATGGTATTCTTATTGGCAATGTTTCTTCTTAGTTTTATCATCAATTTGAATGTTTATTTCTCCTTACAACCATATGTATGCTTTCATGTGATCGTCTCATTAGTTTTTAAGAAGAATTCATAAGTTTTATGCTATGTTTTGATGAGATATTCATGTTCGTGTTCCATTTCTTCTAATGAATGAACTCATAGTCATATACTCATTTTAATCCTTAATTTTTCAACCCTATACCATAATGAAAACCTAAATATGTCACTAAGCATACCTACTCTGCCTCATTTTCATCCCTACAATTAATCATTCAAAACCCTGACCTAGTTCATTGATCTATGATCTTGATCCAGCAAACTTAAATAAAAAACCCTAATCAAATTTTACTGAGCCTATAACTAGCTTAAAATCCTTATTCTCCAGTCATTTCCATTAGCTGTGAGACCAATTTTGAGAAAGCACTCTCTAACTTGGTAGGGATAGATACGAAGTCTAAATTTGGTCTGTGGTTACCCCTTTAGCTTCTTTTCTTAGCCTTGGGAAACTCGAGGGAGATAACATGTCATATGCATGTACTTGTTGTGATACCATTCATGACACTTGAAGGGTGCACGACCTGTATGACACATACTAGGTACATATATACAAATTTTTTTACTCTTACCGTCAGATTATACACTTATATTAATAAGTTCATATAATATTGAATTTATATTAATAATTTCATGATAACATGCATACACAGCACAACTACATGGATGATATTTTGAGGTCACTCGAGGGGGCAGTTGATTAGCCAGAGAAACCTCCTCGAATGCATGTTTCCATGGATTAATATTATCCATCTCCACCTCCACATTCACCTCATAATAATCATGTGGAGGAGAGTCACTATGTACAACCACATGGACGAACAATTGAGGTGAACTTTTTTGTTCCTAAGATTTCAAATTTTTATTTTCTAAATTACATGTATGCATGCTAATTAATTCATAGACAAATTACAATTTTTCTTTACCATTGTGTAGACATGCCTAGAAGCATAGGGGTGTCGACGTCGCAGTTATATGGAAGCATGAGTGGGATGTTGGGTATCAAGGCATTGAAAATGTGGGTCCATGGACGCATGCCCCAATATTTGAGCCACAAATAGAGGAGCATAAAACCAAGATTTATCGGACCCCCATCTCACCTTACTTCATTTGCACTCGACTGAGCCAAAGGTAGGGGAGCACCAAACCCATATTGATTAAACGCCCATCCTACCCGAATTCCATTTGCACTTGAATGATCCATAAGAAAGGGAACACCAATCCCAAATTGTTCATACCCCCATCCCACCTGACTTCCATTTGCACTTGATTGAGCCATAGGCATGGGAGCACCAAAACCAGATTGATTAGACCCCCATCCCACCTTACTTCCATTGGCACTCAAATGAGACACAGGAAGGAGAGCACCAAACCTAGATTAATCATACCCCCATCCCACCCGACTTCCATTTGCACTCCATAGCCACAAAAATGGGAGCACCAAATCCAGATTTATCAAACCCCCATCCCACCTAACTTCCATTTTCACTCGACTGAGCCACAAACAGGGGACTAATTAAATGCACAGTTCAAAATTATTTATTTCCAGATTATTCATTTTTTACAAACAATGTTCTAATTAATTTGAATTTGAATGTGTTAGATTGCAGTATCAGATTATGGATGCTTACTTTGCACAACATAACTCACATAAGAGTTCTAGAAATGACACTTTTTAGAGTGGATCATAGATAATTTGTATATTTTCAGGCCCATCCATAAGGCACATTCACATGTGATATAGACTTTGTATATTTTCATACATAGACATTTTATGGATGCATGAACATTATTTCAGTTTTTGGATGCTTATTATTTTAGTTTATGGATGTTTAGGTAATGTAATTGTATATATTTTCATATGGACAATTTATTGATACATTCATTATTTCAGTTTATGGATGTTTATTAATTTTATTTATGGATGTTCATTAAATATTAGTTTATGGATATTTTAATTATTTTTCTAGTTAAAAAAAAGTATATAGTATAAATTTTATATAAAAAAGATAACAATTTTGATTTCTAGTTTCATAGACTAAGAAAATACTTAAAATTATGCAATTCACTATGATTCTTAAAATGAACTGAAATATATCATGGTTCAATTAAAAAGCACAAATGGGATTGAAATAATTTTTAAATTCAATTTTAAAAGATGTCTTCAACGAGTAAACAAAAAATAAGTTTTATTCAATTTAATTTCTTTTGAGGTCATCTACAAAAGCTTAGTCATAAGATGATATAAATCATATGTATTGGAATTTAATATACCAAAAAACAATTAATGATATATTTCTAGATAATTTTATATAATTTTATGAACTTTCCTAAATTTACTTGGCTATCCAAATATTTCAATCAATTCCTTATCTTAATACCTTCAATTAAGAACATTCAAGAAGTAAAATTTTACAAAATAACAATTTTGATTTCTAGTTTCATAGACTAAGAAAATACGTACAATCATACTATGAAGCAAGTCACTTTGATACTTAAAATGAACTAAAATATATTATGCACATCAATTTAATATTTAACTTGTAGAGAGTGTCTTTTAGTGTAATCAGTGTATGTTTTGGACCAATTTTTTTTGGTGCAAAACATCTGCCCTAGCTGAGCATTCAAACAGGACCAAACATCACATATGCATTGAAGACTCTCGTATCATAGCCAAGGTTGACCATTATTTTTACAGGAAATTCAGAGAGGACCTAGAAATTAATAAACATCCCAATAACCTCAACCACGACGAAGGGTGAAACATTAGTGAGGATTGGATTCCCATATTGACCTCTATGTTAACCCACTCCCAAACCTAAAAATTTATTGCAAATAGGCTCTTTTTACATTATAATTATCCTCATTAATGCCCCTTTATTAAACCTAAAGGCACTTAATATGTTTCAGCCTCTTAATATTTTGATAACTTATCTCTTATAAAATATAAATCTCATAATTTACCTTTCTTAAGATTATCACATAAATATCATAATTTATTATATTACTCATTTTTAATAATGGAGTATTACTTATCTCTAATTAAAAAAAATTCTTAAAATTCTCATAATTATGTAATTAATCATAATTTAGTTAAATATTACAATTATTTTCATTATAATTTAACAATATCATAATTTTGTATGCATTTAAAGAAACACATTAACATATCACATTTTTATATATTATAAAACCCAACCTTATAAAAATTTAGAAATAAATTTGAATTTACTAATAATAAATACCTAATTAATTTAGACTTGCCGATTCCTTTATTTCTATTCCTTACCACCTCTTATTTATTCCTCATTTCTCAGATCTTTATTTCTCTCATTTCTATCTTGATAATGAACCTCGGTAGAAGGTTCGAAACGTCAATATAACAAAGCACCTAATGAGATGGATCTGGAAGACACACCAAAACAAAATATTAATCACATAAGTATGATATTTGAAATATTTTTCTTAATTAAATCTAAATCCAAATCCCTCCCAATTCTGAATTTAATTAAATTTTAGATCTATGGGGTTCAGATAAGGATCCTATCCCTAAAAATAAAACCTCCTTGAAAAGTGGAAAACTTTAGAAACTTAAGCACCTCAAGGAAACTAAAGCTTATATAACAAATATACACCATTATGAATCCATCCTAGACTAGAGGGAAACATTTCTCTATTCAAAATTACAAAATTACAAGAGTATTCAATTGTCACATTTCTAAATTACAAAATTCATATATGTTGCTCTCTTGTACTAGATTAGATTACACTTGACTGCTATAGACTTGGCTTCAGGGCTTTCCATTTGCATCATCTACTCATTTGGATAATGGCTCATAGGAATGAAAGTATCCATAATATGCTCATGGTTTGATTATGCCATCTTCCATTTTCTTGGTTCACCTTTCTTTGTTTTGATTTCTATGAGATTGAGCCGAGCTACTATGACTAGATGATTGTATTAGAAAGATATATATTCAAGCAACAATATCTATAAATGATGTGATTAACCTCTTTTTTCACCTTTTTCAAAAAAATATACCATCAAAACCGTGTCACCAATTTGGTATGTGAATTTTCCATCTTCATATGATCACACCAACATGATTTTCACTTGTGTGCATCACACCAAATAGTGGGCCATGTCACTCTTCGTTTCCTGAGGGGGAAGTGACAACAAAAACATTTCTTACAACCAAAATCATTATCATCATCTAATTTTAAGATCACGGCCAAGGCATACACCAAATTTAATGTTAAATACAACATATGTATTAGTTAAATAAGTTCAAGATTTCAATTTATAGATGAAATTGTTAATGATAGATGGACCACATACCTTCCCTTAAAAAATTAGAGACTCGATCATGATCAAGTGAAATGATGGCCTCTTCATCATGCTTCTCTTACCATGTCAGAATTGGATGAGGTCCCTTTGGATTAAGAGGGACATATTTCCATCCTTTCACGTACTCATGTTTTTCACAGTGATCAAGTCTACATCCTTCAACACCAATGAAAAACTCACAAAAAATGTGATTTTTCTTGTCTTGATGGAAAATATTTCTTCCATGTCTTTTCTCCACACTGAGTGTAATTCCATTATTCCTTATATAGTATTACAATAACAAGGAATGGATATATTCACATTGCCAAGTTCAACATTCTAGAAGAACCTATGCACAAGCCTCATAGATTTGTGACCTTCATGTCCTACATGGTATCTGCACCATTTAACCACCTCTAGTGATGGTTTGAGTCGATCTACATCATGACTCATTTGGTACCTCCTAACTGCTCACTTCACACAAGCACCTGAACCATCATGCCCACCCTTTCTACGCCCCGTTCCAAAATATATACAAGTATGTTGAATTTTTGTCCTTTTGTGTAGCCAAATCAACCAATAAAAACTGTATGCTGAATTGAACTTCCCTGCACAACCATTTGACCATATCCAATGTTTTCTGAATGATATGTCATTTTTTATTGAATGATTCATAAATCAGGTCAAAGCAATGTTGCACTAACAATGTGTCATGCTCATGATCATCATTGATGTAAAAGTGATACTCCTTAATCACATATAATGACTCGTCAGTGCTATCCCTACTATGAACATTAAATTGTGAATGTCTATACAAAACATGTACAAATATGGACAATTGGTCCGAGTGATGGTAATCACTTTGGATCTCTATCCAAGGAGAAAAAGTTTAATTCTGAACAAAGTATACCACTTATAAGATTATTCCTGGCTGGAATACTTCGTGAGACTGCTTCAATGTAGAAGCTTACCACTTGCACGTGTGAAAGTGTTTGATATATTTATATATCTAGTTCTGAAACACCCCCATGAATTGTGAAATAGGAATCTCATTCTCAACATAGTTGATCCTCCTAGGCACCAGAGTTGAAGAATATGGTTGATTTACCACGTCATACTCATATCGCTTCCATGTGACAGTGCCATCTGAGATCCGAGACTGGTTGGGATCAATAGGGAAG
This sequence comes from Pinus albicaulis, assembly GCA_034641835.2. Lineage (NCBI taxonomy): Eukaryota > Viridiplantae > Streptophyta > Pinopsida > Pinales > Pinaceae > Pinus > Pinus albicaulis. The sequence goes on along the minus strand of CM076574.1, from coordinate 358,623,427 downwards.
TTCCTATGGAACAATGCCAAATCACCACATTCAGTGCATCTTCTCCCAAATATACGTATTTTCTTGTGAAACAACTCTCCTGAATCCCTTCTGGAAAATATTGATGAAACAAAATTTCGCACTATAGGAGGAGGAGGGTTGTCGTGACAGTTCTTCTTGTAAAATTCATGGAAAGTGTCATAATTAATTTGAAATTCAACATGATATGGAAAAAACACATGTCACAGATTGTATTAGGCCTAATAAACCATGGTTTCAATTTTTGAAACATCCTTATGGATATCTTCACATGGTGATTTTTTTCCTGAAATTCCTTGAACATTTCAACTTTGATCATTTATATAATGTGTTAATTAGCGTGATCTACATACCAAACTTTAGCTATGTGATGTCATATCACATGATTTCTATCTAGAATAGAATGTGGATGGCTCTCTCAAAAATCTACCACAAGTTCTCTGATTCATATTATAAGCTTATCTTGGAAGGGTTTCCCGATGATAAGAGCCCAATAAGCAGGTTCATCATTTTCATTTACTCGAATCCAAAATTTGGTATGATTGTGTAAATTTTTTCTTCAGACATGGAGAAATTTTGACATTGTTGCCAAATTTTGTTGTCTTGATTTACGTAATGTACACCTCCCCTCATATATACCCACTTTCGTCGGCTTACCCAGGGTAAACATGAGATGAGGGGCAGTTATGACCAGACTCAACCCCCTAGGTGACCTTAAGAAAATAGAGTCAACAAACAAACCTTACTAACTTCCCTCAAGTGCCACAGGACCCTCCAGGAGTAACCAAACTCCTCTAGGCCATTAAGTTACATGTGTCTAGTGGGAATGAATGAATCTCAACTTATATTTTTTAGGTTTGGACCCAATACTCCTACGACATGTTCGAAGAAAACATGAAGGTATGTGATAATACCACCCCTAGGCCTTACCCCATTCATGGGTTTCTCCTCATATATCGGATTTGTCACTATATGATGCAATATTTTAAGCTCCCTATAAGACAAATTCTATGTTTCAAAATGTAAACAACCATGATGGCTTATGTGCTTCCTACCCCTGTAGTACTAACCTAAACTATAAATTATCTTGTGGCCCATGTGGGGAATTTAATGTGTTCAAGTTAAGGTTTTTTTTAGAGAGTCTTTGCTTCACTTAGGGTGTGAAAAAAATGTAAGCTCAAATAAACTTCGTACAAAGATTTCAAAAGAGGATACCCTTTAGACCAAGTTTAAGTGAGCTTAGTGTGTGGAATGAAGGTGTTTTCAAGTCAAGTTGTGAACATACAAAGTGTGAATTGCAATGATGTGTATATGTGAGGATCCTTTACAATTCCATTAATTACACTATGTGATGTTTGTTCCTTGCAAGAAAATACAAAGTGTATGGATAGTGGGCCACTTACTCTTCCTTATTTATTCTATGTGCTTGCATATAGGGAGATGGAAATTTAGTGCTTTGAGAAATATTTCAGATATGGTCCCCATAGGTTTGCCACAAGGGTGAAAGAGGGGAAGTGTCTACTTTATTTATTTACTGACACCAAATCCTAGTCCCAAAATAAAATGAAATAATGACTTTAGTTAGAAAACAAGTAAAAAAATGTGTGGATTTAGGGCAAGTACTTTCCTTCTAGTTTAAGCTAGTTGTGGTGTGAATTGGAATGAAAAAAACAAGTAAAAAAGATATGTGGATTAGGACCACGTACTTTCCTCCTAGTTTTAAGCTATGTTTGTGTACAAAATTTCAAAGTAAAAGATAAGAAACTACTCTACTTGTGATGGTTAGTAAAGCAAGTTAATGAGTAGTGATGGTGTGTGTAAGGTGAATAGTGTACATACAAAGTGTTTGAATTGCAATTATGTAGATATGTGGTTCACAATACTTTAATACAATTCCCTAATTACACTGTGTGATGTTTGTTCCTTGCAAAAGAAAACATGTGTGGATAATGGACCACTTAATTTTCCAAATTATGAGCTATGTGAGCATATAGGGAGATGGAAAATTAGTGCTTCAATGAGAAACATTATATTTCCATTACCAACTAAATTGAATTATGTAACTTGATTTAATTAAATCTTCCAAAATAATCATTCAAATATATGTATACTTAACTTAATTAATATGAATATTCTTAATATCTACTAAACTTATACATGTTGATGCATGAAACCAAGCCATTGAATAGTTAAAATTTGTTCCTTATGCATAAATCATGGTTTAACTTCAAGAGATGCCACAATTGAGAACACCCAATAGAGGAACCCCCATGTAAAGGATAATAAATTTGAAAAATAGTTGAAGGTATGTAATTTGTAAAATATTTGCACTTAAATTTATATTTTATGTTTCAAATATGGTCCTATGTTAACAATGTAAAAGTAATCAATATATATATATATATATATATATGTAATGATAAAAACTAAAAAAATATTTTATGTTAAATATGACTATGTTGGTAAACAAAAATTAATTAATTATATGTAAGTTTTAATGATATATTGTAATTTTAAGTGTTTAAAAATTATCATTTGAAATACGTATTATATAGTTATAATGCGTGGTTATATATTTCTATAAAAGGTTAATAAAATACAATATCAAATTCTTTTAAATATTTTATTTTAAATTTATTTTAATAATTTTTCCTATATCATAATTCAATTTTGTTAATATATTTTAATCTTATTTATATTTAATCAATTATTTCAAGAAAATGTATCATACTAAAAAAAAATTGGAATTTCTTTATTCATTTAATAATGTAAAAAAAAAGAATTTATAAATATATATTTTTTATAATATATCTAACTCCATCTCTCCATTTACCAAGTGAAAAATTTAACCTTTTTCAAAATTAGTTCTTCTTAAACCAACAATTTTTCATTTCTTCAAGAGACTATGTAAATATTAAACTAAACATTATCTCTATAACAAGGATAGTATTATATTTTTGTTCATATATCTCATTCACCAAACATTTGAATTAAAATCCAATGCCAACTAAAAAGGATTGTGAGAAGAAAAGGAAGGAGAAAAATGATTTAAAAAGAATAAGTGTTAAGAATAAAAATAGAAAATTTGGAGAGTAAATTGTCAATATACATATTTCCTAAGTAATCCAGTCCCATAAACAACAATCTATCTTCACTCTCCCCCCAACACGTGTTTAAAAATGAAAAAACTTAACCGTTTGGGCATATGATTAAAGGGTGTGTGATAAAGGTGATATATTTTTATATATATAACCCCAAAATTTTACTAGTGAATCTACGTTTGAAGTTTTGTTAAGTTTCACAACAAGTCACATTTACCAAGTGAAGCATTTTGACCTTTTTCAAATTTAGTTCTTCTTAGCAATAAATTTTCATTTCTTCAAAAGACTATATAAATCCCCAACTAAAATTGATCCCTATGGTAACAAGGATGGTATTATATTTTTGTTCATATATCTCAATTACCATACATTTCAATTAAAATCCAATGCTAGGTAAAAGGGATTGTGAGAAGAGAATCAAATGGATTTAAGTGATTAAAAAAAAAGAAGGTGTTAGGAATAAATTTAGAGGAATTGGAGAGTTTACTAAAGAATCCAAAGAGAGTGGCTAAGAAATGAGATGAGGATGAAGATCTAGCAAAGTTGATGAAGAAGATATTGTATAATAATTTACAAGGTTGTTGAACTGAATACTAATAGAAATAAAAGTTTATATTTTTATATAGGAAGTCTAAATAAATATTTCAAAGGAAATTATTACTAACTAATAATATGGAGAATCTTTTGAATTTCAGAGAACGAGAGATTCTTGAAAAAGCAAGCTAGTGATTACCAAATTGAAGGTTCAAGTTTCTTTCATGAGAGAAAAAAAAAATCTATATCTATAAATTTATACAAATTTAATTATAGAAGATAATTTGTGACTAAAAACTATACAATACATAAATACACACTCTATGATACAAGAAGGAACCTATTCAACTAGTTTTAAGTATGTTAATATTTGAAAGCCTATTATACATCATAAAATTAGTTGGAAATGTTCTTCTTCATTAGAAACACTATATCATTTAACATTTTAAAACGTGTAACTAAAATTACCATAAAACAATAGTAAGCAAAAATTTCCTTAAGGAAGAACTTACCATAACTACAGAGAATTTTACAACTCCAAAAAAAAAGTGGAAGAAATGTGGGATGAGAATTATGAGAAATCCAATGAAATTATTGATAAGGAAACAAAAATAAATCAAGAGATAGAGGTTTTAGTGGATTTAGAGTACATGGAATATTCTTCAAGGTCTTATCAACAATGGATGTACATTTTTATCATTTGTGGTGAAGAGGGGCACAATTTATTTGAGTGTTTTTTTTGGGATAATGTACATGTAAATTTTAGCACAACAATCAGGTAGGGCACAAGGAGGTGTAAGAGGATTTTAAAAACTATATGTTTCTACAAGGAAGCTTTTCTATGCACAAGCAAAGAAGGATATCCGATGCCTTTTATGTTTTCAATTATTTTCACCAAATCTTGACAAAGTTTAAAATAAGGTTCCTCTTTTTTAATTTTGAACCATACTTTGCAATATATTTAATGATTACATGTTGAGAAACAACTAGATGAAATTAATTGTCATTATATTGCCACAATCTAAAAAGATTAACATTGTAAACATTTCTAGCATATCATCAATACGTGCTTGCTAATTTATTTATTTTGTATTTATTATTTATGATTTAATATTGATTAATCACATTATCCTTTCGTAGAGTATTATAGTGATATGCAATAATACACTCCTTTTTGTGCAAGCACAAATCTACACTACACTTTGTATGTCTTTGAAAAACATGCTTTCTTTAAAAAATTCTCATAACCTTCATGTGACGATTGAAAGAATAAAATTGTGAGGTTTTCAAAGGTAGGGATCATCATTTAGGATTCAAGAAAGCATTAAATGTTATATATTATGATGGATGTCGCAAATATTTAATGTTTTTATATGTTTAACAAAGAATGTATTCTCAACACACACATTGGAAGAAGGGATATTCTTTCTCCTTCTAGATCTTGACACATTTTCTCTCTTTTAACTCCTACAATGATATAAAAAATCAATGAAACTAATGATTATAGGTTTTGGAGAACTTATGGGACAGCCATTTTTGTTAATCCCTCTTATAAATAAATTGCCATGAATTGTAATTTGTGTAAATAATATATGAAAATGTAACAATGTTCTTTCGTTAAATCACATCCTTAGCTTTTGTGGGTTATACTAAACCCATTAGAGGAAATTCAGCCTAAAAGTGGCCTCCTAAGGAAAAATAATAAAATAATAGTTTAAATAATAAAATAGGAGTTATGAATTTTGGAGGAAAAAGAACAAAACTACTTTTTTTAATTGTATTTTTAGCTTATCTCCTTATATATTTATCCAAATTTCAAGTGTAGACACTCGCTAGATGTAGAATTAAATTCCACATCCAACGAGTACCTATTATGCATGCTTTTGAGAAGATCCACATTGATAAAAAAATGAAGCTACATTAAAAAATCGTGTTGAACACGTTTTTTTAATTATATTGAAAAAAAATTGAAAATACATTAAAAAAACGTGTTCAACACGATTTTTTAATGTAGTTTCAATTTTTATCAATGCGGGCCTTCTCAAAAGTATGCATAATGGGTACTCGTTGGACGTGGAATCTAATTCTACATCCAATGAGTGTCTACACTTGAAATTTGGGTAAACCTATAAGGAGATAAGCTAAAAATAAAAGTAAAAAACAAAAATAATTTTTCTTCTTTTCCCTCCATAATATTTACATGTACCTCTTTTTAAATTTAAAGGATTTTGATTGGTTTACATTTTTTTTTTTTGCACAAATTCAGTTGTATTGTATTATCTGAAAAGGAGGAGAATAAATCCCTCATTACAAAATTTCCTTGATCTTGATACAAAGTCGTTTTGTCTGCTGGGGAAGCATTACATCATGAGTGCTACTAGAGCTGCTATTTTTTTTCCTCCTCTTTGAAGTAGAGGTTGTTACATTTGTGCTATGTTGATGGAAAAACTATTCTAAGAGCATATTACATTTAAATTTTATTTTTAAACTAGATTTACTACTTTAATTCTAGACAAAGCATAAAGGATTTGATGATGTGAAGGATAATTTGTTCACAGTGTTCTCACTGCCTCTGTGTCTACTTCCTTGATCCTGAGAGGTGGAGCCTTGTTCAGATTTTTTGATGAGATCTTCCCTTATGAATTTGAGAGACTCTTCCAGGTGATTGAATCGATTCTTGACTATCATTAGATATTTGTTGCAGGTGTCCCATTGAGAGCGAAGGACAACCATCTCTGCTTTAGTTCAAGCCTTGTCTTGCTGAATTTGGCTTCTCAGGCTTTCTATCACCACTATGTGGGATTTGCAGAATGCACATGGATGTTGCCTGTCATCTAAGGGGTCCATTTTCTGAAGAAGAGCGTGTACACTTGCTTTGAAATATTATATGTTTGTTGTTTCTATTTCTTTGATTGCTGTTGCACACTTTTTCGGCTTCTGAATAGGTGCTCCTCTGATTTTTTGGAACCGCGCTTCTGCCTAATTCGGTGAGAAAAGCTTGTATGTTGCAATATGGAAAGATCAAAGAATGAAAGGCTGAAAGAAGGGTGAAGTGGGGCTCCAGAAGATGGAAATGAGTGAGAAAATGGTGGATGTTGAGAGGGGAGGGGTGGGAAAAGAGGGCGTTGTAGGATCGCAGAGATGGCTAATGCTCCACGCAGATGAAAGGAGGTGCAAGGAGGGAGGAGGGCACTATGAAAATATGGGATGAGGGCATTGCGAGAGGGAGAAAGGAGATCGCAGCGAAGTCTAGAATGAGGGTTGTTAAACACACGCATAGTGGATGAGAAAGTAAACACACACAAAGGGAAAGATAAAAATTAGTTGCATTTCTATTACTCATAGATGTACATTTATATTACATTAATGTGACTCTTGGATTCCGCATTCCAAGGTAACTTGGACTCCTTTGTGATTGTTTGGCTTCCACACCTACCCATAGAGGATTAGGTGTCCAACATTCCCCCCTTAATCCGAAGGGGTATGTGTGAGTCCAAGAAGAGATTTGTAATACAAATTTGCAAAGTATGCATGGTAGCAGTTAGGCTGAATCAACTCTCTGAAATGTTGGCATAAAGAGGTGGTTTAAGGATGACCACCAACACTGGAATGCAACGCTTATTGCAGTTCCCGGAACTCTTCCAAATCTGGCAAGAAGCTGAGGGCTTCTACTAGAGGAAGTATCCCTCATATTTGAAGAGGGAGACCTTCAACCTAGAATAAGGGAGGTCTATAACTTGTGATGGTTTAAGTATGACCACCAACATTAGAATTCTTGATGCATTTCCCGAAACTCTACTAAGGCTGGAAAGAAGTTGAAGTCTTCTACTAGAGAAAGTGCTCTGAATTCTTTGAAGAGGAAGAATATGAACCTCGCATAGATGGTTTAAGGTTTTCCATCAACCAAAGGCATGCTCATGGGCATCTGTGTCTCTGGCTACAACTCTGAATCTGGAATGACGAATTGTGTCTCAGGCTCCCTTGATGTGGCTTCGAAGCTCATAGATGACTACCATTTTCCCCCCTGTCAGGTACAAGGTGAGATGATGGAGAAAAATCAACTGCAAGATTGTTCAATATTCTAGAACAAGTTTTGACATGTGACTTAAACATCTTCTTGGATGTTGATGCCCATTTCCAAGAAGCGATCCATCCAAGATGAATCTTTGTTCTTACAGGAGGCTTGTTTCTGAAGCATCTTTGTGAAGAGTGGGTGTGTTGACCATAGTGCTTGCATGGGTGAAGATCAAAACAATGATCTTTCATATGGCCAACTCGATCACAGTGTTGGCATTTTTCAATTTGCTGTTACTACTGTTGAAGAGGAGCAGGATCTGGAATAGCTAAATGTGAACTGTCATAAAGAAATCCGACACTCTGAAATTTGATAGGCTTCGAGTAGTCTGGAATATGAAAGGACACATCCTTGTCATATCGAAGACCTATTCTGTGCTTGTTGTGGACAAGCTCTTCCCAAAGTCTAATGATGGGCTTGGGAAGTGCAGACTGAGCTGCTGCATCTGTATGTAAATATTCTCTTGTACAAGGAACTGAATGTGAGTTGAATGCAACTTATATTCTTGCTTCTGATGGGAGTCCCTCTCAATTTTATAAACAGAAAAAAGTTCAGAATGATTACTCCGCTGGTGTAGTTCTTCTTGCTGGAATTGAGATTCAAGCTGTAAAAACTCAATCTTGTCTTGTGCATCATGTAAACAAGTTTGAAAATAAAAAATGGTATCCTTATTGATTCTAACTGTACTTTCGGTGGTAGGCGCCATTAGAGTTCTCAAAAACTCTAATAAATTATCAATTTTAGGCATTTAGAAACTATTTATGCAATAGTTAATATATCACACCAAGGAATTTAATATCAATCACCAAGGCATATTAAAGAATTATATGCCATTCACCATTGCTTTAACATTACTTTCAATGTTGCAACTATTGATAATATTATTGTATTCAGCACCTCAACTTTCGAGAGAACCTCGAAATACCATCAAAGACCTTCATTGTTGCATGTGTTTCCAAATAGTCGAGTCTGCAAGTTTTGTCCTTTAATTGTTCGTGCAAGTTACTACAATCTGAAAATTCTGTTCTTTCTTTATTCGTGATGGATCTCTAATCTTTAGTTGTGCAAATATAACTCTAAACAATTATAACATCTCATCCCTCATTTGAATCAAAATGGGTGATTCTTAACTCCACACTAACATTTAATTTTCTATACACTTTTTCAAGGAGAAACTTTGATGATAATGTGATATTATTTTTTTTGGCATACCATTCGGTCTATCGACCAGTCTTTGACAAAGAAGTATGGCAACTCAGTCCTCTTCACATGCACGCTTAAACAAAGAAAATTTTCCTTTGGTTTAAAGTCAAGGCAATGCCTATGGATTCACCGTACTGCTTTCTCTACTTTCAATTTTCAGTACTGTGCAGCTAAGGTTCCATTTCACCGATAACATTCCTCCTCCTCCCACCGGTCACTGTTCCTCCTCCGTCGACGATGAAGGTGTTAGTCAGCTGCACCTTGTATAATAACCCTCTATCAATTTATCTGCGAGCACCGTTGGAGCGAATGAGGCTGTGTGTTTCATGGGAGTGGAAGTAGGGGAGGGGAGGGAAGGACTGACGGGGAGGGAGAGGGGGAGGGGAGAGTGGGGGTGCTAAGGGGAGGAGGAAAAGTGGGTGGCTGCTACGAGAGGGTCACGGTGTGAGGTGATGGCAGATGGAGGAGGGAGATGGCAGTGTCAACGGAGGCTGCGTGAAGGAGATGCAGAGATGAGCTGACTGGGAGGGAGGCTGACAAGAGGGAGATGAAGCGGTGGAGGAGGTGAAAGGTCGTCGGGAGGGATCGGAGAGTTGAGCGGGTGGGGAGTGAGTGGGTGAGGGAGGCTACAATAAGGTTGAGGCCGAGCTGTAGCGTGGCCGAGAGGGATGGGAGTGCAAGTGTGAAGGAAGTGAAGGAGCAAGGAGATGGGAAGCAGAGAGTGAAGGAGTCGACACAGGTGGAGAGGGATATGTGGAGTCACAAGGGATAGAAGAGGGGCCCAAGGGAGCTACGGCACAGAAGAAAATGGCTGCAACAACAATGACGTTGAAAGTATGGAGAAGAGTCTGTTGATACACCTATATCCCTTCAACAAGAATTCTAAGCGATATTGCAGAGAATAGAGAGCAGTGCCAAAAAACATTCGACACATCATTCCCACCGAATCGTCATGCATAAGCATTGAAAATCGAACCAAGGCTCAAGGAATTCAACCAATTTTCATGCAGAGAAAATTATGGTTCACGAAAGCACTCAAACGAAGACTGTCGACTGCAGGTGGAGGTGGAGGGGCGATGTAGGAGAAACACATTCACCCCAACAGAGTCATTAAAATCGACATACCATAGTCAAATGCCGGATTGACAACAAACAATCTTGTACCTCTAGTTCAACAAATTTGATGGAAATTTCAGATCATTCAACAAATCTTCAACTCTGCTATCATTTCTGGAACAAGTACATTAATTCGCACTCGCTGCCTTCGGCCTGTTCCAGTTTGACCCCAAGCACTATGTCGATTTTCCTCTTCATTTCAATCTTTCCATCACTCTACAGCCTTTTCAAGATCAATTAAGCGTCTTTCTAAATTCCAGGGACGTAGATAATCAACCATCGGCTCTGAATAATGAACATATAAAAATTCAACGTAGAAATAGATATGACAGGCTCATAGATGCGATATTTGAGAGATTATTAATGTATAGACATATGCACAACAATCTTGAAACAACCAGATTTAAATCAACACACTGCAACCACATGACTTAGAGTGGAACTGGCCACAAAACAACACTGACTCAACTTGGAGCAGAGAATGGCAAGGCACAAAACCTAGCACATAAGCGCACAATGAGGAAGATGAAGGCCACTCATCATGGCTCTGATACCATGTTAAACACACGCATAGTGGATGAGAAAGTAAACACACACAAAGGGAAAGGGAAAGATAAGCATTAGTTGCATTTCTATTACTCATAGATGTACATTTATATTACATTAATGTGAGTCTTGGATTCCGCATTCCAAGGTCACAGGACTCCTTTGTGACTGTTTGGCTTCCACACCTACCCATGGAGGATTAGGTGTCCAACAAGGGCGCTGCGAAAGCAAACAATGAGTTAAACCAAATAGAGGCACATGTTTTATAGCCCAACAGAGAAGAATCTCTACTAAGAGGAGTCGCGAGAGATAGCATGGAATGTAAGTAGAGAGTACCTATCGCAGAGATATGGTATATCTTTAGGAGATCGAGCTTGATATGATTTTTGGATATGAGCTGTGATATTTCAGAGAATATCATCATGGTGTATCTGTTGTTTTTCTGGTCTATGAAAGGATGGAGGTGCTTTAAGGCAATAAAGAAGGAAAATAAATCATGGAATAGGGATATGAGATGTGATGCCATCAATTATGACTTGTCCAATATTTCTCTGTACTCCCTCATTTTCTTGAAGATTTGATTGCTTGTTGTTTGCTCTAAGAATGTGATAATATTAAATATTTCCTATATTCTTTGCTAAACTTTTTGCTCTATACAGGATTTGGTTGAGGGCAGCGATTTTTGGAGGGGACTTCCTCACCATTGCTTGGATGATGAGAGAAGAATCTTAAAAAATAATTGCATTATTTATTTTCCTATCCCTTAGGATTTTGAGGCCTAAAATTAATCCGTAAGCCTCTACATTATTGTTTGACATTTTTCCTAATCCCCAATTGTATGATATCTGATTAGTTTTATCTTGTGGGATGATGAGGCCCCCTGATCCTGCTTTGCTCGATTTTTTTTTGACGCTCCGTCAAAGAAAAGTTAGGCTCTGTTGAGAGAATGAATCCAGCTCTGAAATTCTGCCTCTGCGTTTCTAATTTTCTATATTTTTTGAACCCTTGTGTTCTTTTGATGAAGACTGAAGCTGATCTTATTGATGGAAAAACCAATCTAGCTTCTTTCGCCATCCTAAAGTTGTGCCATGTCTATTCCATAGAGCCCTTTGGCTGAGAGAAACTCAATCATCAATCCCCAGGATTTTGAAGTTATTGTATTTACTGTGGGGATTTTTTTTTTGAAAATTTTCCCATTTCTGGCTAGCCAAATTTGCCAACAGAGAAAGGATTGGAGGCTGCTCTAGAATCTTTGGACTGTTGATTTGTTTTTGAATGAGTGTGGAAATATTCTTTTCCATTTTCTAATAAACTGACTTAGAGGAAGCCTATAATTCAAATTTTCTTCAATAGGCGCTACCATCGCCTCCCAAAAATTTCTAGAAAAGGGACACTCTAGGAAGAGATGCTGGATTGTTTCCTTTGCTTTCATACAGAGAGGGCATTGCGATGGTCCACATATTCCTCTCTTCTTTAAGTTTTCTGTTGTTAATGATTTTTTGTGTAGTAATGTCCATAAAAATATTTTTATCTTAGGGAGGGTTTCCACCTTCCAGGCCTGCCTCCAATATTTCCATTCTTGCTGCCTCTGATGCTCTTGAATTTTTTTATATCCAATCTTAATTGTATACTCTCCTCCTGTTGGTATCCAATAGTAGGCATCTCTGATGTTTTTGTCAATTGGTGCCACACTAGCAAGAAGAGAAGTCATGATATTCCATTGATTTGCTATTTCAATGGGCATATTGGGTTTGGCCCATTGTTTCCATACACCATCTAACTCCCAATTGGAAATATCTTCCAATTTTTTGTATACTTCCCTTATCATCCATCTCTTTATATCCTTGATGTATGGGTTACTGTCTAAGGGAGGATGTCCCATTATGATATCCTTCCATAAATTTATTTGTTCCCCATTTCCTGGTCTCATAGAGATGTGATCCTTAATTAAATGAATTGCTCCAGAGATTACTTTATATATTTGAGTGCAGGGTCTAGTTGGAGGACTTTTTTCCAGAATAGAGATTCTTAGTGCATTGAGGTACTTTTCCTCTAGTGTTGACTTCCACCAGAGTTTTTCTCCTGTTAGAAACCTCCATGCAATCTTATTTCCCAAGGCTAGATTCATTATTCTAGGGAATTTTATGGAGAGTCCTCCATTTTTGTAAGGAATTGTAACTTGTTTCTAGTTTCCTAGACTGGATTTTTTTTTTCTCTTTTCCCACCTTACCACAAGAAGCTTTTGATTATAATTTCTATTTTCTTGTGGATGCTTGCAGGGGCTGCGATGATAGCAAAGTTGTATAAATGCAAAGCTGCAAGAATGGATTTGATGAGGATGATTCACCCTGCTTGATTTAGCCAGAGCATGCCCCAACCTTGAATTTTTTCTTTCATATTCTCAACATATTTACTCCATATTTCAGTCTTCATGTTTTTCTTGGTGATGGGCAGCCCAAGATATTGGAAATGATCCCAATTGTTCTGATAAGGAATTTCAAAAATTTGGGAAATCCGTTGAAGAATTCTAATGGGAGTATTCCAACTGTAGATGCAGCTTTCGCCATTGTTAACCAATCAACCTGATACATCCATGAAGTTTTCAAGGATGGTTTTGAATCTTATAGAAAATATGATAGAAGCTCCACCCAAAAGGAGTGTGTCATCAACAAACAAGGAGTGATTTATTCTTTTGGTTCCACTGTTGATAGAGAGGCCTGTTAAGGTGGAATTTCTTCTATTGTGCTCCAGTTTTCTGCTTAGAGAGTCAGCCATAAGAATATAAAGGAAATGGGACAAGGGATAACCCTACCTTATACCCCTTTAGCTTTGAAAAAATTCGCATGGTCTGCCATTAAAAAGGGGGGATATCCAAGGGCCTATTGTGCAAGCTTGGATTAAATTGACGAAGTCATCAGAAAAACCATATATTTTTAAAGCAGTTGTAAGGAAAGTGAGGTTTACTCTATCAAAAGCATTAGCCATATCCATTTTGAGGATGAAGTCTTTTTAATTTCTAGAGAGGCTAGTGTGGAGAGCTTCTTGCACCGGGATAATATTATCAACAATCAGCCAGTTGGGGACAAAAAATCCTTGATTTTCTGAGATAAGGGAGTAGAGAAGGGGTTTGAGCCTACTAGCAATAATTTTGGAGATGATCTTATAAGAGGCATTGTAGAGGGAAATTAGCCGAAATTGGTTGAGGATGGATGGATTGGGATATTTTAGAATGAGGGCTAGAAATGTGGAGTTGGTGAATCCCCCAATCTTTTTCTTCCTGATAACATATCTTATCATCTTCATTAAGTCCTTTTTTATGAGATTCTAGAAGGTGCGGTAGAAAGCAATGGTAAAGCCATCTGGACCCGGTGCCTTGTCCGGCTGCAAATCCCAAACAGTTGCCTTGACTTCTTCTTCTGTGACTTATTTAGTGAGGGAGTTGTCTATTTCCATATCAATTACCTTTGGAATATGCTTTAAAAAATCTCTTGAGTTTGCCTAGCTATCCACTGCTGTCAAGAGGCTTTTGAAGTGTCTAAAAACCTCATTTTTTATTTCTTCTTGGCCCTTTATTTCTTGTCCTTCTTCTCCATTTATTTTTTCTATGTTGTTCCTTATCATTCTTGTTCTAGCTGAGTTATGGAAAAATGTGGTATTGTTATCTCCATCTTGTATCCAAAGCTGCCTGGATTTCATCCTCCATGTTTCTTCTTCTTGTCTATTATTCATGTAGATTTTCCATTAGATTTATTTTTCCTTTGCCTGCTTCTCAACTGTGTTGTCAATGCTTTCCATTTCCTCTTAGATTTTTGTTAGTTCATGCTTTATGGTCTCTTTTTCTCTGTGTGGCTCCTTGTAGTTGGCCTTCGCCCAATCTTTCAATTTTTCTTTGATAGCTTTTAGCTTTGATTCCCATATGTATGTTGGTGAACCACTGATATTTTTCTTCCAAACGTTTTCCACCTCTTGTTTGGCTTCTTCATGGATGCCCCAAAGCTGATTATATCTGAAAGGGAGGGGACCATAGTTTTCAGCCATTCCAAGTTCAATTAGAATAAGTTTATGGTCTGAAGTTGCCGAAGGAATGATTCTTGAAGATACTCTGTTGTAGCTGGCCACCATTCTGTCTCGGATGAGAATCCTATCCAACCTTTCCTTGATGTTTGCCTTCCCTATTCTTTTGTTGTCCCATGTGTATTTTCCATTTTTTGGAGGGATATCCAGGAGGTTGCATTGTTCCATAATTTCTTCTAAATTCTCCTTGTTTGGGTCATGCAGAAAGGTGCCTCCTCTCTTTTCCTCTGCCTTGAGAATAAGGTTGAGATCTCCTCTTACAATGAGGTTTTCTTCGAAATCCTCCATTGTGTTTTCTCTTAGTGTTCGCCAGCATGTCTCTTTGTCCTTGTAGTGATTAGGAGAATATATATTGTAAATGCTGATTTTTTTTCCATTTTCTGCATTTTCCAAAATTTTGTTTATCTAGTACTCTTTTTTTGTGGTATAGTGCATGTACCATTTTCCTTTTTTCCATATGGTGAAAATTCCTCCCGAGGCTCCATTTGCTGAAATTGCTTGCCCTTCATAGCTTTTTTATTTTGCTATTGTTGTGTCCACTTCTTGACTATTGATTTTTGTCACTTGGATTATGAGGATGTCTGGTTTTTCAGTTTTTATGAGGTATTTTAGTAAATTTACTTTGGAGGGGTGACCCAGCCCTCTGCAATTCCAAGAGACAACTATCATTACTTACTATTGATGGTGGTTGAGGGACCCTTCCCTTTGTGAGCCTGTTGTGCTTTCTCTTTATTCTTTGGAACTTTTTCAAGGAATCTTTCAAGACCCTGTTGAGTTCCCAAAGATAAATCTTTAATTGTTTCCTCATCCCTTATTTCCTTGTTTGATTTCCTTCCAAATTTCTTTATGTTTTCATTGTTGAGAGGAGTTTCTTTTGATTGGTTCTGAGTGAGGACTAAATCCAAGATGTGGAGGAGAGGGTTGGAGAGGGAGATAGGATCCTCCTGCTGGGAGAAGAAGCCTTGAGAGGGGGGGGGGGGGCATGGGAGCCTGGAGGTGGTGGGGAGTGAGAGGTCAGTGGGATGGGGTTAGGGGAGATAGTGGAAATAGGAGACTCAGTTGGATTGAGGGCATTGGATAGAATATCAAAAGGATTGGTTCCCAAGAAGGACTCAGGGATTGAGGATGAAGGTTGTGAGGTGGGTTTAGAGGTCGGGGAGGGAGGGGCAGGCAGAGGTGGAGGCTGGGGGGTAGGTTGAGATTTTGTGGCCATATTTTTTTTTTCACGTGTTCCCATTTCAGATCCAGGTTTTCTTCTACAAATTTTTCGGTTTCTTCTTTCTTACTACATCTATTTGTGAAATGGTTGTACTCGTGACATACCTTGAATTTGAAGGGGATTTTCTCGTATTCCAGCTATTGTATGTGTGTCCAGTTGTCGACCTTGAGCTTGACGGCTTCCAGGAGACCCATTCCAAGATCCACCTTGACGCAGATCCTTGCACAAGCCTACATGTTGTCTTTGGGTTTGCTTCTGTCTATATTTTTTCCAACTATGTTTCCTATTGCACGCACTAATTCATCTCCCCAACAGTGTAGTGTGAGGTGTGGTAATCTGACCCAAACTGGAACAGCATTTGGGACGTCCAATCCGGATCAAAATCAGGAGTCCAGCGGTTTAAGCATGGTCCTCAGGTGTCCATGAAGTATGGTCCACTGTGAAAAATAAGATCCTGATCACTCTTGGGTTCAAAATGAAATGTATAGTAGCCTCTGCCACAGAAGCGAATGGAGAATTTCCCTTGGGTGAAATGAACCCAATTCCTTTCAACCCATTTCTGAACGGTTTTGGGGGAAGGCCACAATCTTGTGAACTAGCCAACCAGACCTTTCTCAAAAAGAGAGATCGCAGCTTTCCTGGGCAGAGTAGGCGGCAACGAGATCTCAGGGATAGAGTCCAATTTTTTTACAAACTTAGAGATAGTTGGTCTGGCCCGTTGAGGACCCAAAGAGTCAATCAAAGAGGCGAAGGCAGCCACTGCTGCATCAAGATGTGTATTGTTCGATGGAGATGCACCAACATTGGGGGAAGGCTGACCCGGATCTGGCTCTGGGGAGGCCATGAGGGCGGAGGCCCTTCACCAGAAGCGCGATGGCTGAGGCTGTTGCTAGGTCACACAGCACAGCAAAAATGAAGCAATAATATTTCCAATTATTGGTTTACATATTATGACATGGAAAATATGTGAAAATTTCATGGGAAATTTTAGGCTTAAATTTCCGCTAATGATTAAAATTTGAAGGTGGTTCATAATTTTCATGAATTCAAGTGGTCTCTTTAGTTGTTGTTACATCTCAATTTTTAACTACATGGTATTAATTTCAATGTTTATTTTATCTTAGTTTTATTATTTCATTCTCCATTTTTTTCTTGTTTCCAATCATATGTCCTAATGCATACAATATGGAGAAGGTAATATGAGAAGTGAGACAACTTGAATTGCTTATATTTGGATGAATTTGTTGAATTGCTTGATATTGTTGTTTTCTCAATGCAAGTCGTCTTTTTCTCGCATTTCCTCTTGCTTGGCACTTTATTTCCTTTTAGATATTGAAATATTCAATTTCCCATGTTTATTGTGAATTATTGTGTAATTTCCACGTTCAAATATTTTTCTATGAGAAAATGTTTGCTTTTATTTTCTCATGCATTCAAATTTGGGAAGCTTTCTTTATTTTTTGGGTTGACGGTAGGAGCTCGATCAAGTTCCTAGTTTGTAGCATTTAAAATCAATGCCATTTATTAAAGTTGGTGAGTGGTTAATTTTTAAATGGATATTGAGCCACTCGCTAGCCACGTTAATGGATCAATCGAGGGTTTCTTTAACCCTCGCTTAAGCTATTTTAATTTTAAACTCTAGCGCTCAATTGAGCTATTGAGTTCCTAAACATCACAGTTTTAGTGTTGGAAATACTGAGAGGGGAGGTGAATCAGTATTCCTTTCAATTAGTATTATTATTAATATTTCAAAGTATTAGTTAATCTTCAATTATTATCAGTGTTTGTACAATGATAGTAGTAAACAAAAAGAACACAAATGCACACAATTTTTAAGGTGGAAACCCTCTCCGGAACAAAAGCCACCTGAATTATTTTCTAATAATTCTTTAATATTCAACTCCAATTGAAAATAAAGCTCCAACTTCCTAGAATATAGAAAAGCATTACTCTCCAGCTCCCACTGGATGGACACTCCAACACGTGAGATTCTTCAGTAGTCAACTGAATGGATGCCCCAACACCCAATGAGCTACAACTTACCCTAGCACCACCCTACCACCCTATAGAAGAATAAAAGAAGAATGGATTCCCGTACCAGGGAAAATGGTCCACTTTACAATGATATAGAAGGATGTAGAAGAAGAAGACACACTAGACCATAACCCCAACTATGAAACAACTACCTAATGATGATCCTAGACCTCCCGACACTACCTCTTCAACTCTTGGTAGATAGACACTTGTACAATTTTTACAATGATGCATTTACAATGACTTAGTACAATGATACCTTTATAATGACTGTATGCAGTGTTGCCCACTTGAAGACTTCATGTGGTGAAATTATTGTTGTTGTTATGCACCTTAATTACTGCTCTTATCATGCTACCCTCTGCTACACCTTGTTTTTCTTTTTTGCCATAGAAAATTTGGTCCTTTGCAGCCCTTGACAACACATGATCTAGCTTTTTCTTTCCTTCTAGGAGCTCGATATTGAATCTAGTGTATCTATATTATTTCAGATCCCCAATATGTTATTTTTGGTCCTGTAGTAGTCCTATGAGTCTTCTTTCCAATTCCATAGGTCTAACCCAATTTGGATTCTTCAAGGGAGAGTTATGCCCAATCACTCACAGTGCTCTAATTATGGACTGGTTCATTAGAGTGAAATTGTATTATGTGCCACGTATCACTTTTTCTTCATTCAGATATGAAATTGATATAGAGAAAACTAAAGTCCATGCATTATCCACCACTTTTTACAGAATTCAAATCCGATACTCAGAGAGAGAGTTATGACGATTTTCCCAAGGTCACTTCTTTGAGATGAAGTTCAAGAGCCTGCAAAAACACTGACTTCCATAGATCATATCTCTGAAAATATTATGAACCTTGATCTAAAATGTTTACAGGAGCTTTCGCAGGATTTTGAATTTGCCGCATAAAAATTGCAGCTTCTGAACCTTCGTAGAAAAATATTTATAGCGCAAATGCCACGATGACCTGTTTTAGGTAGAAAAATCCCTACATAAGGAGGATATGAGGATCACAATTTATATAAATCCTTAGGTTGAGAGGGTATTCAACAAGTGACCATGGGAGGGATTTTAGGAGCTTAAAAATTATTACTTATTGACTTTTCAATGAACCATGCCACAACCCCATGGGGTTTTAGCCCACTAATCGAGGTTAAAAACTTCAAACATGAATATCTCTCAAAACGTGAAGAATTACGTGGCATGCCATATATCAATGGAAACATCTCGATAAGAAGAAACCATAAAAAACATTATTGACCTAGAATATAGTAATTTGGTAGGTCAAAATTCACATGCAAGATCGGGGTAGCCCCTGGTGCTACTTGGGTTGACATCAATGACAACCATTGATCAACAATCTCTCCCTTTGGTATTAATAACAACACAAGTACTCCCCATGCGATCACGACACCTCTTCCTACAACATTATCTCCCCCTTTGACATCAATGGCAAAGCGTAACTCCCCCTGACACACAACCATCCTGCAGACCTGTACACACTTCCACTCCCCCTTTATTTTATGAATAAGGAAAATCTAATGAGAACTTGGGAGAATCCCAAGCTTATGGCAAATATATTCAAATGATTCACAAGTACTCTTATGATAATCAATGCTTCCTTCCCAATATGCATCTGTAAAAGCTTGCATAATGAGATTTTTACCCTTGGGATACCACAAGCCTTATTCCGATGTTCCCTTTAGATATCAAAGAATTATTTTTACGGCAATAATATTTGATTCTTTTGGTGCTACTTGGAATCTTGCTACTTGTCCAACTTCATGCATAACATCTGGCCGGGAGGATGTTACATAGGGAAAATTTTAAGAACCCCCTTAAATTTATATGTATAATAAATGGGCGAATCTCCATGATACATAGGAAAAAAGGAAGGTGATTTTATCAATAATATAATATGTATATATAATTTTTTGGCGAATCTCTCACCATATTATATTATCTTATAAAATCAAAATTGGGAATAAAATTCCTGAATGCGGGTGCCTCGTAGAGAGAAAGCGGCATGACACACGACCCCCCCTGCACCAAGTAGTTTTCCTCGCCACGAGGCAGCACATGGCTCTGGCGTGGGTGCCATTAAATTCTCCTTGCTAGCTTCGAAGCAAGGCGCCATAACTGACACTCAATTCCACATTCATTTCCTCCGTCGTGAACTCTCTCCGGTCTGTCCTGGTTGCAGAGCACCTTGGCCATTTATGGGCAATGGTGACAACGCTCCTCCACATTTCTCCCTTCGCTTCTCTATCAGGTTGGATCTCTGCTCTATTTCTTCTGGTTGTGCCTTCGCTCCTCTATCATCCCTTCAGACTCCCTCCGCCCACTTGACCCACGCTGCCTTCAGTCTCTTTGCTCGCCCTTCGCTCTCCATTCATCCCACTCAGTTTCATTCTCAGAATTATGCCGCTCCCATGCCTCGCTACCATCATATGCGTTATTGCAAAGGTGGAGGCTAAGGTTCGCTCGCCCACCCTCCTATCCCTACAATTGCGGAGCGTACAGTGGATTTTTCCTTGGCCATGGATGTACTGGAGGTTCTTAGCCCTCGGCACCTCTCTGCCCATACTTCTCTCTAAATTCAGGACCTAACGAGCCCTAGAAGCATGAATAACATTCTTTTATCTAGAAGACCATCATTAAAGAATATGAAACCCATGCTTTAATAAAATAAAATTTTCTTGTTTGTTACATAGGATACATACTGAAATGAGAACAACAACAATTATGAAGAGAAAAACTACTTGCATTTTCAACAAATACTTAGTCACTCAACCAAAGGTTTAAGACTTAAATATCCTAAACTACTTAGGTGTGTTCACACTAGAAATTTTGGATATATAAGAATTGAAGTGTTAATAAGAAATAAAACTTAGGGAATTATAGCTAAAAGCCTAAAACATGCCATGCACCTTCCAAGAGATGGAATGAAGTGGTATCTAAGTATGAAAGTGAGTTTTTCTTTGGTGAAACGGTTAAGATGCGATGAGGTACACAAATCACGTAGGAAAAATGATGAGGTGCCATCAAAATGTATGTGTGAAATGATTTCACCTACGCAAAATTTATAATATGCTTGCAATAAACAAATTGCCTAGGTAAAATTATGGAAAAATGGAATGAACATGAATGAAACGAGGTAAGTGTATTACCACACCAAAGGATAATAATGATCTAACCCTGTAGCACAAGGTGAAAGTGACCAGGATGTGATTATTTTACACCTTGATGTTGGTTCATGAAGAACATTATGCACCACTGAAGCAACCTCCACTGATAATATAACCTTGCGAAGGCTAGAATCATCATTCCAACCAAGGCAACCACATTATTATCAAGGATAACCACTATGATGATCATTCAGGAAGATCATCACATGAAGGACTACTCTCAACCAAAAATAAGTGTGTTTGTGGTTCTTGAGCATCTTGCAAGTTACCCCTGAAATATGCATTTACCAAACATGTCAACATGAAGGGGTAACAACAACCACCAATGTGATCAAGTGGACAATGACAAGAACATGGCTGTAGGGGTTCTCAACCCGCAAAGACAAAACCCAGTTCCAACCTTGACAAATTGATGATATTTTTCTTCAAATAGGATAAATTATAGTCTCTGCTGAAATATTTATTGACTTGTAGATCATATGTACCAGTTAGAGCCAAGGAGAAAAACCCAATTCAAATGATCGCATGACCACTATACCTCCATGTCAAGCAGGCAATCACCGCTGCATAAGGAATCCCAACAGCAAGAAACTCTAAAGATTAAGGGCGGAGACTTGGAATTTGAGTTACACATACCAATACCAAACAATTTCAAGAAACAAGCTTGGATATTTAATCTAGGCTCCACAGGTATCCCAATCAACCAGTCCCATGCAAGGAACATTGGTTAGCATACCCTTGTAGCACAAGGTGAAAGTGACCAAGATGTGATTATTTGACCACCTTAATGTTGGTTCATGAAGAACATTATGCACCACTGAAGCAACCTCCATTGATAATCTAACCTTTCTAAGGCTAGAATCATCATTCCAACCAAGGAAACCACATTATTATCAAAGAGAATCACTATGTTGATCATCCAAGAAGATCATCACATGAAGGACTACTCTCAACCAAAAATAAGTGTGTTTGTGGTCCTTGAGCATCCTCCAAGTTACCCTTGGAATATGCATTTACCAATCATGTCAACATGAGGGGTAACAAAAACCACCAATTTGATCAAGTGGACAATGACAAGAACATTGTTGTAGGGGTTCTTGACTTGCAAAGACAAAACCCAGTTCCAACCTTGACAAATTGATGATATTTTTCTTCAAATAGGATAAATTATAGTCTCTGCTGAAATATTTATTGACTGGTAGATCATATGTACCAGTTAGAGCCAAGGAGAAAAAGCCAATTCAAATGATCGCATGACCAATATACCTCCATGTCAAGCAGGAAATCACCACTACATAAGAAATCCCAACAGCAAGAAACTCTAGAGATGAAGGGAGGAGACTTGAAATTTGAGTTACACACACCAATACCAAACAATTTCAAGAAACAAGCTTGGATATTTAATCTGGGCTCCACATATATCCCAATCTACCAGTCCCATGCAAGGAACATTGGTCATCATACCCTTGTGCTGCATGCAAGACACACCACAAACCTTTACCCTTGTCTTCTGTCAATTAACTGTGCTACAGCTAATGCACACAGCCACCATTAGCATACCATTAAATGCTTGGAAAAAAGTAGTTAATAATTCCAAAGGGTCAAATATTATGAAAATATAATGCATTGCTTTGAATGTAGAAATTAAGTGAACCCAATTTTAGGCTACTAAGTGCATATTTACGAGGATCAAATAAGGAAGTATACAACATAATAAAGGTATGCAAAAATTTCAATATTTGAATCACATATCATAATTATCCTTAAGAAGCCTTTAGAATAAGGAAGAGCTCCATTCAAAGAGAGGGTATCCTTGGCCAGATTAATAAGATAAAAAATAATTATTAATGTCCAACAAATGACCCAAAAAGTAGGTCAATAGGACTGTGTTAGGTACTAAAGGAAAATGAAACATCTCTAACTGCATCATACTGGAATGTGGAAACAGTGAGGTGATACAGAGGCATAAGGAGAGGCTGCAAACCAGTCTTCTTTATAGCTTTAGTTACTACCAAAGAAGTCACAATATTGAAATAATTGACATATAGGCTTAAGAATCTAATCAGGATTTACATAAGATTCTTTCCTCCCAACCTGTATAGTAAGCAAGTCCAAAACTGTGCTCGAGTTCAATGGGGACTCTCGAGGTTTCATTCTTCTTGTAACATCAAAGTGCTTTTCCCTACGATTTATAAAATATGGAATGAAAAAAGAAGCAAAAGTAGCACCTTTTCTTGAATCATCAATATGTTGGAAGTTTATTAAGTTCCAAAGGAATCTGTCAATGACATCATGCATGCTTGGAGTCTATTTATTCAAGGAGTAGATACGAAAAAAATCTTCTGGCAATGTTAGGATGTAAGCTTTCGCCATATGTTCCTTCAATCTGACTGTGCATCCTTTCAGAGCAATTGTTTCTAACTTTCTATATGCTTCAGCTGCCCTATCTTTGGTAACCATAAGGAGGCGAGATAGATCAAATCCATTAACTATGGAGGCTCCTGTGATGCACTCTTAAATATTAAATATTATTATTTCAAGACCCCCCCCTTCTAGCAAGGTCTAAATATGAGCACAAGCTTTCTTCTGAACTAGAAAACTTCACTTCACTTTCATTCTCAATGTTTCCTAGTGGCTTCTCCAATTTTCCTAGTATAGCTTGTGGGCTAAGGCTCAACACATTAGAAAATAATTCTTTTAAGAGGAACAAGTAGTCTCTGCTAGTGCAAGCTAGTAGATTGTTGGAACATTATTACTGGAGTCATGTAGTAGCAAGCCTAAAGATAATAAATCTAGATTAGGTTCCATAATTGTACTCTTTGGTTATTACATAAATAAATAAAAGTATTTACCAACAAGTTGCAAATTGGTATATTATTAAGAAATGTTTTCTTTATCGAGTTTCTATTTGCTGTTACTTACAAAAAGGTTGCATGCTATCTTTTTGTAAAAATCCCTAAAGAAATTGAGAATATAGTTTTATTCAGTGTGTCTCATTGAGGAAAGGGTTATTTTTCATCAATGTGAAAATACTTGAAATGGTGTCACTATTTTAATAAGTAGCATACATAGAACATTGTAATAATTTGTGAAATAAGTAAGCTATCTACCTAAGGGGATATAATAGTTGATGAAATTATAAAATAGAGAATATGTCACACATAGATGGAAGAAGAAAGAATTTTTTTTTTTCTTATTTTGAGTCAGAGGAAGAAGAAGTAGAAATGGGTGATCAAGAAGATCAACCGTGGGGAAGCATCATGCATGCCTTGAGGAATTTAGCTAGGGACAACAAGAGTTGGTACAATGGAAATAAGAATTGGTGCAGTCCATCACTCAATCATTGACAAGCTCAATGCAAGGGAATCAACAGTATAACAACAGGAGTGGCACTGGGAGATCAAATGGCCAAAATATGCAGCATGAGAAAGACTTTAAATTTAGCCAAATTTAACTCGCAATCACCCACCAGAATAGCACATAGACCACTCCTACCAATTTTTTTATAAGAACAACCAAGGAATAATACAGGGAAAAAATAGAAGGATGATATTTTTGATGACTACGTAAATAATATCAGAAAATGTGGGGATATTTTCATTCTTCTATGTCATTGTAGGAATTTTGCACCATACAATATAAGGGTAGGCCTAGGGAACATGGATGGGGATAAAAAAACTATGATATTATGAAAAAGGAAAGAAAAATAACTCTGCCCACTTTTTATGGGACACTAGTTGTACTTCTAGGGCATTGGTTGAGAAGCTAGATACTTCCAAATCAACCCTATGACTGGGATAGAGGCAATCCAATATGATACTCTACATCTGGAACACAAAGTTTTTCCCTGTTGTGAGTTAATCCTATTGTGCATGAAGCACTACAATCTACCAACACATAAATTGTTCTCATCCAACAGGGAGTGGAAGATTTCACTCCCTAGAGCATCAATACGATGTTCACCACTCCTTCAACAAAGCAAAGGAATCGCTCAAGCAACCACATCATCCCTATGCACTGACCAACTCCTATTAGAAAAATATAAAACAAAAGCACCAATGCATCAGGAGTACAAAAATGACATTTTCCAGCCCCCATCCAGAGAGATAGTATGGTTGCTATGTAAAATATATACAAAATTCAATATGAAGGCCATGTATCATTATAATTTTTGAGTAAATGCACAAGTTTAGAAGTAGTGGGCAAGATCTACTGGGGACAAGTACAACCAATCAGTGATTCAATTCATTACCAGGAACAACATTCCCTCAATCCAACACATTTCATTTAGTTTCTTATGTAGTCTATACACTGTCACCTACCCCAAAATTCCTAAGGGAAAGTACAATTGATCAAAACATCATAACAGTCCACCTCTAGTAGCCACTGATATCAAAGACAAAACAAATAGCTTCTTCAACAAAATGCATTGCTTGTTGAAAGAGTACTCACATAGAACCACAGAAAAAACACAACAGTTATTGAGAGGGAAAGATGCTTATTTCTTCAACAAAGATTGTAATATTGTGTATTGTGCTTTGAAAACTCATCATCTACCCATTTCCTCCTCCCGAAGTTTTAGACAAGCTTCTATTATAAGAATTCTATAGGAAATTCATGAATGGTTTCATCCAGATCACAAAGTCCAAGAAATCACACTATTTTCATCCAATCAGTCTGGTCAAGCATACTATCATGAATCATGCCCATATACAAATTTATTCCAATGAACTGTCAAAGCTGGAGATCTTGATAGTTGAGCCAATCTTCCACTACAATCCTGAGAAAATATTGCAGAATTAATGAGAACTAAAAAACCTAGACTTTCAGCATACATAAACAATAAGAGAAGATTCATAACATCATGGAATAGAAATGGATTGGTAGAAGACTAAGGGGAATTTTTAAATGGGGAAAGAAACAACTCTTCAGGATTTTTTGGAGAAAGCAGAAAATAAGAGGGGCGTGAGGAAGAGGAAGACAATTATGGTAAGGTCATATTTACTTGTAAACTCTAGCTGTTACAGATATTGCCTAGATCTCAATAACAGTAACAAAATCACTTTACAGAGAATTCCTCCAGCCCTTCCAATGCATTCTTCTCCAAGTTTTAGGCAGCACAATCCAAAGGAGACCCAGCCGCTTCATAAAAAATAGAACAAAGCAGCCCAATCTCTGGTGTCCACTAAAAACTCAGCCTCCACCACAAAGGGCAAATCCACCAATTTTTTCTACAACTTCTTCATAATAACATGTGCATTACAACTCATACCCCTTATCCAAATTTTTCTACAACTTCGTGATAATAACATGTGCATTACAAGTCATGCTCCTTATCCAATTGTTTCTACAACAATTTCTTGACAATAACATGTGGCATTACAACTCAAGTCCAAGATGGCCGCTACCACCACATCACTTGCTAACTAGCCTGCCCTTTTCACATTTATGTGTGTAGAAGAGTCAAGGCCCTAGTCTAACCTTTTGCTATACACAGTTGGTCTTGAATGATAAGGCCTGCTGTCTACATTCATTGTGGGCAAAAACTGAGATATTGACCTTAAATTTTTTCCACTTAACCAACTGTTATACCTTGGGTGCAATTGGATTACTATTCGCAGGTTTAGGTGGGGCTGAAAAATGCTACCAACACAATATTTTGCTAGACAATAGTCAGCTATTCTGAAGCTTAAGCTTCCTAAACAAACTTATCCCATAAACTGCAGCTACACTGAGTATGACACGACTAATATTTCCAATACTCCCTTCAGAAAGGTGATACCGTGGCTCTCTTAAGTCTAACTCGTGTATTCTGCTACAAACTCATAATATGGGTTAGAAAAGACCATTAAGATTTGAAATCTGGAATTCTCATCTGACATTCTAAGATCATAATACCTATATTTGTCCAATGATACTTTGAGTGTAACGAAAAATCATATCCAAATAGTATCTCTGCTAGGTTTTATGCTTGAGTTTGTGGTTCATGGATTTATGGTCTAGCATAGTCCTTGTGGCCATTAATTCATGTCCCACCATCTTAGTTGGCATGATTGGGCCCTAATGGCCCACACCTATCATAAGGTCTTTAACAAACATTTATGGCTCAGCCTCAGCCCAAGGTAAGATCAATTCATCTGAACTCATCTTTAAGATAACTCTACAGAGAAACTTTGTTGCCGTAAAGAAGCTTCAAGATCACTTTCATTACCACAAAGCAACCCCCAAAGTTTGTTTACAATCTACAAGGTAGCGACAGTCCTTTTGAGGACATTTCCATTGATATACATCCAGAATGCCAAATTAGTTGCAGAATATATGAAAACATGCATATTTGTACATAAATCAAGATAGAAGAGGCCATCAACCATCATAGAACATTAATGATTACTTTTTTGGATCATCAACCATCTAGAATCTAGATTTTATCAATTACAAACAATCATACAAATTTTGAAGTCATACAATAGAAACTAGACTATTAGCTTAATGAATGAAATAGGCCATCTAGCAACTGCCAACAATAACATGACCAAATAGTTATGTTTACAAAATAGGCTATCTACAGTGTACACACTGAAATATGAAGAACAATAGGTCCAAAACAATAAAATGAGCTAGTTTCCAAACACTTCTCTATAAGTGTTTACAAATTCTGAAACCACCCATGTTGCCAAACGTTGTCATTGTGGGGTAGCACAACCATGCATCTTCCAAACCTGTACAGTAAGAAAGTCCAAATCTGTGCTCAAGTTCAATGGGGACTCTCGGGGTTTCATTCTTCTTGTAACATCAAAGTGCTTTGCCCTGCAATTTATGAAATATAGAATGGAAAAAATAGCACCTTTTCTTGAATCATCAATATGTTGTAGGTTTATTAAGTTCCCAAAGGAATCTGGAAACGACATCATGCATGCTTGGAGTCTAGTTCTTCAAGGAGTAGTTACGAAAAAATTCTTCTGGCAATGTTAGGATGTAAGCTTTCCCCATATGTTCCTTAAATTTGACTGTGCATCCTTTCAGATCAATTGTTTCTAACTTTATAGATGCTTCAGCTACCCTATCTTTTGTAGATTTTAGATTTCTATGGTCAGAGTTTTGAGTTTCTGGGTTTTGAGTTGACACAAAAATGTTCACTGTGGAGATTCCGAACCCGGAAACTCAATGCCCTATCTTTAGTAACCATAAGGAGTCGAGATAGATCAACTCCGTTAATTGTGGAGGCTCCTACGATGCACTCTTAAATATTAAATATGATTATTTAAAGACCCCTGCCTTCTAGCAAGGTCAAAATATGAGCACAAGATTTCTTCAAAACTAGAAAACTTCACTTCAATTTCATTCTTAATGTTTCCTAGTGGCTTCTCCAGCCTCTACCACTTCTAAAGTAGTTCTTTATAGGAATGTGAGAACGCAGGGAGGATTCTGGACAAATATCCCAGTAGAGGCATTGAAGATCTAATCATCTCATCAGGATATAATATATATACACTTCCCAAATAATCACCTTCAAATCTTAGCAGCTGCAACCCACTCATATCAATGGAACAGTTATTGAACTCCTGAGGTTGTCAGTTATGCACCACATAGGTTGCCAAGGCTCCTCCTCCTCCAAAGGCTATGCCCATTTTACAGAGGTGATCATGCAACATACATATTTTACTGTTGACCTCTACAAGACACTTGTTTTCCAAGTTATGGAGACTCAACAATCCTCCCCAACCAGATCTATCCTTTATTCTTATGCCCTATAATCTTCTTCTATGAAGAAAAAGTGATTGCCAATATTGAATTCTCTTCTTTCTTTTGGTGATCCATTTTTTTTAAATAAAAGGTTAATTAAGATATATTATATATAATCATGAAAAGAACTATAACTGAGAATCTGAGATACAAGGTTCCAGGTTTCAACAGTGGGAAAGGATCCCAAATTTCCATGAAGTGCCCCCTATCTATCATATTCATCCCATGAGACCAGAAGGGAGATTTAAAGAGACTTTATCCTATCCCTAACTACAACCACTCCCTAACACAAAGGGGGGTATCCTTTGTTATATGTATCTACATTTTTAACACAAAATGTCTTCATAGTAGAAATTATGAGCTACATTTCAGGTGCCTAACTGCACTGTACAATCTATCAAAAATATGAAACAAAATGAACTCATGAAAAAGGGATATTTATCCAATGCCAAAGCTTAAGCATACTACCAAAATGACAAAGAAAAGATACTGTAACATGACCCATACTGAAATGTTGATCATAGGGATTGGGATGTAAGAGACTTCTCCGCAGTGGGTTGTTACACCCCTTCTCATGGCTAGATAGAAAGATAGTTATCGGTAAATTTCTAGAGCAGCAAGGGACAGAGGAATTCCACAGAGAGAAAAATATATCTTTCTCCTCTTCTTCAAGTGTGTCATAGATAATTTTTAGCCTCCTTTGTATGTCTGAAGGAAGTGCTTTATATATTTTGCAGAATTGGGTGTTCAAATAATCCAAAACATTTTTTCCATGAAATGTTGCACCAATAGCTATCATAGATAAGGGAAACCCATCACAGGCATCCAAACACTATCTAAATACTTCATATCCCACTGCAGGATGTGGCTTGTGTAAGGCATGCAAGCCAATAACATTTTGAGAATGTTCTCTGTTGAGGCTTGTCAAATTCTAAATGGCCTACCTTCTGATTGCTGAGATGGTAAAATCATTGTTAATGTGGCTTGTCAACTTTTAAGTGAAGTAACCTTCTGATTCCTTAGATGGTAAAAATTTAAAATCATCATTGAGGCTTGTCAACTAAAATTAGGTTACCATAATGAGGGGCATTGAAGGAAAGATGTCCTTCACCGGTGAAAATAATGCATGCAGCTGCTCACCATGATCCATGTCATATAAAAATTATGAGGTTGAAAACATGAAATATGGTGTCTTAACATCACCATGCCTTCATTGATGCTATATATTGACTGACCCACTACAGTCAAATCCTCATAAAGTTTCCTTTGTAATGATGTTAAACAGCTCTTAGCTGTAACTTTTGTTCAGTAAAACAAAGAGCAAGATCGATTGTATCCTGATCTTCTCTTTAGTAAAACAAAAAGCAGGATCGATTGTCCATTCAATTTAATAGGTTCGTGATTTTCCTAAATGGACACCGGATCAACAAGAGTAGCATGATTTTTCTTATAATGGCATTCTAATTATATTTCAACACTACAATCAACTATTTTTTCTGAATGTTAATTTATCCTCATTCACACCTTTCCTTTCATCACATCCTAATATATTTCCCCGAAACAAGCAGTATCTTTGTTAAAATCCACAAGTTCCACCTCCATACAATTCATGCCAGTCCGGAAATAATAACATCCTTATCCATATTACTTCAAAGAAGTTTATCCTTATCATAGAAGTTTACACTCTCAAATAAGCTTCTTTATTTACTTTGAGAAAAATTATATGTTGCTTATCACACCTTAGACATACACTTATTTCTTGAGTAATATTATATTCCCACTACCCTGACACAAATCTTAAAAAGACAAGCAAGTAACCAACAACAGAAACTATTGTCTACATCCCAAGCAACTTCACACTTTACAAGCATTTTCACTATAGCTTGCATTTCCCTTAACCTGGCATCAAACTATCAAAATTCAAAAGATAGGCCAGCAACCAATATAACATCTTTGTAGCTAAGAGTAAAAATTAGATATATAGATATGAGATTCTATCCAGCTCAAACAAAAAAAAATTATATGGCCGCAATTTTTTTTTTCCCAATTGCTCAATTTGGTGACTCACCAAATATGTACAAAAGAATTCACATTTTTACAATATAAATACAAATGAAGATTTTTTGACATACAATACACTTTATGTTTGTGGCTGAATGGGCTAATCGTGTACATCATTATTTATTCTAGGTGCCCAGAAAACAAGCACCAATCATCATGTTGTATCAGAGTAATATGATCATGGTCTTGAGATTACCATAAACAACACTTCATTATGATAAGAAATCCACCTTTCTGGTTGTGTTTATTTCTGACATAGCATAGCCCACCAAACACACCACAATATTTGGAGGTAGACATTGTTTCTCTCTTTAGACCCATAAGAAGGTTATTTTCCTGTACAATTTTTTTTTTTCAAATTGATAAATGTAGGTAATTTACAACTATTGTCTACTGATATATAAAGCCAAGCCACATACAGCTTTACTGTTCAGTAGCCTTCTCATGAACAAGGTCTGAAAAAAAAATTGTAATATCACAGGGCCTGAACTATTGGCCAAGATTCTCCAAAATCTCCCAAAGGAAAAATTGTTGTTGGCTCTACTGCTAAGCTTCAAAACATCACAAATATGTTCTTTGCGTGAATCTCTATTATCTTGCAGCTTCTTAACAGCTTTATTCCTCTCATTATGAAACTGTTGAATGAAACATGTATCTATGATTAATTTGTTTAGTGATCAAAGCACATCTAACTTAGTTTGGCATGCTTCAATTTACCATCATGAGAACAAACAATTTACCCTCATGAAAACATGTATCTATGATTAATTTTTTTAGTGACCAAAGTACATCTAATTGAGTTTTGCATGCTTCAATTTACCCTCATGAGAAGAAGAATTATATCAAAAGAAATAATCTAGAACAAGAACAATGTTATAGAAGTCACTACCAAATGTTTGATATTGTGACACATACGATTAAAAAAACTTCAATAAGTTGTGCTCTTTATCTAATAACTTGTCCAAAACAGGTGGTATGTAAATAAAAGAAAGGAAAATTCTTTAGGTGGTTCAAACTCTATCCAAAATTTTGTAGGGGGTACGGATAAAACAAGGAAAAATACATTGAAGTTTCAACAAGTCCCAAATTTAATTGAAAAGTGCAATGAGGAAAAATTACAAATAATGTTCCCCTTAGTTTGGAGGTGTTCAGTGATGCAAACAAAAAGAAAAATTCTTAAGTAGGGCATTTTCCTGGAAGAAAAACGTTGCATTGTTTCACTCTGCTAGCATATATAAAAGCTTTTTACAGCTTCTATTGAAAAAAGGAAACATTAGAGGAATTCACATGCTAAATGGATTTTTAAAATAGCCTGCAAGTTAGTATACAATCCTAAAAATCCCTAAAATAGACATATCCTTAATGGCACCTATATTTCTTAGTGAAAAATCAACATTAAAAATTCTAATTAATGTGTGGAAAACACTAGACATCAACTGAATTACTCAAACCCAAAAGGATCATGATAAATCTAAAGTATAGAATCACCATAAAACTCACCTCACTAGAACCTGATGTACTCCTTTGATGCTTTGAATTTGATTGGAGAAAATCCATTTGTATGTATTCCAGCTCAGCTTGCAATTCTGCTTCAATGTCAACCATTCCAGTGACCTGTTGTGCAGGTTCACCAGTGATAACACTTACAACAGATTCATTAGCTTGAAAAGGGGTGCTGAAAAAGTTGGGATATTATTTTTCTAACTTCCAATTTGCATCTATGCATGGTTGTTCTTGTTGATATGTGTAATTTTCACCATGACAACCCTTGTGCATTTCACTGTCTTGCAGACAATCCTTTCTTTCATCAAGTTGTCTTTTTAATTCCTGAACCAAGCCTATTGTCTGATGTAATAATAAATTTAACTTGTTAATTTCACATTTTCCAGATGCAATCATGAACATAACACCAATCCCAAATCCATAACTGAACCATAATGCACCTGCCAAATTCAGCGTAGAAAACAACAAGTTGCATCAAGGTTACATCATTGTATAAATGCTAATGAGACACAATGTGGAGCTCTTATAAAAAAATCAGTAAAAAGTGGAAAAAATATGAAAACATATTACCTGAGTATGTTTACATCATGTGAATATCTAGTTAAAATACCAATTAAACATTAGCCACATCAAGCTGACGTATCGACTGAATTCTTGCTACAACCTTCTACAACTCCGAATGCAAGACAAGGTCATTTTCTGTGCAACTAAAATCTCTAGGGGTCAAACCCCTTCATAAATGCAATGAAAGCTTGGCTACTAGGTAGGTAAGCTTGTTATTGCTTGTGCCTTCCTAAACTAGATTACAAGAATTACTACAATCCTAAGTAATTTTCTAGACAAGCTTACCATAACTGAATCCAGACAAACTTACCAGAGTATAATATTCCACAACATTCAGCTTTTTCTGAAATTGACCAAATTTGACTTTTGCCCCTAAAAATTATTACTAAGACTTGAAATTGGGTTGATTTGATTCTTTGTACCTCTAACAGAAAGTATAATTGTGCAAAAAATATGAACTACAAATTAGGAACATGCCATACTTTAAATATTACATTGGACACATGTCCATTCATTACAATGCAAATCCCATTCTCTTGAGCACAATTTGTGATGCAAAAGTAAAAGGATGTCAACCTAATTTAAACCTATAATATTACAAGATTAGTTGTTTATGCAACAATATGGATAATAGAATTGACTAGCCATGTAATTTCTGTTCAATTCTTCATTCAATGCAAAGTTCAAAATTTTACTTTTATTTAATTGATATATCAGTGTCCACTCATGGCCAAAGATGGGGACTACAAAAATATCAATATTGTATCCAATGGGATTTTATAAAGCATTTATGACAAAGGAAATATCAAAGAAATGGAAGAAACTATAATGCATGAAAAATTTGAGAAATATAAAAGAAGTTGGACAGGAAATGATCACGAGAAAGAGCCTGAGAGCTAGGAGAAAACTCAATCAGAGACACTCCTAACATTTGATACTGAAAATATATTGCTGATAAGTTTCACGTACTGGTCTCTAATAGAAGTTGTTGAACCCTATAGAAATTAAACTTCATAATCATTTAAAATAACAAGATATCAACAAAAAAAACAAAACAAAACAGAGTATCCAGCTAAAACATCTCATCTTCCAAGGTAACAAAGCATGGTAAAAAATGTAATTTCAATCAAGATACCTACACTAGAAGTTCATCTTGCTCCTCGTTTCAGTATTGATTCAGTGGCTTTCCATTCTGGAGTTGCTTTTATCCCCTGTAAAACGAGAAATACGTCTAGGTGGGCATCATCTATTCAATTCATATTTACACAATGACACGCTATGCGCTCAACCTTATCGCATAGGATATGATTTCTCTCTAGATGAATCATTGCCATCTGAACCACCATATCAATGAAGCATTAAAAATGGTAGAGACAAGATATGGTCGTATTTCCTTATTTCACTTATTGACACAATAAGAAGTGCCCAGGAACATTATATTGACACTGGACAGATTCACTATAGTCTAATTATGTTGCCACATACTAGTTGGACTGGCATTGAGTTTAATTTGTTACCTTTTTCCCCTGTTCTACTGAAGATTCAAAGCATGATAGAAAGACAAGGGAGCGTATTGGCCGAACAAATCTCCAAACTAAAGATGGCTTTAAATATAGTTTGGTGCACACACAAAAATATCAAACCCATAAGAAAATATAGATTTATCTTCCATTTAAAGAACTATAAATAAACATCAGTCAGTCAATAAATGGTAAATCCATAACGTCGTTCAAATTATGAGGGAAAATTATAGTCGTGTATACCAGTACCATTCTAGCCAGTTTTCCAAGGCAAACTATTATCTGACTATTGAGATTTGTAATTATGATTATTGTAATTTGATCCAATATTTTATAATTTCTGAAATTGATTCAGTCTTGGTTCACCCCATCCATTCTTTGCATATCATATAATCATTAAAGTCCATGACACTGGCATACCAACCACCATCCACAATTCGACCCTGTAGTCAACTGGTGTTCTTGAAAGGTTGCATTTTCCTCAGTAAACCTTTCCTTTGTTAAATCTTGATACATCTCCTGTAACAAACATTATCATGAAAATTATCATGTTCCACATTCATTAAATCAGCGAATGTCGATAACCCTCCAACTTTCCAAGCCATAAAATGGAAATGGAGACGAATGCAACCCAAAACCTTCTGTTTCCCTCATCAACGACGGCGTAAACTGGGAGCGAATGCCATTCCAAAACACTCCAACCCAGTAAATCAGCTCCATTGCCCTCATCATCGGCGTAAACGGAATTGGGGACGAACTCCATTCCAGAACATTCCAAAACCCTCCAACCCAGTAACTGCGGCTCCATTTCCCTCATCATTTGCGTACACTTTGGGCTAATGAACCCAATAAATCAGGGGCGAATACAACAGAAAATAGACCAAACCAGTAAATTGGGAGGTGAATCCAGTCTTTCAAGTTTTATGTGCTCTGCTAAAACATAACAATTAATTATTTTAAAAATAATTTTGGGGCTAGCTATACAAAACTTACAAAAAGGGTTTTATATAAAAAATTCGCCTTTCCAAAATATAAAATCCCTTAAATTTCCCCCTTGGGCTAAAATTCGCCCTTAAAATTTTCCCTGTTGTTACATATAAAAGATGACCAATCATATATCTGTACAGCCTCTTATCCACATCCTTGGATGAGTTGTCTATGTTGAATTTGCAACCAATTACCATCGGAGTAAGGACGAGTTTGCAATCTTCCATTTTTAATTTCTTGAGAATTTCCTTGATGTACTTGGTTTGACATATAAGTATTCCTTTCTCTTGATGAGATATTTGAAGCCCTAAGAAGTATTCCAGCTCACCAACTAAAGAAATCTCTAATTCTATTTGCATATTTGTAGCAAAGTTCTTACCTAGTCGATCATAATTCCTACCAAATATTATATCATCCTCTTTAGATAGTAGATGTGATTTAGTTGCTTCATCCAGAACATATATGTCGTTTGGAGCTCAACTTTCTATAGCCACAATTTCACCATACCTGCCTTTCCTGATTTCACATTTTGTGGAGTTGAATAGTATTGTGTGTCCTTGATCACACATTTGTCCAACACTGAGTAGATTGTGATTCATGTTTTCAACCAATAGAACATTCGTGGCTAGAGCATCTTTTCTTCCAAGAATGATGGTACCTGATCCTATAACATTTGAATATCCATCATTTCCAAAGGACACGGTTCCATCCCTCTTGTCTTTCACAGATACACATTTATTTCTATCTCCAGTCATATGCGTTGAGCAACCGCTATTAACATACCACACATCTTTGTTGTTTTGAGCCTTGAGAGAGAGAGCACAATTATTGGTCTTCTTCTTCTTCCATGTTCGTTTGTTCTGTGGCTTCAAAGATTATTCTGGAGGATTTTCAAGTCTGCAGTCTCTGGCTATGTGTCCAAAGTTTCGACATTTGTAACATTAAATATTATTTATTAAATGTTCAAATCTATTGATGTTTCGTTGAGTGCTGGGAGGTTCATATTTGACAGATCTCCTGGAATTGTATTGGTTCCTAGGGTATGTGCGACATTCTACAGCTTTATGACCAAATTTTCCACATGAATAACAATAGCCATAAAAATGTGTTGGTACCTAGATGGAAATATTCGTCGAGGAATTGTCTTCCAAGGCTGTTCTTGTGAATCTTGTCCAATGAAGTCTACATGCATGTCAAATCTCATAGGTTCATTGTATTTTTTTGTAGAAGGTTTTTATTCTTCTTCTTTGTAACCGAGGCCAGTTCTATCGTTGTAAGATTGTTGATTGTTGATGAGTTCTTAAATGCCTTTGAGTTGTTGGCATATTTTTCGATAGTTTTTCCCTTCTTCACTTCCTTACACAGCGAGACTACTTCGGCTTCTAATGCTTCCCTTTCTTGGTTTCTTTCTTCCAACTTCTTTGAAGGGACTCTTCAATGAATTTGTGTTCTTCAACTTCAATTTTGAGACCTTGAACTTGTTCTTCAAGAGTATTGGAATGGATCTTCTTAGCCTTGAGCTCTTTTATAAGCTTGATTGCCTCCTAAGAAAATTCTTCTATGGTCAACCCTTCTTCTTCGTTGTTTTATACCTCTTATTTAATGTGCTTGGCCATAAACAATACTGTCTCATTGGATTCTTCTTTGTTTTAATTGTCTTCATCGGATGATGAGCTATCTTATTTAGAGAGAAATTTCATTTTGAATGCTTTTTTTTTCTTTGCTTGTTGAATTTCTTAAAGCCTTTCTTTCCTTTTGAGTTTCCATCACTTCTTTTCGGACATTTTGTTGCGAAATGCCAAACCTCACCACAGCCGAAACATATCAATGGAAATTTACCCTTGAATTTTCCCTTACCAATTTTTAGTTTTCTCGTAAAGTAAGCATATTCTCCATTTGAAAGACCACCTTCGTCATCTTCCTTTTCTTCACACTTTGTAGGTGCAGGTCTGTGCCTTTGAATGTTGTTTCTCCTTATTGGTTTTTTTAGATGTAGGGAACACAGTTTCTAGATGCGAAGTACCCTTTTCTTCATAAAGTCTCATTTCATATGCTATGAGAACTCCACGTAATTCCTCTTTGCTGAGTTTGTCTAGATTTGCACTATATTCTAAAACCAATACCTTTGGGTTGAATCTCCTTGGTGACGTTCTAAGAATATTTCGTATAATAGTATTCTCGTCAACATGCTCTCCCAATCCTTCTAGAGTGTTGGTTATTTCATCAACGTGTTGGAAGTATGCATCAATGTTTTTATCTTATTTCATTCTGAGTTGCTCAAATTTTTCTCTGTAGATTTGAAGCTTTGCTTCTTTGACATTTGAGTCACCTACATATATATTCTCAAGCTTGTCCCATACATTTTTGGCAGTTTTACAAACTAACACCTTATGATAAGAAGATTCAATAAGTCCACTAATAACAATATTCTTTTCTTTTGCATCATTTACCAAATTCTTCTTACCTTTTTCATCTACGGTTGATGTAAATCCATTTTGAACAGTGTCCCATACTTCGTAACCTTGCGCCAAGAGATAGACCTCCATTCTTCCTTTCCAGAGTGCATAATTATTTTCATTGAACAGAGGTACACCATTCTTGGTATGCTCCATGACCTCCTTCCAGTTTTTAAACTGCTATTGAAGGAACCAAGCTCTCATAACAATTGTTGGAAATATTGAGAGGCGGGGCGAATCAACATTCCTTTCAATTAGTATTATTATTAATCTTTTAGAGCATTAGTTAATCTTCAATTGTTATTAGTGTTTGTAAAATGATAACATTAAACAAAAGGAACACAACTGCACACAGTTTTTAAGGTGGAAACCCTCTCCGGGACAAAAACCACATGAATGATTTTCTAATAATTCTTTAATTTTCAACTACAATTGAAAATAAAGCTCCAACTTTCTAGAATCTAGAAAACAATTATTCTCCAGCTCCCACTGGATGGACGCTCCAACGCCCGAGATTCTTCAATATTCAACTAAACAGATCCCCCAACACCCAATGAGCTACAACTCACCCTAGCACCACCCTACCACCATGAATTTTTCACAGACTTGAACCTGTTGGAAACTTCATGCACTAGCCTAGCACCAGCCTACCACCCTATAGAAGAATAAAATTAGAATGGACTCCCGTACCAGGGTAAATGGTCCACTTTACAATGATATAGAATGATGTATAAGAAGAAGACACATTATACCATAAACCCAAATATGACACAACCACCTAATGATGATCCTAGACCTCTCGACACTATCTCTTCAACTCTTGGCAGATAGACACTTGTACAATTTTTACAATGATGCATTTACAACGACTTAGTACAATGATACCTTTATAATGACTATATGCAGTGTTGCCCACTTGAAGAATTCATGTAGTGAACTTCTTGTTGCTATTCTGCACCTTGATTGTTGCTCCTGACATGCTACCCTCTGCTTCACCTTGCTTTTCTTTTATGCCCTAGAAAGTTTGGTCCTTTGCATCCCTTGACAACACATGATCTAGCTTTTTCTTGCCTTCTAGGAGCTCGCTATTGAATCTAGTGTATATATGTTATTTCAGATCCCCAATATGTGATTTTTGGTCTTGTAGTATTCCTCTGATTCTTCTTTCCAATGCCACAGGTCTGACCCAATTTGGATTCTTCAATAGAGATTTATGCCCAATCTCTCACAATTCCCTAATTATGGACTGGTTCAGTAGAGCGAACTTGTATGGTGTGCCATGTATCATTGTTTCTTCATTCGGCTATGAAATTGATACATAGAAACTATAGTCTGTGCTCTATCTACCACTTTCTACATAATTCCAATCCGATACTCAGAGAGAGAGTTATGACGATTTTCCCAAGGTCACTACTTTGAGATTAATTTCAAGAGTCTGCAAAAACACTAACTTCCACAGATCATGTCTCCGAAAATGTTGTGAACCTTGATCTAAAATTTTTACAGGAGCTTCCTAAGGATTTCACCTTCTCCGCATAAATTTTTTAGCTTCTGAACCTTTGTATAAAAATTGTTATAGCACAAATTCCATGATGACCTGTTTCAGGTAGCGAAATCCCTACATAAGGAGGATATGAGGATCACAATTTATATAAATGCTTAGCTTGAGAGGGTATTCAACAAGTGAACATGGGAGGGATCTTAGGAGCTTAAAATTGACTAATTATTGACTTTCCAGTGACCTCTTGTTTGATACCTCTTGTTTAATGTGCTTGGCCATAAACAATACTCTCTCATTGGCTTCTTCTTCGTTTTCATTGTCTTCATCAGATGATGAGCTATCTTCTTTAGAGATAAATTTCCTTTTAAATGCTTTCTTTTTTCTTTGCTTGTTGAATTTATTAAAGCCTTTCTCTTCTTTTGAGTTTCCATCACTTCTGTTTGGACATTTTGCTGTGAAATTCCCAACCTCACCACAGCCGAAACATATCAATGGAAGTTTACCCTTGAATTTTCCCTTACCAATTTTTAGTTTTCTCGTAAAGTAAGCATATTCTCCATCTGAAATACCTTCTTCATCATCTTCCTTTTCTTCACACTTGCAGGTGCAGGTCTGTGCCTTTGAAGGATGTTTCTCCATATTGGTTTTCTTAGATGCAGCAAACACAGTTTCTAGATGCGAAGTACCCTCTTCTTCATCAAGTCTCATTTCATATGCTATGATAACTCCATGTAATTCCTCTTTGCAGAGTTTGTCCAAATTTGCACTATATTCTAAGACTGATACCTTTGGGTTGAATCTCCCTGGTAACATTCTAAGAATATTTCGTATAATAGTCTTCTCGTCAACAGGCTCTCCCAATCCTTAGAGAGTGTTGGTTATTTCATCAACGTGTTGGAAGTATGTGGCAATTTTGTTATCTTCTTTCATTCTGGGTTGCTCAATTTTTTCTCTGTAGATTTGAAGCTTTGCTTCTTTGACATTTGAGTCACCTACATATATTTTCTCAAGATTTTCCCATACATTTTTGGCGGTTTTACAACACAACACCTTATGATAAGTAGATTAAATAAGTCCACTGATAATAATATTCTTTGCGTTTGCATCATTTACCATATTCTTCTTACCTTGTTCATTGACGATTGATGTAAATCCATTTTGAACAGTGTTCCATACTTCATAACCTTGCGCCAAGAGATATACCTCCATTCTTCCTTTCTAGAGTGCATAATTATTTTCATTGAACAGAGGTACACCATTCTTGGTATGCTCCATGACCTCCTTCTAGCTGTTAAACTGCTATTGAAGGAACCAAGCTCTGATACCAATTATTGGAAATATTTAAAGGTGGGGTGAATCAGTACTCCTTTCAATTAGTATTATTATTAATCCTTCAGAGAATTAGTTAATCTTCAATTATTATCAGTGTTTGTACAATGATAGCGGTAAACAAAAGGAACACAGATGCACACATTTTTTAAGGTGGAAACCCTTTCCGGGACAAAAAAACACCTGAATGATTTTCTCATAATTCTTTAATATTCAATTCCAATTGAAAATAAAGCTCCAACTTCCTAGAATCTAGAAAAAAATTCTTCTCCAGCTCCCACTGGATGGACGCTCCAATGCCCGAGATTCTTCAGTATTCAACTGAAAAGATGCCCCAACACCTAATGAGCTGCAACTCACCCTAGCACGACCCTACCACCCAGAATTTTTCATAGACTTGAACCTGTTGGCGACTTCATGCACCATCCTAGCACCACCCTACCACCATATAGAAGAATAAAAGAAGAATGGACTCTCGTACCAGCGAAAATGATCCACTTTACAATGATATAGAATGATGTAAAAGAAGAATACACACTAGACCATAATTCCAACTATGACAGAACCACCTAATGATGATACTAGACCTCCCGACACTGCCTCTTCAACTCTTGGTAGATAAACACTAGTACAATTTTTACAATGATGCATTTATAATGACTTAGTACAATGATACCTTTATAATAACTGTATGCAGTGCTACCCACTTGAAGACTTCATTTGGTGAACTTCTTGCTGTTGTTCTACACCTTGATTTCTGTTCTTGTCATGCTACCCTCTACTACACCTTTCTTTGCTTTTCTTCCCTAGAAATTCTGGTCCTTTGCATCCCTTGACAATGCATGATCTAGATTTTTCTTGCCTTCTAGGAGCTCATTGAATCTGGTGTATCTCTATTATTTCTGATCCCCAATATGTGATTTTTATTCTTGAAGTAGTTCTATGAGTCTTCTTTCCAATGCCATAGTTCTGACCCAATTTGGAGTCTTCAAGAGAGATTTATTCCCAATCTCTCACAATTCTCTAATTATGGATTGGTTCAATAGAGTGAACTTGTATGGTGTACCACGTATTATTTTTTCTTCATTCGGCTCTAAAATTGATATAGAGAAAGCTAAAACTATGCACTATCCACCACTTTTTACATAATTCCAATCCAATACTCAGAGAGAGAGTTATGGCAATTTTCCCAAGGTCACCACTTTGAGATGAAGTTCAAGAGCCGACAAAAACACTGACTTCCACAGATCATATCTCCGAAAATGTTGTGAAACTTGATCTGAAAGTTTTAGAGGAGCTTCCTTATGATTTCTACTTCTTCGCATAATAATTTCAGCTTCTGAACCTTCGTATAAACAAATTTATAGTGCAAATTCCACGATGACCTGTTTCAGGTAGCGAAATCCCTACATAAGGAAGATATGAGGATCACAATTTATATAAATGCTTAGGTTGAGAGGGTATTCAACAAGTGAACATGAGAGGAATTTTAGGAGCTTAAAAATTATTAATTATTGACTTTTCAATGACCCATGCCACAACCCCATGGGGTTTTAGCCCACTAACTCGGGTTACAAACTTCAAACATGAATATCTCTTATACCGTGAAGAATTACGTGGCATGCCATATATCAACGGAAACATCTTGACAAGTAGAAACCATCAAAAACATTATTGACCCAGAATATAGTAATTTTTTAGGTAAAAATTCCCATGCAAGATCGGGCTAGCCCCTAGTGCTGCTTGGGTTGACATTAATGACAACCACTGATCAACATTTAGCACCCCTTTTGTAGATTTCTCTGCAAAACCATTTTGTACCTTGACGGATTGAGGGCATAATTTGTCCTTAAGTGGTGTATTTGATCATGTTTGATTCACGAAATAATCCTCTATCCAATGGCATAGGAGTTTGAAACTTTCGAATTAATATGACAATTTTCATCTAATTTTTTTTAAAGATAATGCTTGATTTTTTTGTGGATAGTTTCAAAGAAGATGAATAAAAAATCAATAACAAAAAGTATATACGGCGATTTTTTTTCAAAATATACCATTATCTTCATTTACAAGTTGTAACAACCCTGGTCAAAAATCCATGTAATAAATTTAATAAAGGAAAAATAAGACCAAGGTCATGAGAGACATATTCCAAGATGAATGTTGTGAAAACATCCTAGTGTGGGTGTTCATTTGGTTTATTATGGCTAAGGGAAATTGGAAAATGCAATGGAAAAGGATTTGGAAACGCAAAATACATTAATTGAATTTTAATTTATGAAAATAATGGAAATTAGGACAAAATGAAGGTGAAAGGTCACAGGTCGCATATGAGGAGTAAAATGAAGGAAAATAATGGAAAATTGAAGAAATTGGAGACCTCATTGATAAAAAGGCTTCTAAGGATCAATTCATGGCTTTTTGTCATTTTTAGCTTGGATCTATCTCTTTAATTTCTCTCTCATACCCTTGCACATTTGGATTTTTCATGGAGCAGCCTAGCATTGGACCAAGAAAAGTAAAGAAAGGACAAAGAAGGTAAAGGGAAGAAAAGATAAAACAATGAAGAGTAGGATCAAATGACTACAATGGGATTAATTTCTATATTTGGCATGCATGTTTGTATTTGGTTATTTTTCTATCATTGGCATGTGTCTTTCCAGGTGTGGCAATGGATTTCAGCCTTGCCTTTCCATTTATATATAGCCATGGTGTGATGGGGTTCTATTTTATTTGGTTGAACTGGATTATCAGATGGTATCAAAACTGAGTGGGGTGGTCTGAGGAAAAATCACAAGGCCTAGGAATCCCTTGACCTTTAATAGTGGGATACATGGTAAATCTTAGTTGTGAAAAACTTGTTGGGCCTAGGAATCCTCGACCAGTGAATGGCAGGATACACGATAAATCCTAGAGGTGAATACCCTCGCTAGGCCTAGGAATCCTTTGACCAATAATGGTGGGATACACGATAAAGCCTATAGGTGTATGCTCTTGTTAGGCCTAGGAATCCCTTGTTTGGTTATGGCGGGATAGATGGTAAATCCTAGAGAGTGGAGAGAGACAAATTCCTTATGGTTTAGGTGTAGAAATTTGAAGGAATCCATGATTATTTAGGGACTAGTGATCCCTTTACCAATGTATGGAGGGATTGTAGTAAAGGTTGTATTATATGCTTGCTGTTTGGGCCTAGGAATCCCTCAGTGGGATTGCAATAAATATTGAGGAAGCCTTGATTGGTTCTATTGTGATTCCCACATTCATGCTTGGAATATGACATGGAGGTGATTAGCTGAAAGAAAGATTTGGTTCAACACAATCTATGGTCGAGTGGTACGTGGAAGTCCCTTACTTGGTTTCATTTTTCATAAGTTAATAAGAGCTCTTTTCCTCTTTTGTATTATGTGTAAATGTGTTTTTTATTATGTGATCTTAATGGTTGTCCTATCATTTTTATTCTTCTAGTTATATGTTGGTTATAAGCATGGTTTTATGATAGATCTTAGTCATGGCTCTCATTATGTTTTGTTTAATACATGAATGAAAAATGCATGTATGACCTAATATATGGTACTATTATGATAGGACATCAATCCTTCTTTGTAATTCTTATATAAGTATGATGTCCCTATGCTTAGATTTGTTTATATGACCTGTAGATTGCAAGTTCATGATGTATTTGACATAATTTTTATCATGTCGAGGCCTTGTTAGATTAGGTCCTTGTTCAAGTTTTACATTATATTCCTTTTCATCATGTTATTTATCATTTACAGAAGTTTCATGAAGTTATGCGTAGTGGCTTGAGTCCTGGCCCTGAAAAAATGGTTCAGAATCTAGGGTCCCGGGCACAAAACTGTTTGAAAAAAGTTGTAGTTGCATGGATGCCTTGTTATGCATGTGACTAGAAGGTTTCAATCACATGGAGGGCTTGTCATCAGTGCAACTTGGGCTCTAGATCAATCAAAAAACAATGTATCTCGGGGGTTAAGCACCTGGAGGTTTGGTTGGCTCCTGAAGATCCTGTAGTATCTTAGGAAGGTTAAATTGGTCTTGTATCATCAGTTCCACTTCCTTAACTATACTTGGGAAGTTGAATCATATCATAGTAGCTCTTCGTCACATGTTTACCCCGGTGGACTGTCTAGCTTCACTAAAAGTCGAAGGAGGGTGTTACAGAAGTCCT
Source organism: Pinus albicaulis (assembly GCA_034641835.2). NCBI lineage: Eukaryota > Viridiplantae > Streptophyta > Pinopsida > Pinales > Pinaceae > Pinus > Pinus albicaulis. Next base: position 358,578,464 of record CM076574.1, on the reverse strand, counting down.
ATTCAAAAGGGTACTCTTGGTTTTTAAATTTATTTAAATATTTGAAAAGAATATTATGTGAACACATGTGTCTACAAAATACATTTTTAATTTACTTTTCCAACTTCGAAAAATAAAGAAAAAAAAATTATTTTTGCATAAAAAAGTAAATTTTTAATATGGATAACTTACTTCTCTCCGTGTAGATCATGCTTTTATATATATATATATATATACATATAGACACACACACACACACACACACACACACACACACACACACACACACACACACATATATATATATATATATATATATATATATACATATACATACATATATATATATATATATATATATATATACATATATATATATATACATATATATATATATACATATATATACATATATATATATATACATATATATATATATACATATATATATATATATATATATATATATATATATATATATATATATATATATATATATATATATAGAGAGAGAGAGAGAGAGAGAGAGAGAGAGAGAGAGAGAGAGAGAGAGAGAGAGAGAGAGAGATTACACAATTTATACTAAGTTATGCTACGTGAACACACACATACCTCTTAAGATGTGTGGAAATTTGCAAGGACAAACATTTCATTTAATGAAAATTTGACAGAATATACGACACTAAATTGTTTTACAAAAAATATTACTAGGAAAACAACATAATTCTTCACAAATTGTATTTTTATTAAGAATCAAAATTCACAACGATTTTATAAATATTGAAGGCTTCAATTCCATAAAAGAGTAAAATTTTGAATTTTCATCGCCACATTTGACCCAAAAGTGTAACCCATATGCATGCATTCACCTATGAAGATATATATAGTAATGCCTTTCCAGTCATGCACCATAATCTTATATCATGGCCAGCCTTGTAGTTCTTAAAGTGCATTCATGTACTTATTTTGTAATTTTTATATTAGTATGTTATACATTAGTTATTTAGTTATTTAGCCTCAACCTACATGCATGCATATATTAAAGGAATTTTTGGACACATTGTGAACTTCTAAAAGCCCATTGGGTAAGATAAATAAAGACAATTAATTTTTCTTTGTGATATTCTTCATATTTTCTATTTATTTCCCATGTTTCTATGTTTATCACATTTAAATTGTTTGATGATGTGCTTACATTCTCGACTCTAGTATTTTAGCTCAAAATTGTCGAATTTTCATCACATGGATTTCTATCTAGAGAATAAACAAGGTCCTATGGATATAATATTTCAAGGACTGAAATAATGATAAAATTCCATAGTTTGACATTTCAAGGAAGGGTATCATTACTTAATCCGTGCTTGAAGATCAATGGTTACACTAAATTCTTGCTTGACACACCACATGTTCTTCTATACATTACTACATAAAGGGGGTTTTAAGAAAAAATTTGAGTAAATTATCCAAACTTGAGACAAAATAACACTTTTAAATTGTCTTAAGTATTTTCTTTAAGTGACTGTCTCAAATTATTGTCTTAAAAAAATGTCTCTATAGAGGCAATATATAACACAAGCATTATTGTCTCTTGAGAGACAATTCATTTTTGTCTCTCAAGAGACTATAAATAAAATTAAAGACTTATTGTCTCTATAAATACAATATGTCTTTATTCCCAGTTATTGTCTCTCTAGAGACAGTAGAAAAATCTATTATTTTTTTTCTTCAGTGATTATTTCATGTTAAATCATGATGGAATCGAACCACCAACCTCCTGCTTGCAAGGTAGGTGATCTTCCATCGAGATAACAACCTTTAAAGAAGCATGTTATCTCGATTAGAAAAGATAAAAATCAACAAGCCAAAATGTATCATCATATTAGTGAAGAAAAATTATGTTATCTACTGCTACTGACTTGAAGAACTAGTACAATTTTTCTTTCATACCACTGCCCAAGTTTTGACTGTTCAAAAATAGTTCAAAATTGATATTCTACCCTACAACTTACTATTTTGGTCAGTGTCAAATAGAAATGGAAACTTAGTGAGGGTAAATGAGAAGTGGGTTAGTTGAAAAATTGATTATTTCAATTTTGTATACTCTGTAAAATTGATTTATTACTTCTTTGAATCATGGGCACCATATAAATATGCTCCATATATTTGATATAATAATTATGTGAGTTAAGGGCACATGTATATACATTTTTAATACTTATCAACGTCTCCAACAGAGCATAGGGTCTTCAACCTACAAAGGTTGGACATTTTCTAAGTGTGTGGCACTACTTTTCATAACAAAAATTAAGTCATTCAAGCGCCACAAAATTATAGCGGCTAATGCATCTACAATATCAATTTTATTTTCCAACTACCCTCGAGTTTTGATGATTATTTTTTGTCCAGATCCTGATACCATGTTTGAACTATTATCCGTTTATTGAGAATTACAAAAAGATCATTTGTTTGAGCAACCATAGCTTCATAATCCCGAATTCTTGTATTTACAAGACATATAGGGTGAAATAGGGCTGACTAAGTAGGAAAGAGAATTGCTCCAATAACATGAAATATTTTCTTGTCTAACATGAAAAATGACACAATTTAGATTGAATCACATAGGCATTAATGCCTCATTGTGATCTTGAAATATGTAGTCTAAAAATATGTAATCAAGAGAGCACCTCAAAATTGTTAGGGTTATAAGTAAATCAATGGGTTTTATTGCCAATATTATATGTTGGAATCAACATGCAATTGACCCTAGTACAATTATTACGAAAGTATTCCAAGAAGACAAAAATTTCTCATTCTGAATTTGAGCTTTGCCATCATTCTCTCAAAGGAAACTTTATTCTAAAACTAAAATGGCCTTGTGTAGCCAACCTCATGGAAATGGAAAAAACTATGATGTCATTGAGGATTTCACAACAATGCCTTAGTAGAGATGATTGAAGGAGAGACAATATATTTCACATTACCAAGGCATCATAATACTATATGGCTAAGATTATTTGTTAATATATTGCCATATTTTTTTTGTAAGCTAAGTAGGACGTTCTTCATTCATTCAAATTTAAAAGAAAATTACAGTCATATAGACGATGTTCGGTAACCACAACCTACCCTGTGGGAAACTAGGTTTGTTGGACACCGATACACATTATAGGGCAGCCAAAATATGAAATTTTTATGTATATATTTCAAGGATATGTAGGCCTGCAAATCTACCCAACAGTTTCTCCCTATATATCTATAGAATTCTACACTACTTGACATATAAAACTGAACAAAAACTAATGAAATTCCAAAATAAGTAAGCATAAAGACATCATCTAATTAGAATAATCCATTGGAGTAGGGTCATGAGCACTTGACCCCAGCAGTTCAGGCTGGGGGAAGTACTAGACGTGCCCCTCAATTTGACCAATGCGTTTGTTTTGATGTTGAATATGAACCTGGATTAGTTGCATCTCTCTTTTAATTTCCTGCAATCTCGGGTCTCGTTCCCTGGACTTGCAGGATCTTGTCCTAGGAGATTATAGCTAGGGCCACTAGGCTCTTCATTATCCAATACAAGTGCATTGCTTTCTTGTACTGAGTCATGTGTCCTCGAGTGTTGCCCAGATCTAGGACAAGATCCTGCAAGTCATTCACCTTGAACTTCACGACTACACGGCGGTTCAGGTTTGTATCCTAAGTTTTAATCAGCTACTTAACCTTCACAGGTGTGCTAGAATATTCCTGCATTGCCTCTTGTAGTCATTATGCATCAATAAGTCAATCTCTCTTTCTCATATTAGTCTCCGAGCCCTTGGTGTTTGCCTTGTTTTCTTGTATCTGTTTCCACTTCCCTAGTTGCCAGCCCTGTCGCTTGCTCCTGCCATTTTAGTTCCCCAAACCATATTGACCTAAGCACTATCCCTGGGCATAAATCTGAGTCGATCCTGAACCCCTGCCACTAGCCTTAGCCAAGAAATATTCCCATTGTCCCCCAATACGTTGCTGCTTCCAACACCTGTTTTAATGTCAGGGGTTTGTTTACGCCATAAAATAGAACAACCTGTAGCAGGAAGAACAGAACAATCAAGAATCAGTTTATGCCACCAAAACAAAGCCCATTGCACATCAATAGAGTCACTCCACTGTTTCGCAGATCTGAGAGTCACCTTATGACCCAAAAGGTCATAGAGGCCTGCACTACTCCCACAAATATTAATTTTAACCTTATCATCTTTGATATGGTCCTTGACATATTGTGGCTTCATCTAAATCATACACATTGACATATATAGCCTTAACAAACCCTTTCCCTAAAAATCATGATAAAAAACCCACCATTTAAGATAACTTACCTTGCAGACAGGCCGCCAAGTGTCGGATCCTCCTTGACCCCAAAAAGCAGAGAAAAACCTTCTCATTCCATAAAACCCATATTAAAATAAAAAAATTCCCATTCAGTATAAAATAATGGCAAACTTGACTGAAATGGGGATAAAAACACCCAAATTTAAATACAATATTGCATGGCTTGAACCTTCACATACACACATTTCATTCCAAGCTAGACCAAGCTAATCCGCAACCCATTCAAGTTCAAGATTGTAACTTACTATTGTTGTCTAGGTAAATCCTCTTTGTGAATAGAGACGACCCCTCTAGCCCTAGGGTGGGTCTACCAATAAGGGGAACAAGCAAATACCTACTTTCCTAGATTATAACTAAAACATAGATAGAAGGAGATGGCCTACCTCAGTTTGATGCTACGATGTTTCTCTTCGTCGAAGCTCTTTGGTCCTTCGCTCTTCAAAACTTGATCTTCGTTGCTACCATCATTTAATTACCTGTAGAAGTGACCAAGAAACAACAAGAAAACATAAAAGTGCAACATGCATATACAAGAATAATCTATCTAACTGATCAAGGAATGCTATAATTCTTATCATAAACATGGACAAGAATGGAAAATAAATATCAGTTGTATCATATAATTAATAAAAGAGGATTTACAACCTATGCCTTGATTGTAATATTACAAAAATTTAGCCTTAAGGTAAATGGAATATTATAGTTTTTTTTATCACTAGGTAGGTGAATAAGTGGGTAGGGAGGCCTATAAATCACCTTAGAAGGAATAATAACACTACTAATGTGAAAGGAGGAAGAATAAGCAGCTGGATTAAGCACCTTTGGGTGTAAATTGGAGGGGATACATGTTGAATAGGTCAACTTTGACCAAATCAACAACGTTGTCATGGAGGAGTGGCATTTATGATAAGACAACGCAATTTTAGTGGAGGAAACGTTGCATGAGCTTAGTGGAATTTATGGATGGGACCCAATGTGAGAAGGCTCACACAATATATATGGAGGGGATGGAAACCATTATTATTCATGTTGGAGATTATTATTTGATATTGGTCTATTTAGACTTTGCATCCTTTAGCTGTTTAGCGGGGTTTGCTGTGTTGTTTAGCACAAGGGTGTTCTTGATCGAGAATCCCTACCTCATCCTCAGGGAAGGAGACGTTCATTGGGCCACATTTCCTCATTCTGGCATTCTAGAAAAGCTACCTCCTTCAGCTACATTGTAATTTCTATTTAGAGCTGGGTTGTGTTGCAGGGTGCAGCAAAGGAGGATCACATAGAGCCATTTCTGGGCTTGTTTTTGAGTGGAGAGGTAGCCTATTCATTGGAGGATCATAAAGGAGGGCTCCTGGTCATATTTTTATATTTTTGGAATCAGGCCAACCTTTTACCATTCCTCACAGTGCAGTTTCAGTCCAAAGCTGCATTATTTTTAGTGGCAGTTGCTAGGAGGGTTCATTGAGCTCATCAGGAGGATCTATTTCTGAATAGAGGGATCAGCCTTATATTGAGAAATATCATTTGAGGAGGAAATTATCATTTCAGATCTGTCATAGCCTCATTCTATTCAGTTCCAGTTTGTAGTGACATATCAACCCTAGGGTTATTTGTCAGATTGTATATTTTTGTTGGTATTTCTAGCAATCTTTTCTGGGTTGGCTAGAAATAATGTATTAGAGCCCATATCTTCCATTCTGGGCGTTTATTTTGTATATATCAGCCATATTCCATTTATGTATGTTTACATCAGCAACTACATTGATATAGACAATGTTGTCACTGCTTTCCGGCATTCTATACAGTAGCAGCAACTCATGTGCTTATTGATATGATCATGGGAGACTTGTTCTTATTGCTTGAGTGGCTTGACCCTCTAGATATTTTTATATATTGTTGCTTATATTTGAATAAAATTTTGGCTTCATATTGATCCCTCTTATGATATGTTCATATTTTCTGTGTTTTACATTATTATGTCTTGTATTGCTCCTATTTCATTTTGGAATATTACGGTGGTATCAGAGCATAATATTGGCTCAGCCTATGCATTCAAGACATTATGCCATTAGGAGGGGAAGATTCTCATAGAAAGGAGAATTTTTACAGAAGAAACAAAGGCATGACTCCATTATTTGGAGATATTAAGGAAGAGAGGCTCTCCCAACTTCTTTTTCAAACTGTGAAAAATATCAAGGAAGATATCAAGGAGATGAAAAGGGAGAGGTGTAGAAAATTTCCAAGAGGGTTTGAAAGTGAAGCAAGCCATAAATATTCACATGATGGGTGTGAGCATTCAACCACACATGTAGATCCACATCGCAGTTCATTGCCCAAATTCACTGCAAGAGAAATGGAGGAAGAAGATGCACCAAAGGAGGAGACCTTGAGTGACTATCTTTAGGAGTATGAGTCTCAATCTTGGATATTCAAAGAGCACTTGGACTTCCAAGGGTTTTTCGAACTCAAGGAAGACAAAAGATCCAACAACCATAATAGAAGTAGGAGAGGTAGAATATTTTTTCCTAAATTTGATGGATCATCAAAGTGCACAACCAAGGCTTGGGTGAAGTAGCTAGATTCCTATTTTCAGCTACACCAAGTTTCAGAAAAGGAGGCCATTAGAGTAGCAGCGCTACAACTTAAAGGTAAGGCCCATGATTTTTGGTTTTATAGTTCTACTTCATTTCATCATGCAAGTGTAAATACTTATGCAGGGTATACTAAGAATATAGTGAAAAGATTTGATATTAAACATTGTGAAACATCTTTTGTTGAACCCAAAAATTTAAAACCTTTGTATGAGTTGGACAATGGAGGGATCTATTTTACCAACTCCACTTCATATTTCTATTGAAGGGGATAAAAACATGCATAATACCTTGCCAAGGAAAAGATCCCCACTTCTTGAAGAACCCTCTTCTATAGATGAAGACATGGAGATTCCTCCTTCAAGGGAAGGCCAATATCTAGGGTCTCTCATTGATGATGAGGCATTCTCAAATATTGGTGAAGAGGATGAGAATAGGAGAGCTAACATCGTTGTACCATCAGGAGAAGATCCATCACCACATGGGTGTGGAAAGGGAGCCCTTATAGGAGCCCTTGTATCTTTGCAAGGAGTTCCAAATGATCTAACATATGGGGACCAAAGCACAGTCCCGGAACAACGTGTATCAGTTTTTGTGGATTGTGAAACTTGGCAAATGGAAGGAGAAGAAGAAATGAAGGATCAACATCAAGGGATGATGAGAATTCACCCTTATCTATTTCATGAGGTTTCTACACAGAAGAAGGAGATTTTATTTCATAGTGAAAGGAGGGACAAATCATTCCACTCATATATACAATCTGCTTTAGATCTTGATGTCTCACTACATGGGGGAATTCCACCTGGGAGGCCACCAGATATAGAGTTGGTAAGATACATATTATCATTTGGTTCACCTCTCTTAGATACTAGGGGGGTGAATACCTTGTAAGGGTCTAGTACAGTGCAGAGAGTCTGGGATAGACTCAAGGAGGAGGGATACACTCTCCCATTTTCAGCATTACCCACTCTCACTACATATTCTGTGCTGACAGAAGTTGCTACAGTGATGGAGGATGGCACCACCATGGTGCAAGGAATCTACTCCATAGATTTGTAGAAACATAGGGTACTTCCCTTGAGGAAAGAATCCTCCATATATTGGAGTAGATGGAGGCCACTCATGCTTACATTGGCTAAGATCAGGAGGTTATTTTTGTATGGTAGCTTCTCATGGGAGGCCAACTTCCAAAGGCCACCCCTTCTACTTGAGCATGAGCAGCTGCATGATGGGCATGACAGCACTTGGGAGGATGAATTTGGCATGAGGGATGTGACAGGAAAAGACAACAGCATGTGGGGAGCTTCACATTTCAGATCTTCAGCACTGTCTCTTAGGAGGATTGATCCATATTAGAGATCTCAGCTTTTGGTAGAGTACTCCAAGTATCTTGGTGCTTGCATGATTCTTGATGAACCGAAGGGAGATGATAGATACATGGTGGATGAAGGGGTCATCTATTCTTATGGAATATTATTCTTGACTAAAGCTTCTGGGCTCAAGGAGAAGTTTTTACATGCAACACATGTGGACTTTCTTCCCATGCACTTTGATGCATATCATTCCTTGATGGAGGAATTGACTTGGGAGGGCATCCAGAAGGATTTATATCAACATATGGAGAGATTCATAGCCTAGATGATGATGGAGAGGTTTTCACAACCACTTCCCTAGTCATTGAGAGTGAGGGAGAAATTTCAGTTGAGCCATTTTAGCTCAATGACCAAGGTACATAGTAGAGGATGTAAATTTATGCATTATGATTTGCACTCCTTTACTTTTTGTGAGCATAATATTGTACCAAGGAGGATCATTCCTTCTTGTATATTGTATTTTGATGTACTTGAGGCCATTTTCAGCATTGATGTTGGCCATTCTATTGGTGATTTGTGGGAAATGCCACATGATTCTTGGTGTGCACCATTGACACCAAATTTTACTTTTATGATCCCATCTTGTAGGGTGATTGTGGCAGAAAACAAGTGGCTAAAAAGACACTTGTTATACTTTGTTTTGAGGTAGGCAAGGGATGCACTATGCTGGTTCCACATGTGGGACTATGATCCACCTCCTGGTTTTCATATGGAAGCTTGTTTTTATTTGTTTTTGCTTCCATATATTGATGATGTTCTCATTCTTATGGGAAGCTTTGTTGGGAGGATGGCACAAGAGTTGGAGGTGCCCATTGGGAGTATGATTCTCCATACTTCATATGTTGCATGTTTTAGGAGAAATAATGGGCAAGCCATGATTTCCACACTACATCTCTTATCTTCATGTGGGAGGAGCCATTTGGAGAACTTGAGTTCTTGGGGGAGGCACTTCATGGACGTTTTGATTGGTGGGGTAACTTGGGACACTCTTGGAGACCATAATATTTCAGCCCAAGATCAGAAGCAGCCCCACACATATCATGAATGGAGAGAGAAACAACATGAGTGGAAAAATCTAATCTCTCCATACATCCCCAATACATTACATGAACCGGGGGTTGAGGATTTCTTTGATGAGCTACCTAGGATGGCTCATTTGATTTGGATGATAGCACGGGTATGGGAGTCTCTTATTGGAATGGAGATCCCCAAATTTCATATTCTCACTTACCTTGAGGAGGCCATTGGACAACAAAAAGGTTTCCACTTACACCTTCCACTTTCTCATGATGTGAGCCATTTGGTTTATCATATTTGGGAGGAACCATTGGGAGGTAGATTTATTGCAGATTATTTTGAACAGTGGTGGGGACTATTTGATAAGGAGGCTACAAGAGGAAGGAGAGAATTTTTCCATATCCTTGAAGTTGCTTGAGGAAAAGCAACATTTTGGAGGGGAGGACTGTAATATTCCAAAAATTTATCCTTCAGCTAAATGGAATATTATAGTTTGTTTTATCACTAGGTAGGTGAATAAGTGGGTAGGGAGGCCCATAAATCTCCTTAGAAGAAATAATAACACTCCTAATGTGAAAGGAGGAAGAATAAGCAGTTGGATTAACCACCTTTGGGTGTGAATTGGAGGGGATACTTGTTGAATAGGTCAACTTTGACCAAATCAACAACGTTGTCATGGAGGCGTGGCATTTATGATAAGACAACACAGTTTTTGTAGAGGACAACTTGCATGAGCTTAGTTGCATTTATGGATGGGACCCAATGTGAGAAGGCTCACACACTATACATGGAGGTGACGGTAGCCATTATTATGCATGTTGGAGATTATTATTTGATATTGGTTTGTTTGTACTTTGCATCCTTTAGTTGTTTAGTAGGGTTTGATGTGTTGTTTAGCACAAGGGTGTTCCTGATCAGGAATACCTACCTCATCCTTAGGGAAGGAGAGGTTCACTGGGCTGCATTTCCTCATTCCAGCATTCTTTCCAAGCTACCTCCTTCAACTATAGTGTAGTTTCTGTTTAGATTTGGGTTGTGTTGCAGGGTGCAGCAAAGGAGGATCACATAGAGCCAATTCTGGGCTTGTTTTTCAGTGGAGAGGTAGCCTATCCATTGGAGGATTAGTAAGGAGGGATCTTGGGAATATTTATATATTTTTGGCATCATTCCAACCATTTACCATCCCTCACAACGTAGTTTCAGTCCAGATCTGCGTTATTTTTAGTGGCAGTTGTTGGGAGGGTTCATTGAGCTCATCAGGAGAATCTATTTCTGAATAGAGGGATCAACCTTCTATTGAGAAATACCATTGGAGGAGGACATTATAGTTTTAGATATTTCATAGCCTCATTCTATTCAATTCCAGTTTGCAGTGACATATCAACCCTAGGGTTATTTGTCATTTTGTATATTTTTGTTAGTATTTCTAGCAATCTTTTCTAGGTTGGCTAGAAATCATGTATTAGAGCCCATATCTTCCTTTCTTGGCATTTCTTTTGTATCTATCAGCCATATTCCATTTATGTATGTTTACAGCAGAAACTACACTGATATCTACATCATTGTCACCATTTTCTAGCATTCTATACAGTAGCATCAACTCATGTGCTTATTGATATGATCATGGGATACTTGTTCTTATTGCTTGAGTGGCTTGACCCTCTAGATATTTTTGTATATTGTTGCTGATATTTGAATAAAATGATGGCTGCATATTGATCCCTCTTATGATATGTTCATAGTTGCCATGTTTTACATTATAATGTTTTGTATTGCTACTATTTCCATTTTGGAATATTACATTGATGTCGAAGCTCTCCTTCAGCGGGTCTGAATCCGAGAATGTCTCCAAAGCACTCTTTTTAAACTCAGTGTGATAAGGCTAAGGGTCTCAATTCTCTCCTTCAATACCTATGAAAATCTTCAAACCTTTCTCTGTTATTCTCTTATATTCTATTCTAACTAGCAGAAGCATTTCAGGGTGATCAATTTATAGATATGGAGGAGGGGAAATGGATCCACTTATGATGGGAAAAATGCTTATCTACTTGGGTGGTTCCTCTTTTGTAGGAAAAATGCGCCCAAGGGAGGAAGCTTGGCCATATCCTGATTAAAAAACATCCAACTCTCCTCTCTCGAAGCTTCTAGGCCATGAAGCTTCATTTCCATTTTAAAAAATCTTCCAGAAGTATATCAATGTTGTTATGAGGTCCATAATAGTGCTGACTGGTGCTGGTCACGGGCTAAGGATGTTTCATCGGTGCTTGAGAGACACATATGGGTCGCATTGCTCCAAAAAAGTGGGTTTTTAGGGAGCTACTCCAGAAATTATCAAAAGAGAAATTTTTCTTCAGACTGTAAGGGATCCAAAGGCATGTTTTCATGATGGAAAAAGTACACAGGGATCACTGTAGGGGTTATCCAAGATTTAGGAACAGGGAGTACAAGGATAGTGAAAAAATTTTGTGTAACAGATGCCCCCAAAAGCATGAAGGCAGAACGATAGTGAGGGGTGAAATGCTTTACGAGCACGTGCCAGGACCAAGACGTCGTCGTCGGTAAACCTGTGAATCAAGTACATATATACAACTGAAATCAATGATACAAATACATGAGCATAAGGCATGGATGTAGCCATCTGTAAAAGGATCCGTGGTATGGACACAACCATCCAACAATAGGAAGGATAAAAAATATGGACTCAGGTATGGTCACAGCCATACAGCTAGAAGAGTCATGTCTACAATCATGAATAACTCATACCGACTCGCAAAATGGACTTTATAAGACAAAATATAGGGTCTTTCACTCCGTAATGACCTAATAAAATACAAATTCAGGCATGTGAATAAGTGAGTTGAAGTCGAACATGCAAGAAAATCATCTGATTACCAGCCAATGATGTAAATTGTTAACAAGCGTGATAGATACCACAAATAATGAAAATTGCCCTCATGGTACTAGAAGTACAATCCATGATATGTGAATAAGGAACTGAAGTTGAACACTCATGAAATCGCCCGATCAAAGGCCAATGAGGTGAACCTGTCGTCGAATGTGAAAAACCTGCCATTAGGGCATGCAAGCTCTAAGATACTGGAAGAGGAGTCTCTAGATAAAATTCCAGGAAAATGAGATGAAGTTGACAAGAAGTGACCCGTCGACGGAGGGCCATGATGTATCCCACATCATCAACGTGAGATAAAGGAAACAAGATGGCTATGAATCAAGACTGAACAGAGAATCGAGTAATGAAAAAATTGCAGAAGAAACTACTCTTGAAAATATCGGCGACACGACTCCGGAGTTTGGCAGTATTTGACTCAAATAGAATCATAGGTCATGTTGAAAATATTGGTAATTGAATGAGAGGAAAACATATTTTCCCAAACCCATGGAGGCAAAGTGACGAATGTAGGATATCCCCAACCCAACACGAACTGCAGATAAGCATCATGTTCAAGAGCGACATATTGCCGACACAACTGATAAATACTTCCATTTCCCCCCCACCATTGTTGGCCAGTACCCCAATTATTTTTGAATACAAGCTTGAAGGGGATAGCATATGCTTGTCATATAATTTTGTCCTTCGGACAAATCCATCCTAGTACATTTTATGAGCCCTAGAAAGGAGGAACTTGGTAGCATCATGGTGACGAGTCCAATGTTGTTAAATTTTCACGAGTTTGAAAAAGGTGAAACTTGAAACATTTTCATGTTTAGAGAGTTTGAAAAGAGGCTGAAAAGAAAATTCATAGGGCCCTTTTTGTAGATAGTCCCTCAAATCTGAAAAGGTAGAAAAAAAAGTTCGAGAGAAGCTCCTAGTAAGGATTTATTAAGGAATTCCTTTTTCATAAACAGTTTATCCCAGCCCAAAAAAGGGGTAAACGTATACTGGGTGAACAACATTATGTTTGCTTTAATGAGTTCAAAAAAAAAAATACTCGACAATATTTTCATTTTTAGAGAGTCAGAAAAGAGCTTAAAGATGAATCCAAGGAGGCGACTTTTTCATTTGTTTTTACTGAGTATGAAAAAGTAAAAAACTAGAATTGATTCTCATATCATCCGTCAAAATTTTACCGTATTACTGCATAAGAGTGAATAGATTATCTGTTTCCATGGAAAAATAATTAAAATATTGAAAAAACCCTAACAATGACTTAAACATTTATAAAAAACCAAAAAGTAAAAACTTTTTTCACTTTTCACGTTCACAAGTCATTGGAGAAGTTTTTTACCCTTTTTTTACCTTGATCCTTCAGGAGCTAACTACGGCTGATCCAAGAAGCCAATCAAAAACCACCTATGCCACGTAAGAGCCATGCATATTGTCTTTGATTTCATGCCTTTTTTAACAGTTTTCATGGTGTATTTGAATTTTTGGGAAGAAGTTTTAAGCTCATTTTCGCTGTGGATCAACGTAATTATGCCCTTCAGGCTCACGCTGATCCTTGCTTTTTCACATAGGCTGCGCGCCGATCGCAGAGATCGAAAAAAAAAATATTTCCCAAAAAACACCATTCAAACTAGAATTTTAGGCTCAAATTTTTAACAATATGTTGTATAATTGTTATGATGGGAAGAAAACAACAAGCATAATGGCTATTGAATAGAGGAAGAGAGAGCATGAGGAAGAAGAAAGAGAAGCCATGGAATATCCAGACTGTCTGGCTGCCTTGAGGAATTGTGGGTTCCTCAAGTTCTTCTTAACTCCAGGCTTAAGATCTCAGCCTGAGTTGCTACAATACTTGCTAAGAATATAGGACAAAGGATGAGAAAGATTCATAATCCGCAACCAAGAGTTATAAATCGAGGTCTCTGACATTTATTTCATCACTGGTTTTTCATGGAGGGGGGAACGAGCTCGTATTGCACGAAGCCGAATTATGGGCGAGAGCATGGACATGTTAATCAGGAGACATTGCCCGGAAGCAAACATGTCTTCTAGTGGGAAGGTTGACATAAGAACCATAAATAACCTGCCTCTAAATATAGTCTTGCATACTATAACACATCCCACTGGGGCACAAGCTCCAAATGAGTCTACCAAGGCTCAACTCCAGAATACCATAGACTGCATGGAACCTACGATATTCAACTGGTCAGAAGGAGTTTTGTTTAACAAGAAGAAACAACTCACCAAATGAAAAAATGGCCAACTCAAAAAATTTTGGTATGGGTCGATTCTAGCATCATTCTTCTTGGAACGAGTGCCATTGTTCCAGTTCCAGTGGGCGGAAGTGGCTATGCTAGCAGAGCTAGATACTTGTATGATCTGATGGAGCAAGTTGATGACTCGCTCAGGAGGTGGGAAACACATGTCGTATAAACCAGCTTTCTTCGTATGGCTGAGGCGCCAACTCGTTGTAGTGGAGGATTGGCCATATTCTGGGACCGGCTTGATAGGAGACCCAGAAATTCCGCTTCCAGAGGGTGATCAGTGGGATGATAGAGGTACAACATGTTTTTTGTTAAGTTTTGCATGTTTATATATTTCTTTTGGTATGTGTTCTAATGTTTTAAACTTATATGCTGTAGATGTTGGACCGCGAAGACCTGCTGGAATTTACCCCATAGCTAGAAGAGTGATGATGGATTTTGAGGCTTCTCCTTATGAGGAAGGATCATATAATGAAGAGGAAATAGCCTAGAACATAGACGCATTGACTAGTGGAATTCCAGAGTATGCCCATGCTCATGATATCCATCACCGCTACTAGAGGCACACTGTGGGGGTCTCAGACCGCATCCATCGGTTGTTAACTCGAGTTATCCCAGCAATGAATTGTTATCATGAGCATCATGTTGACTAGTCCACTTTAGTTTTATTTCTGCAGTTGTTATTTTTGGGACCTGTGAGTCTCTTGTGTACCAAAACACATATTTTTTGGATTATGATGTACAAAAAAAAATTTCAAACATTATCGACATTTATATATATATATATGCTATATTTTCTTGTTTAATGTATGATGTGGTGATGATCATGGTTTTACAAATTTTGCAAATGTCTGTCTAAAACATAATTAGCCAATGCATCTGTTAATGTATTCATGCGTCTTGGAATATGTTGATATGTGATGTAATAAAAAAAAAATTCTAAGAGACAAACACACAGATACATTCTCAAAATTTGAGGGTTTATGATGAAATATTTCCCATTGAGTTGAAGGAAAACAAGTTGTGAATCAAGGTTTACAACCAGTTCTCTAATGCCAAGAGTAATCACTTCTGACAGAAGTTCAATGACTGCACTGTACTCAACAATATTTTTGGTTGTACGACCTAAAAAGATACGTTGTAGATCAACTAACTCAACATTAGGGTCATAGATTACCCATGCTACAGAGGATAGGTTCCGGGTGCTACAGAAAGCACCGTCAACAAAACCGACATAAGGAGTTAATGACATCTGCAAACCAAGTAAAACAAGATAACCAAGAAAAATTCTCACAAAAAGCACACCAAAACCAAAATGTACAAAAATGAAAACACACTAATGTACAAAAGTAATTATACGAAATAAATTACGCATAATAGTTTTTTAGGCAAATCCCATTCTGGGGCTTATCCAAAGGGTTTCCTTCATAATAAATTAACTCATAGGCCCCTTTTTGTAAAACACGTTTGACAATGTATGGCCCATGCCACATAGGTTCAAATTTATATGCCCCCAGTTTATCATGAGCTTGGTCATATAGAAGAACCAAGTCTCCTTCAAAGAAGACATGCAGAGAAACAGTCTGATCGAAATGGGCTTTGACCCATTTCTTCAGAGCTTCAGTGACTAAAGTGGCAAAGCAACAAGTTCCATTAAGTCTTTCCATATATAGAAGACGTTCCTCTTCTAGCGAGGTATTTGGGAGTACTTCCACAACTAATTTGACTGAAGAGATCTCACATTCAATAGGTAAAGTTTCTTCGAGATCATATACTAATTGAAAAGGAGTAAATCTGGTGCATTTTTGGTCGAGGTTTGGTAAGCCCAAAGAGTTGAAAAAAACATGAGATGCTAGTTTTACTTGTGCATCCCAATGGTGTGTTGAAGCAAGGTAACTAATAATTTGTAGACCGCTTCAACTTGGCTATTGGCTTGAGGGTAATAAGGAGTCAAGATGTCATGTCACAAACCCAACTGAGTGGTCATCTCAACCATCATGTAATGGGTCAAATGGGAGCCATGGTTTGTGACGAAGGCTTGAGGAACTCCAAACTAGGAGATAATGTGATTGAATAGAAATTGAGTAGCAGTTTTACCATCAGTGGCATATGTAGGCATCACCTCGTCCCATTTGGTGTTGAGATTCAACAAGATGATGAGCTTAGTGAAAAGAGTCGCCTTCACTAAGTGGGCCCGCAAGCTATTTTTTGCGCAAGTCTATTTTTAGACATGGTGATCATATTTCAGAAGTTGCAGGATGCTATTTGTGGATGGTTGATCAAGTTGGAAAAATAGATGAAATTCTATTTTTAGAATATTGGGAAAAGTCTATTTATAGATCGTTGATCTAAAAATAGATGCATGTCGATTATTATTAGCTCTTAATAATAATCAGACACTAAACAACAACTTATTCTCTTAGATCACGTTGTTTCAGTGCATAGATGTGGCACATCAGTGTACTGAGGGAATTACACAATTCCCAAGGGTTTGCTGGAGCTAATGCATGGAGGACTCAGTTATAACTCAAGTGGAAGAGTTATGACACAGTTGGAAGAAGTAGTTATGGAGTTGTATTCAGTTTAACTCAGTTAGACTCAGTGGAGCTAGTTGTATCTACTCTAACTGATTGATACACTAGTGAGAGTGGAGTGAATTAATTATTTAATTAATTCACAAATAATAACTCATTAATCAACTGAACAATACAATAGTCAACTATAGTGCATGGCAGTTTTAGTGGAGACCCAGTGGAGAGATAGGTGAAAGGGAAAGATAGAATATCTGTTGTGACTATAGTGATGCATTGATTACATCACACACACATTGGAGTTTCCAATGAGGATTGCGCAGTGGAGGCATGCTAGCAGGAGGCAGAGATCGGTGCATGGATTTGCAATATTGTTCTTGATTAGTGTATGACGATTGTATTGTACTGAGAGCTTGATAAGCTTTGTATGAGGATTTTCATATGATTCCATGATACATAATATATAGTTTGGGTTTTCAGCTTTAGGCTTTCCCAGTTAAAAAAAACTGTGTTATGTGGGATTATTTTTATTTATGCTTTACATGTGTGTGCAATTAAATTTTCCTCAAAAGATTAACAAGTGGAATAGATTCAGTATCTTTCATAAAGTTAAATAGTGTGAGATCAAGTGGATCTAGGACATATGCATGCTTAGTGCATATAATTTCTACATTTGGTAAAGTAATCGACGACAACGATAATATAGGTGTGCGCCCTAGCCGAGTAAGGGTTACATGTCAGAAAACCAATGCCCCATTTAGCGAAAGGGCCGATGGTAATAACTGGGTGTAAGGGTGCAGGCGGGGTGCACATTTTCTGTTGATAAATATGGCAGGCGTGACATTTTCAGATGGTAAGAATGCAATATTTGAAGCTGGAAGGCCCAAAATACCCAACACGAAGGATATTCTAAGAAGTAGCATATCCAGACATATGACCGCCATATGCCCGAGAGTGGAAATCATTGAGTTCTCTCTCAGCCTCTTC
Source organism: Pinus albicaulis (assembly GCA_034641835.2). Lineage (NCBI taxonomy): Eukaryota > Viridiplantae > Streptophyta > Pinopsida > Pinales > Pinaceae > Pinus > Pinus albicaulis. The sequence goes on along the minus strand of CM076574.1, from coordinate 358,560,455 downwards.
GAAAGTTAAATATCGACGAATAATGGAGTCGACACCAACACGGTATAAAGTATCTTTTGTGATGTGGTAGGTTTGAGAGTGATGTCGAATGCATTGATGATCATCTTTAGTCAACTCATATCAAAAATTTTGAGTTTGGAGATACACGATGATATCACCGTACCAAGGGTCAATGGTGTTGATAAGAAAGAGAGTATCATCAAGAATCTGCTCATCAAAACTAGAAGAGGCAGATGCTGAGGGAAGGGAGCATATTAACTTGGAAAAGACCAATGATTTTTTAGATTTGATAGCAATAAAGTGCAAATCGAATTCTTGTAAGATAACAATCCATTTATATTACTTTCCCCCCAGTAACTGACATGTCAAAATATAAGTCATGGGGTTGCAATCATAGATCATTGTAGTCGTGCGAAGTAAAATGTAATGTTGAAAAAGTTGAACAACGTGAATCACAACTAAAGCTAATTTTCGACATGGGAATATCAAGTCTCAGTATCCATGAGATTGCGGTTGAGGTAATAAACAATGTTTGCAGTGTCATCATTGTCATCTTGGACCAGTACCATAGAAATAGTACTGGAAGCAGCTGCTAGGTAAAGGAAATAATCACGATTGTAATTTGGGGGATGCAGTAAAGGAGCATTGATAAGAACAACCTTTAAGGCATCGAAGGAATTTTGAGCAACCTCATCCCATAGGAATGGGATGCCTTTCTTAAGAAATCGTGTAAAACCTTTAGCTAACTTAATGTAGTTAGGTACAAAATGATGAAGGAAATTGACTTTCCCTTGTAAGCTCTGTAGCTGATGTAAAGATGAAGGAGGGGGTAATTTAACAATAGCCTCGAATTTCATAGGATCGAGACATATGCCTTCCTTGGAGACAAAAAACCTGAGAAGTTTGTCAGATTCAATGCAAAAGACACATTTATGTGGATTAAGTCGGATATTATAATGTCTACAGCGGAGAAAAATTTATCGAAGGTGATCAAGATGGTCACGACGCTTAGCTGAATGAGCGGGTAAATCATTCAGATAAGGTTGAACGATGTGTTTGATATCATGAAAGGCATATGACATCACTCGTTAAAAAGTGGCACCGACATTTGTTAGACTGAAAGGGAGATTCTTGAAGGTAAAATTTCCCCAAAGATAAAAGAAATAAGTCTTATTTTGATCGACTCGAAGGATGTTAATCTGGTTATACCCAGAAAAACCATCCATAAAAGAAAATATCTTGCTCCCAACACATTAATCAATGATTTGGTCAATGAAAGGAGTGGGATAGTTATCTTTAGGGCAGGCACAATTGATGTCACAATAATCAACACAGACGTGGATAGTACCCTGATTTTTATCAATAGGGACGATATTAGAAACCCAATCTGTCAAAGGGATCATATATATAAACCCAATTTTGAGAAGCTTATAAACTTCTCCATTTATAGTGGCTGCCTTTCTAGGATGCATGGGGCAAAGTCTTTGATGAACAGGATTCACATTAGGATAAGTGGGTATCTCATGCACCACTATACTAGGATCAATTCCAGGATTTTCTTCATATGACCATGCAAAGACATCCCAGAACTCTTGAAAAATACTGGTGTAAAGCTTAATATCATCTGGAGAGAAAGTTACCCCGATATGGATGTTCTCGACGATTCCTGGTTTGACTGAAATGTTGATAGGCATCGTAGTAGTGATGTTTCCCATGTTTCCTTCATAAAATACCTCATGTGTTAATATGGGTGTTTGAAGTGGACAAGTCAGAGCATGGGAAGTAAAATTTTCAAGACACGAAGGAATTTCTCCAGAGCTTGGAAGAAATGAAGAATGATTATGGGTATTGTCCGAGGGTGTTTCCTCAAGAGACATGGTCTCCACGATACTTTATTTGGAAGGAAATGTCTCGTTCAAGGGATAAGAACCAATCCAAGGAGATTGATAATATGCGTCGAAGTGTATACTAGGAGTAGTATGATCAGGATCAGGAGCCAAAGCCGAGATAATTTCACAATAATTGATTTCAATAGGGCTTAATGACATAACATCGTTGAAGGTATCAATTTTATCAGGAGAAGGGATGATCCAAGGATCAAACGAAGTAGAGATGATGTTGATCTGAGCAGTTTTCAGTGGTGGGAGAGAAAAAAGACCCATTAAGGTAGAATCTTTAAAAATTCCTGCCCCCACACTCTCATATGGTGTAGTGGTATGCTCCACATACGACACGTTTCTTTCAGAGGAAGTAGAAGAAAAAAATGACAATTGGTCAACAGTGACGATCTTCCCTTGATGTGGGAAACGAAGGACACAAAACAGAGTGGTAGACACACAAAGCATATTAGCATGGATCCAACAACGACCGAGCAGAATATTGTAATTGAGTTTAGAGTCAACAACCTCTACTTTGACATTGACCATTTTTCCTTCCAAAGTGATAGGAAAGTTAGGGAGAATACCAAAAGTACAAGAATCTCTTCCTTTGAAAGCCTTCAAGGTGTTCGGATATTGACTAAGAGTCGAAGAGACAGTGGCTTTACAAAAAGACACAAACATGATGCAAGTGTATGCACCATCATCCACGACTAACCGATAGATTGTATTTCCATTAATGATGACTTGAATGAGGAAAGAAATTTGATGTGGAAGATGCAGAATGTGGTTTTATAGATCGAAAGTGACGAGACTCGAATCAGTCGGATGAATTCCTCCAATTGCGGATAGTAGTGATTTCCATTGTGAAGGACAACTCTGAAGAACCTCTAATGAAGACATAGCGGAAGGTGCATGAGCCAAATCATGAACGATATTGTAATGTTGAGCAAATTAGGCATTCGATTTATAAGAGGTTTTTCGAAGCACACCTCTAGAAGGTGGTCAGATGATGGGATCGAGACTAGGTTTTTCGATATGAGGATGACCGAAAATGGGCAGAGTAGAAGGAGAAGGAGAAGGAGAAGGAGTGGAGTCACCAATTTTTTTTCTAGGTAAATCCTCTTCGTGAGCTGAGATGATCCCTCTAGCGCTAGGGTGGGTCTAGCAACAATGGGAACAAGAAAATACCTACTTTCCTAGATTATAAATGAAACATAGATCGAAGGAGATGACCTACCTCGGTCTGATTTTGTGATGTTGCTCTTCGTCGAAGCTCTTTGGTCCTTCTCTCTTCCAAACTTGATCTCTTCTGCTACCATCATTCAATTACCTGCACAAGTGACCAAGAAACAACAAGAAAACATAAAAGTGCACATGCATATACAAGAATAATCTATCTATCTGACCAAGGAATTTTATAATTCTTATCATAAACATGGACAAAAATGGAAAATAAATATTAGTTGTATCATATTATTAATAAAAGAGGAGTTATAACCTACGCCTTGATGTCGAAGCTATCCTTTGGCGGGTCCAAATCTGGGCAGGTATCCAAAGCACTTTTTTTCAACTCAGTGTGAGAAGGCTAAGGGTATCAACTCTCTCCTTCAATGCCTAAGACAATCTTCAAACCTTTCTCTATTATTCTCTTGTATTATGTTCTAACTAGCAGAGGCATTGGAGGGTGATCAATTTATAGAGATGGAGGAGGGGACATGGATCCACTTATGATGGGAAAAAGGCTTATCTCCTTGGGTGGTTCCTATTTTGTAGAAACAAGAGGCCCAAGGGAGGAAGGTCGTCCATATCCTAATCAAAAAACATCCAAGTCTCTGCTCTCGAAGCTTCTAGGCCATGAAGCTTCGTTTCCATTTTAAAAAAACTTCGAGAAGTAGATTCGCGCAGTTATGAGTCCATACTAGCACCGATCGGCATTGGTCACATGCTAAGGATGGGTCATCGACGTTGGTGAGACACAGAAGGGTCGTGCTACTCCAAAAAAGTGGGGTTTTAGGGAGCTACTCCATAAATGATCAAAAGAGATATTGTTCTTCAGACTGTAAGGGATACAAAGGCATGTTTTCAATATGGAAATAAGTACACAAGTATCATTATAGTGGTTCTCCAAGATTCGAGAACAGGGAGTACAAGGATAGTGACAAAATGTTGTGTAAAAACTATCACTAGACCTAAAGGGGAGGTAGGAGGAAAAAAATACCAAGAATCATGTTCCAAATGGTTTGGATACAGATGCAGAAGCCACCAACAACACCTCCACCATGAACGTCTTGCCATCGAGCACCAACACCACTGAATCACTTGAATTATCTACACCGTATAATTTCTAGAGGATGAAATTCGCATCGCCTCCAACACCTGCCACCATATCAAACTCCTCCCGCATGTGACCATTCTAGCAGGTCCCTGCATGTCCTTCTCCCTCAATTTACTGTACTCTCACATGCTTGGAGTGAAAGTTTGATGCATCCCTGACTTAACTCCGTACGTCCCTCTCATCACCCAAATCCCAAAGTTGATTATTATACCCTCTCTCACCCCGACTGGGGCGGCTTGAATACCTTCGAACTCCAAATTTTTGGCCTGTTACAGGTTTTGATCCAGAATAGGTCGGAGAGACTCCAAATTCTCTCTACGTTGGATGTTCCTCCATTGGGAGTCTATAGAATCATCTTGGTGGTGGCAACCCCAATTTTCCAAGAAATCTTGTTATCCTCCATAGTGTACCAAGGCTAAGAATGAAAACCGACGGAGGTACCCTCAAACCCCTTAGGATTTGGTAGCTTACCCTACCAAATAAGAGAGGGTTCTCTCTGTGGTCTTACAACCAAAATATGAATTAATAAGGGTAAATATATTAGGCTAGGTCTGAGCTCTATGGTTTTGAAAATTTAAGGTTTTTGCTGGATCAAGAGGAGAGGTCAAGGAAACTAGGTCAAATCCAAAAGATTTCAATTGCATGGATACAAGGGGGAATGGCAGGTATGTTAAATGGAACTTTAAGGTTGTCAATTGTAGTGTAGGGTAGAAAAACAAAGGATCAAAATGAGCATGAAAAACATGAGTTCATTTATTATAAGATGAACAACATAAACATGAAATTCCTACCAAAACAGAGCATAAGTTTAAATAATTTTGTTTAACATCTTATAGGAAGATCATTGAAAGCAAATCAATCATTCATAAAATTGAATTACAGTAGAAAAACATGCCACAAAATCATACCACATGAATCCCTATATAATAGGTGCAACTGAACTTGTATTTCTGCAAATGTCAATTGTACACAAGACTCCAAGCCTTCTACTCACTGATGTCCAACCTTGACTTTGAATGAAAACTATATAGAAATAGATCAAAACCATCTTCCCCTCTCTTAGGTTTTGAATCACTCAATATAGGATTAGTTTACAAAAATTTCTCCAACAAAACGTAAGACTAGGGAGGTTAAAATAAACTCTCATTTTAGCCTTTGACTGACCTACCCATCATAAATGCTCCTCAAAATTACTTCAAAATTTCATTTACAAGCCTAATTGCATTCATTTATGTCAAGTCAACTCAAAACAAGAATAATTACATCATGAAAAACCAAATTTAACTGAATAAACTCAAAAAATTGACCAATAGAGAAAAGCACAACACCACTAGGGAAAAGCGCAACGCCACCAGGGAAAAGTATAACACAATATTACAGAGAAATTTTGACTACCTTCCTGAACTCCAAATTCATATTTGAAGGTACCATTGGAGAGATTAGGATGTCTAGTTGTCCATAGAATCCTCAAGCAAGAAAAATGTCCTCTCCAAAGTTGAGAAAAAAGCATTCTCCCAAGGTCGCTCCAAAAGCGCAGTGCCTGGGTCAAAAAGGTGGAAAAAAATGGTCTTTTAGCCTCTTTTTTGTAGTTTTCTCCCAATGTGTTTGCTGACATGGCACAAAAAAAAAAAAATTTGTGTTAGTTTTCAAGTACATGATTGCAATGGATCTACTTGAATGTACTTGTTTAATACCGTAAGATCCACATTTTCTTCTTTCAAGCTTTTAATATTCTTAGTTATCCTCTTCCTCTTGTCAATCAATGGATCAATTGGGAGATGTAGAAAAATTGACTCATAAAGCAAAGGATCAAGCTCAAATTGGCGAGTATGCTCACTGACATTCAACTAATATAGGTTACCTTCAAGCCAGGGGTATGCTTGAAATTGACGACTATGCTCACTAACATTCCCCTCTGCAAGAAAAATACGACAGTAAGAGACATATGTAGAGGACACTTTCAACACTTGCAAAATATTCAAAAGTAAACAGAAATTATATAAAAAAAAAGCAACAATTATAGGAAAATGATTGTCACAATATAGTGTTTTCTGTTTATGGTTGATTCTCTATTTATTTGAGAGAAAACATACCTTTTATGGTCCTTTGTGCATTTTCAGTAGAACAAGTGATAACCACAGCACCAAGCATACCATTCCCCATATATCAAGGATCAACCTTGTCCACATAGTTCAGACACTATACCAAAATCCCACAGCTGAGGTTTGTAATTTTCTAGCTCAATTAAAGCTTCAACACATGATTTGTCAAAATGCTTGCAATCTAGAGTGCTTGAAATTACTTCACTGCTACAAGCTGCTTCAAAATTTCCACTCGCATTCACAGGGCACAAATCTATCTTTTTATGTTTTCTTACATCTCTTAGAGATTATTTATCAGCGTTATCAACTAATTAACTCTTCTCATTGTCCTTATGGCTAAAGTATTCCTCCTCGGATAAAGTTAGACAACATAAATCCCCTGTATTGAAGCTTGTTCTCCATCAGTTATTAGAAGAATGAATGCATTGGCATCATTTAATGACAAAAAAAACTAGGAATACATTCTTACTCATGCACCAAGAATTTTTAAGACATTCCTTGTCACTCTCTCTTTTCAAAGTTTCTTGAAAAAGTATCCATAAGAGAGGTCATTGATTGTAGCGCTAAATACTATGTTGCGCTCATGGATGAATAAATTTAAGTATTGGGAATTAGAAGGCATTCCTCTATATGATCTCCATGAATTAAGCAACAAAATATAACCATTAAGATGCAACCAACTTGAAATATTAAAGAAGTGGAGAGATAAGAAGAGCACACTTATTATCAGTTATGCTCAATTTTAAATTATAATTTTTGAGAAACTTGAGAATAATAACATCAAAGCCCATAAATCCTTTTAGAGTGTCTAGAATTGTTGATTTTATATGTGATTCTCTCCCAGAAACAATCACACAAATATACTCGATTCTCTCATACAAGTACATACCAAACATGTGATTCTATTCTCAGGTACATTTCCAAAATAATATTACAAAGCTCTTCAACCTTTTCAAGATGATAATATCAGGTATTATAGATGAAAAATATTTCAAATTCATCTTCAAAGGCATCATATTAAGTGAAAAATATTTAAAACGAAAAATAAGAGACATTACATAAGCCCAAATGACAAGATCTTCTATAGTAAAATGGAGAATTTCGTGCAAAATGGCAGTAAAGGAATGAAAACCCCTGCTGCAGGTGATATTCAAAAAGTTTTTAATTGTTTGTCCACTACTACAAGGGAGGCATTCATGAAAAATTTCCCAACCTTACAGAGTTTTTGTTCATCTTAAGACTCAATGAGTCTCAAAAGGAAGTGTTTGAGATTATAAAATTCTCCTCCCAGTCCATATTTGGTAGAGACATTAAGTATTTTTAAATGTGCATGCATCCTTAATTACAAAAATAAGTATTGAAAAATGGGGTAATTCTTCAGGCTGGTTAGATTCTGATAGTAGCATCGCTAGTGATATAACTGCAATGGTGGACTAAAGAATCCTTGGCATGTTGTCCCTTTGTTTGTTGAATAAGGAGAAGTTGCTTGTTTTTAGTCAGATCCTATCTCCTTTGGCCTTATTTTAAATTATGATTATTAACAATAGGAACTCGATTAAAGGTATTGAAGTACTAAGGCTTGATGGTAACACTTCTATAGAAGCTAGGGAAATAATTCTTCAACAATTCAACAATTCCGATGATGAAAGGGTTTTGTTTGCTTCAATTAGGGAATGTGGAGAAGGCTTTAATATAACAAACTCCAATGAATTTTTCATCCCTAATATTCCATGGAATCCTTCTCATGAGACGCATGACCAACAAGGGAAGAGAGATGCCCAATGGCATACAAAACAAATTGGCATGATCATATGAGATTGATGTTGTTATTCTAGATTCAATGGAAATCAATTCTACAGGTGTTAGCGCTACACCTAATAGTTGTGACACATTTGTAGGTGGGGGAGATGAGTGTATTTTTGTGGAGAATATTAATCAATTGGTTGAGGATATACCCTAAGCTATTGTGGAGAATAAAACTACCATCCATTACATGCCATATATCATGGAATCCAAGATTCCCTTGGATGGAATAAATATTACTTTAAGCTCTGATAATGTGCCTATTGTGAGCTCACATCGAGTGTTTGATCATGATCCTAATGGTTGTATGACTATTGACACTAGATTTTTTAGAACAAGACACGTGGAATAAGCTTCAACAAAATTTTTTTCAACTTTAGATATGCTGTCACAACCAACAATCTAATGTTGATAAGCTTATGTTGTATTTCTAATGCCTTTTGTGGTTGTTGGTGTTATCACTCAGATTGAACCTCAGGCTGAGAAATGCAATTTCGAGGTAACCTCAAACCACACTTAGCCAAGTAGCTAGCCCTAGTAGGCCAGGAGAGGGTTCTCTTTGTAAATATCACAACCAAGATGACTGAGGAAAGAATATTTTAGGCTAGGTATAGTAGCTCAGGGTTTTTGATTTTGATTGTGTAGGTTGTTGCTGGATGAGGAAGCATTCCTTAACTCCAAATTGATCTCATGATAGCTCCTTGGAAATATCTCTCTGTCTAGTTATCATTTGACTCATCAAGCAAGTCATTTGGACACTCCAGCTATGAGAAAACTTGATTTTCCCAAGGTCACTCTAGAAGTGCAGCAACTCTCCTGTGGCACCTCTATTTTTGACATTTCGATAAAATTATGACACCTATGTAAACACTGAAGGAGTTTTTTCTTTTTGGATCTATGATGGACAAAAACCTCTCTCACTTTTGTCAAATTCATCTTTGTTTGGTCATAAACATAGTTTGAAGAAAAGCGCTTGCTGAAGTGCAAAATGACTTGACCCTTGGAATGATTTCTCAAAAAATGATGGAGACATGATCTTATGAGTTGCAATGGCCTCATACTTACTAAAATGACCTCCCTTATGGCTCCTCTGCTCATATGCCTCTTTTTCATAGCAAATCCTAGCTCAGTGGGAGAGGAAATTAGGGTTTAGTGCTTATGAACAATGATGAATTGGGCACCCTTGGGAAAAGACAACTCCCTTTGACATTTGATGTGTTGGAATGTAGATTTTTGAGTTGGCAGCCTTTGGGAAACTGAATAATTATTACATTTTAACTGATTGAAGCAAATCATGAGATTATTTTGGGTCACCTTCATACCTTTTGCTGCCCTCTATTGAAAATGAGACAATGCAATGAGTTGATCTAATGAAACCCTAGTGACCTAATGAGAAATTAAAGATACTGACTCAACGAGTGATTTTGACTAAATGTGAAATGAGAGCAGACTTGTGTTCAACATGATGAAGATATGGAAGAGGGTCAACAGGGATATGCTTGTGAAGGAAAATGGGACACTTGAAAAGGACAACCACCAGTGGAACAATTTTATATCATGACCTAATGGAATGATTGAAAATTTCTTTGGAATGGGACACCTAAGATGCACATGCAAAATGTGTTTTGATCCCTGGTGGAAGTATGCAAATACTGACACTAACATTGGCTCCAGCTGGGGATGGTAGGTCCTTGGAGGTGCCAAGAACATTGTAGACCAAGTGCCTAACCGTTGGGCATGGAGTCAATAGCTAAAAACCAAACTGAATACTGAAAGAAACTTGACTCAATAAACTAAACTGACTCGGACTAAAACACAACTGACAAACTGAAAAATATGCTGAGAATTGAGCTTATTCAACAAAACCTACTCTAATTGATCCATACATCACCTGATCAAGTGAAATGGTAGAACCAATGCAATCATGTAAGCATTCTGGCTATTGTTTGAATACTCCGCAAGTGCTTGTTTATAAGCAAGAAGAAAGAACTACTGAAAGGAAACTCCCATGAAAACTTGTCAACAAATTGAATCTTGATGAAATCGAAAAGCACGAGCCCACCAACTGACCTATAGAATGTTGCGAAAGGATCTTCATAGGAATACATATTGATTTCCATCCCATCTAATATGTTATTGCACTGCTCTAGGTACTTTTCGTACCTTGGTTTTAAAAATTTCCTAACATCTGTGCTTTCTTTCTTTGATGACAACAGCAAGTTGACAAAAGGATCCTTAAACTCGTGAATGACTGATTTTTCATGATGATCAACAAAAAACAAGAATATTCTTCATTACTCTTCTAATATGACTGCAATTCTTGGTATTGGCTTTGTAATGAAAAACTTGCTGAACAAAACAATGAAGTCAGATGTCAGATCAGGTTTATATCAACACTCTTTTGAGGCTCACAGTTAGTTAATGGGGAAGGACTTTTACTTCATATATTATCTAACACATCAGCTATAGGGTCATGAAAAATTTGAAAAGACTACTGCAAACTATTTTCCATCAGTTCTAAAGAGACTGCATGAATTTCTATAGGTTTCTCATCCTTTGCTTTAGAGATATTATGAAAATTTTTCTTTAAAAATTGAAATGCTTCAAAACATAGTGGTACAGAATCATGTTGCATCTTTTGATCATATGTTTCAACTTCCAAACCTTCATCTGCAACCTGACATTCAATGGAATTCGGTGGCTGCAAATCTAGAGCTAAGGAGGATTCTTTGTTGCAAATGATTTCCTCAACCATTTCAGGAGAAGATTTCTCATTAACAACTTGCTCAAGAAGTTCATTATCTGCCTCAACCTCAACATCAAAACTGAAAGATTCTTGATTTATAATCTTGGAAAAATTTTCTTTCAGAAAATTGAAATGAAGCAAAACATAAAGGCAAAGATCCTTCACTTATTTCAAAATTTTCTAGACTTTCCTCATCACTGTCATAGCTTATATGCATCGGCTGATCACTGTTAAATTTGGACAAATAGGTCCAAACTCCATCTTGTGATGCTCAGATGAAGATTCCAATATTTTTATTGGATTCCTCTTTCGGAGAGGTGTAAAATCGATATAAAATTGATTTTAATCTAATGAGCAGAACATTTATTTTGAATTTATTATTTATAATATATTTAAGTGCAGGTCGGCCTTAAGGTTTTACACCCCCAACAGATGTGTCACACACCTCAATTGACAATGATGGATATAAATACAGTCAACGTTGGAGAGCTTTTCACTCATCTCATCACACATCTTCTCCTCTAATTATCTACAAGAAATTGAGAAGCAGTTTCATCTCCCACGTGAGAAGAAGGACGAAATCTACTGTAGCTAAAGGACGAAATTTACCGCAGCAAATTTTTTGCAGTTAGGGTTTCTGGGCAAGTTTGACCAGCATTGACTTTGGTCAACGCAAGGTCCGAATTGGCTAAAATTTTGTGGAGATTTCTATTTTTGAAGTCCATACTCATTGGCACAAAAATCGAGGTCAAAAGGTTGACCGAAGTTGGAGCTGCGTTGACTTTATTGTTGCTACCCTGCGTTGACTTTTTTTGGACTGCGTTGAGTTTTCTGGGGTTGACTTTGAGTTGACTGGATGATTGATTTGAGGACTGTTGTGACACATTCTGGGTTAGCCGACCAAGAAGACTTTGCTGGTTGAAGCATCCTGCTGACCGCCGTAACGCACCAACACATTCTCCTGTTTCTGGTTTGTCTTCTATAGATCCACTGGTATGTTCTATCAACATTTTACTTAACTATTTATGTGATTGTTGTTATAAAAGTAAAATTGTATCAAGCATAGAACATCTACAAAAATTTACATGGTATCAGAGGTGAGGTGAAGACAAGCCCTAACTTATAGCAATCACCAACTGAGAAAAATGAGTTCCACAAGTTATGGCTTCAAGGAGGATGACAAGCTAATTGGAAGGGATGACTTCCATGCTTGGAAGATGATATTAGATCTCAAATTAGAAGACCATGATCTCATGGACTATGTACTGGGTAAGATACAAGAACCTCCATCCACTGCTACTGTTGCTGCTAAAACCAAGTATAAGAAGGGGGAGATCAAAGAAAAGCTAATGATCAGGGAATCCATACATAAAAGTCTGGTTGCCTACATATCTGAGCTAGGCACATCCAAGGAGATGTATGATAAGCTGATACAAATGTTCAAAGTAAAAAATGCAAACCAGGTGCTATTATTCAAGAATCAATTGAAGAATCTGAAGAAAGGCAGGGATGAGTCTGTCCAAACATACTTTCTGAAATCGACCAAGATCAGGAAAAATCTTCTAGCTATTGGGGAGACAATAGCCGATCGTGAGATGGTACTCACCGCACTTGGAGGACTCCCATATGAATGGAAATTATTCAACACTACCATTCTCAATAATAATACAATTCCTAACTTTGACGAGCTACTGTCAAGATGCATGCAAGAAGAGACAAGAATGAAGGAATACGAAAAATGACAGAAATGCTTCCTACGCTGCTCATTCTCGAAAGAAGAATTCTGGTGGTCCTAAGAACAAAGGAAGAGAAAGGGTCCAAGGAAAGAAGGGTAAGTGTTTCACTTGTCATAGGCCTAGTCACTATGCTAGAGAATGTCCTTTCAAGAAGGATTCTCCCGATAGTGACGACAACAACAACAACCGGAGGAATGGAAATCAAAGAAACGACAGGTCCAAAGGAAAGAGGAAGACTCCCTCTAGCAGAAAAAATCAACCTTTCAAAAGGTCTAGAAACTCCAGGTATGAGGAGTCAAATGTTGTTGATAAAATAAATGAATACATTCTTGTATCTGCCCTCTCTACTACATCCCCGCCCGACACTATGGATGTCTGGCTGATAGATATTGGTGCCTCAAGACACATCACTGGGTTCAAGGAAGCACTCTCTGACATGGTTGAGAAGGATACTAATCTGGAAATTATCCTTGGAGATAATTCCACATATCCTGTGAAAGGGACAGGGACTGTGACCCTCCACTTGTCTCAAGGACAAGTCCTACATTTTCAAAATGTACTCTATATACCAAAATTGAAGAAGAACATTGTGTCTATATTAGCCATCGAAGGCAAAGGCTTCAATGTGGCATTCACTGATGGAAAGGTGCGCATGTGGAAGAAGAATCTCAAGGAAGCTATCGTGATTGGTACCAGAGGTTTGGACACCTTCATTACAAGGCCCTTCCCGAGGCAAGGAAGGTGGTGACAGGGATGCTCGATTTTGGAAATAATCATGAAGGTGTATGTAAGGGTTGTGCCGAAGGAAAGCATACAAGGGGACCTTTCCCCTCAAGTGTCACAAAGACATCTGATATTTTGCAACTGGTCCATTCTTGTCTATCTGGTATGCTACCCGTGACATCCCTAGGAGGATGTTCTTACTATATGACATTCACTGATGAATTCTCCCGCAAAACTTGGATATACTTCTTAAAGAAGAAGGATGAGGCTTTCATGTGGTTCCGTACCTTCAAACCCTTGGTGGAAAATATGATAGGGAAGAAGATCAAGATTTTGAAGACCGAAAATGGCACTGAATATGAGTCAAATGAGTTCAAGGACTTTTGCAGAGAAGATGGCATTAAGAGGGAGACTAATACTGCCTATACTCCTAAGTAGAATGGTGTTGTTGAACGAAAGAACAGAACTATTGTGGAAGCTTCCTGTGCCATGCTATGTGACCAGGGTCTACCGAAGTTTCTGTGGGGAGAAGCTACGAATATTGTTGTATACATTCAAAACCGATGCCCTCATTCGGCCCTAGACTCCAAAACTCCCGAAGAGGTTTTCACTGGTAAGAAACCTGACATCTCACATTTTAGAATTTTTGGATGTCCTGTTTATTTTCATGTGCAAAAAGAAAAGAGAAGTAAGCTGGATGCTTCTGGGAAGAAAGGAATGTTTGTGGGCTACAACGAAACTTCTAAGGCCTATAGAGTCTATGTACCTGGTCAAAGGGAAGTAGAGATATGCCATGATATCACTTTTGACGAAGATGCTTCCCTGAAGAAAGTAGTAGATCTTCCAAGATCTGAGGAAAATCATGAAGCAAGGCCTGGAAATCAAGAAGAACCGCAGGATGAGACAATGCCCGATGTTGAAGGACCAATGGACCCTATCGATCCATCTCCTTCACTGGGAAAGAGACCATCATGGCTCAGGGACACCCTCGAAGATGCTGAGGGACATGCTGCCCCAAGGGGGACATTCCGTGAAAGCAAGAAGCCGTGCAGATACCAAGGGTATCTGGCTGCCATGAGTACCATTGTACAATCTGAACCTGGATCTTTTGAGGAAGCTGTAAAGCATCAAGTCTAGAAGGATGCTATGCACGAAGAATATGAGTCCATAATGAAGAATGATGTCTGGGATGTGGTTCCAAGACCGAAGGACAAATCAGTTGTCACCGCGAAATGGCTCTACAAGATCAAGCATGGATCCGATGGAAGTGCTGAAAATTGCAAGGCAAGATTTGTTGCCCGTGGCTTCTCTCAAAAGGAAGGAATAGATTATGATGACATATTTGCACCTGTGGCACGATATACCACCATTCGATCAATCATAGCCCTTGCTGCTACGCAAGGATGGAGTCTTCATCAGATGGATGTCAAGACCACTTTTCTGCATGGTGCAATAAAGGAAGAGGTGTATGTGGAACAACCTCTGGGATTTGAAGTTCGGGATCGAGACACTCATGTGTGCAGATTGAAGAAAGCCCTCTATGGGTTAAAGCAAGCACCCAGAGCTTGGTACGAGAGGATGGATAGTTACTTGATGAAGCTGGGCTTCACTCGAAGTAACGCTGATCCGAACCTTTACTTCAAGGTTGTGCAGGGGAAGCCTCTCATTCTAGTGCTATATGTGGACGACCTCTTCCTGACAGGTGCTGACCCTCTCATTCATCAATGTAAGAGGGAGCTCGCTGCTGAGTTCGAGATGAAGGACCTAGGACTGATGCACTACTTCCTAGGCCTGGAGGTCTGGCAGAGACCTGGAGAGATTTTCCTTTCTCAAGGAAAATATATTGTGAAACTTCTGGAAAGATTTGGTATGGTGGATTGCAAGTCCGTGTCAACACCAATGGAACTCAACTTCAAGAAGTTGAGTGGCAGCGCTGCTGGGCCCGTATTAGCAAATCCTACTGAGTATCGTCAACTCGTAGGGGCTCTGATGTTCTTAGTGAACACCCGTCCAGATATATGTTTTGCAGTGAACACTTTGAGTCAACAGATGGTTGAGCCTCATCACTTTCACTGGGTTGGTGCCAAGAATCTTCTAAGATACCTTCGGGGCATGATAAACCATGGGCTGAGATACACTGCCAGGAGCGTGACACTCCGTGGATATACTGATGCCGATTGGGCTGGCAATGTGGTGGATCGTAAGAGCACATCGGGATGCTGCTTCAATCTTGGTTCTGCTTCAATTTCATGGATGAGCAGGAAGCAAAAGTCGATGGCTTTGAGCACCGCAGAGGCCGAATACATTGCAGCAAGTATGGCCTGTTGTGAAGCAGTTTGGTTGCGAAAGCTCTTTAGTGAGCTATTTGGACATGTGCTAGATACCACTGTGATACTCTGTGATAACCAGAGTGGGATTCGCTTGATTGAGAATCCTGTGTTCCACAACCGATCCAAGCATATTGATATTAGGTACCATTTCATCCAGGATATGGTACAGCGACGCGTCATAAGGCTCGATCATATAGGAATTGATGAGCAGGTCGCGGATATTCTCACTAAGCCCCTGGGGAAGGTCAAGTTCCTAAACTTCCGTGAGAGACTTGGTATCATGGAACGAACCTATGATGTGGGTCCTGTTGGACGATGAGCTCGAGGGGGCTTTGGGGACAGCTTCTCGGAGCTATGAGCAACCACAAGGCTAGGCTTGCCAAACCTTGTTGGTGTGCTTGGACCCCACCATTGTGATTATTGAGTTGGTTCACCTCTCATTATCTGTGCCCCATATGCATCCTACCCATTGAGTTCAGGGCTCATGGGAAGTACCTCTCATTTGGCCAATGAGGTGGGAAAAGTTAGAGACTAATAGCAAATACTGATGGACGCATCAGAGATTGCTGTACTCTCTATCTAGGATGGCATGGTCCAACCACTCGATCTAGGATCAAGTCTAGTGATGTCTCGGACCTCCGCCTGACTTAGGGTCAGATGAACCAACTTCGGGTTGGTTGGAGACTCTTTGTGAGTCCGATAGAGGTTTCGGACCTCTGGGCAAAATTTGTCAGCCAGGGGATGATGTCTTTGTGATTGATCCACTTTTTTTCTGAAATAAAGAGGCCAGCAAAGCAAGTTACGGTGGGATGACGCACGATGTTTGATTGCACTGGTGGATGGAGTTCTCCCTAGTTGAGAGGGAGTGTTAAATTTGGACAACTAGGTCCAAAATCCATCTTGTGATGCTCAGATGAAGATTCCAATATTTGTATTGGATTCCTCTTTCGGAGAGGTGTAAAATAGATAGAAAATTGATTTTAATCTAATGAGCAGAACATTTATTTTGAATTTATTATTTATAATAAATTTAAGTGCAGGTCGGCCTTAAGGTTTTACACCCCCAACAGATGTGTCACACACCTCAATGATGGATATAAATACAGTCAATGTTGGAGAGCTTTCACTCATCTCATCACACATATTCTCCTCTGATTATCTACAAGAAATTGAGAAGCATTTTCATCTCCCACGTGAGAATAAGGACGAAATCTACTGCAGCTAAAGGACAAAATTTACTGCAGAAAATTTTCTGCAGTTAGGGTTTCTAGGAAAGTTTGACCAGTGTTGACTTTGGTCAACGCAAGGTCCGAATTGGCTGAAATTTTGTGGAGAGTTCGATTTTTGAAGGCCATACTCATTAGCACAAAAATCGAGGTCAAAAGGTTGACCGAAGTTGGAGCTGCGTTGACTTTATTGTTGTTGCCCTGTGTTGACTTTTTTCTAGACTACGTTGACTTTTCTGGGGTTGACTTTGAGTTGACCGGATGATTGATTTGAGGACTGTTGTGACACATTCTGGGTTGTCCGACCAAGAATACGTTTCTGGTTGAAGCATCCTGCTGACCGCCGTAACGCACCAACAAATTCTCCTGTTTCTAGTTTGTCTTCTATAGATCCATTGGTATGTTCTATCAACATTTTACTTAACTATTTATGTGATTACTGTTATAAAAGTAAAATTGCATCAAGCATAGAACATCTACAAAAATTTACAATCACTGTGTTCAAGCTGTTGAAACTTAACTTCCTCCCACAAACCAACTGCTGATTGCTCTGCAAGATTAGCTTCTGTTTGGAGAACATAATCATTGTCATACTAATCAAACTTTGGCAAATCATCAATATAAGTAATGTCACCAATCATACACATTAGATTATCAGATTTTTTCTCCTTGGATTGATCTACAAATCCATTATTTGATCTATGCTGGCTGGGATTAGCAGGAAATTTTTTAGGGCTTGCAATCTCTTTTTTTTCTGGGATAAGTGGGTCATGATTATTTTGAACGGAAAATAAATCTGTCATGGTGATCCTTTACATCATTTCCTCTATTTTACTTACCAAAATGTCAATCTTTACCTCTGAAGATGTCAGGTGCTCTGCAATTTTCTTTTTCTCTTCTTCCTTCAGCTTTGCCCTTCTGATCAGCAGATTAGCCTCGACATCTACTACATTGTTCTGCATCTCTTAAAGTGTTGCAAGTTTCCTTTCTCTTAGCTGAAACTCCATTTCTGGATCAAAGGCATCCGAGTAATGTAAAAGAGCTGATACAAGAGGAGGTCTTATATCAGCAGGTATCGAATAACAGACTTGATTGAATCTGGAAGAAAATTGTTGTACTGACTCCCCTAGCTATCTTTTCAAATAGTCACACTCTTCTAGAGTCAGGAAAGGGTTTTTTTTTACCACCCACCTGTCGAGGAAAAATTTGACGAAATGCGGGAAATATAAGATGCTCGCGGCAGGCAAGTTTTTGAGCCAACTCTTGACTTTGCCTTGGAAAGAAAGAGCGAATATCCTGATACTGACATCCTCTTCGTCAACTTCAACAAGTTCAAGGAAAGTCTCAAAATTCTGCATATGTCTCTCAGCAGTGATGTTTTCATATTCAACATCAAACCTCGGCTGATATAGGTAATGTTTTTAAGGGAAAGCTTGGAGTATAGGAGGTATGATGAGTGGTTTGTATTGATCTAGAATTTTACAAGGTGTGGGAGTATGTACACAAGTTGTAGGATCAGTCTTGATCTCTTTAGGCTCATCAATTTGAAGATGGTCATCATAAGATTCAGAAAAAGGATGTGGACCAAGATCAAAGGAAAACTTGGTATTTACACTTTTTGAATAGATAGAAACAAGAGTTTGATTATCTTTATCATACAACAAACTCTGGAAAAATTTCAGGATAGTTTTAGGAAAAGAAAAGAAGTAATTTACAAGAAATCAGATTATATCTTCAATACAATTCCACTTTGAATGCCTAACCTTTGTGTAAGATCCGTCCATTTTCCTGTTGGCAAGGTCGATCCTCCAGTGGAGTCTTTACGTCAAGTTGGAGTTTCCAAGTGAAGAGTTCAGCCTTCATATGCATTTGATTGTTGTCCACCATCAGCAATCAGATCTAAACTTTGTCGTGCTTTCCCAGGGAAGATACCATATTTCTGTCCCCAGTATGGTCACCAAAATGTTATCACTCGGATTGAACCTCAGGCTGAGAAAGGCAATTCTGAGGTCATCTCAAACCATGCTTAGCCAAGTAGCTAGCTCTACTAGGCCAGGAGAGGGCTCTCTCCATAAATATCACAACCAAGATGACTGAGGAAAGAATATTTTAGGCTAGGTATAGTAGCTAAGGGTTTTTTATTTTGATTGTGTAGGGTTTTTCTGGATCAGGAGGAGTCAAAAAGTCAGGGTAAGGAAATTAGGTCAAGATTTGAAATGTGTTCTACTGGGAAAGGTAGGTATAATGTTTAGCACTTTAGGGTTTTGATGATGGGATGATCAAGATAGGCGAGAAGCTAGAAAGAGAATGGTGATTTCATGGTTTCTTTCTAAACTAAAGAAATTTATGGACTGTGAATGTCTACCCAAAACATAGCATATGAGAATGGATTTTGCATATCTAACTTGCAAACATTCACTTAATAGAAATGAAATGATGGATGAAAAACACAACACATTCTAAAATTTGAGTACAAAATAAGAAACTAAAACTAAACACAATACCACATGGATCCCATAAAAATAGCTGCAAATTTGATTAATGTCTAGGCCAAAACTGATACAAAAGTATGTCTCTCGAGAATCCAAACCTCCAAATGAGTCCAACCTCTACAAATGACTGAGAAAATACATGATATAGACTTAAAAACCACTCTCCCTAGCCTCAAGGAGTCGAATCCATGAGATAGGGATCAGTTTCACCTATTGCCAAATAAGAAACTGAAGACTAGGAAGACCCAACAACTTTCCTCTAAAAGAGAGGAAACTGATTCATTTGACCTCTAAAGGACTCAGCTAATGTATCTAACCTAGATAAAAATAAAAACATGAAATTTACACTTATCTTGAACTTTTGCATCAGTAATTTCTCATTTCCCAAAATAAAAATTCAAAAAGTCAAAATTTGCTGAAGATGATGAAAATTGCATTTTCCTGGCAAAAGCGCAGCACCATGACAAGAAAAATAACCTCTTTTGCAAGAAACTTTTGGAGGCATTCTCGGTGTCCAAATCAGCTCCATGATAGCGCATTGGAAATATATTTGAGTCTAGTTTCCAAATATTCCTCCAATTTCCAAAATGGTTCCCATCTTCCCTGTCAAAAATCACTTCTCCCAAGACTGGTAAAAGCGCAACACCAAGGTCAAAAAAGAGGCAGAAACATGAAAATTTGGTGGTTTTTTGCACTTTTGAGGGACTATTTCTCCTCCAAATTTTCTAAAACTTGATGGGGTTGATGTACTAATCATTAAGAACATGATGGTGGTGACCATTTTTCCATTGGAGGCTCCAAGAAAAATTGGGCAGATTTTCTGTGTGCCAAAATTTTTGAGTTTCCTGCAAATCTAGGCCTCAAACATGGATCAATATCTCTCTAACCATGAGGTTTTTTGTAAAACAGAGAGATTTTTTTGTTCTTTGGAATTTTTTGAACACAAACCTCCTCCATATTCCTAATATGCTTCTCTTATTGTCCACAATCTTCTCTGCAAAAAGGTGTCCAAAAAAGGACATTTCTGGAAAATGTGCCTTCAAAGATTTTTTTAAATTTCTCAAATTTTCTCCAAATTTCCTCATAATTGCTCCAGAGATGCCAAATAAGGTGTGTTATGCTATCATGGATATATCAAAATGTAGTTACAATTTACCCTTCTCCCTTTGACAAATTAGGGTTTCCTTGAGTTTGTCCTTCAAAAGTTAGGTTTTCTGCCTCAAGCTTCTCCTTCTCCAATGCCTTCTTGAGACCTCTTGTTCTTGGTTTCTTCCTGGTGTTTTCGGTCCCTTTTGGTGTCTTCTCCTCTCTTATTCTATGTTTATCTCTTCCTCCATAATGTCTCTTTCCTACCCCATGGTATCTCTTTCCTCTTCCATGGTGTAAAACCTAGGGATGGGGAAATGGGAGTGGGGATAGGTCTAGGGAGTGGGGATAGGAAAATTAGGGAGATGGGGGAAGGGGTTATTGAAATTAGGGAGGTGATAAGGGATCAAAATTTTTAACGGATTTGGAATTATAATTTTATTACAGGGTTGATAGGGCTACCTAGGAAATTGAGATTCCTAGGACTTAGGGTTTAGGGGAAAAGGGATTTAGGGAAAGGGATATGGTGTTGTAGGGAAAGGAATAGAGTTTACAATGATGTAGGAAGAGAATGTGAGGTTTATGGGTGCCAAGTTTGGGAAAAAATAATGAATCTAGGGTTTGTAGCTAAAACAACTTCCATATTAACATAGAAACCAAAAAAACCATGAAATTCCTTTTGAAGACTGCAAGGAGGTGAAATTTACATGTTACTTACTTGTCAAAGGTGTTGAGAATATTTACTGAAGATTTGAGGAAATTTGGCTGAGTTTTGAAGCTTTAGAGAGTGTACTAGGAATTAGAGCAGAACCTATACATTAGCGCAGTGCCAGTGTAATTTACTCCGTGGTTTTCGGGCATTAGCGCAACACCGCTGGGGATTAGCACAGCGTCGGGACAAAAACACAGCGCCAAGGTGAAAAAACGCAACACCTTTTTGTAGACCACATTTGGAGGCCTTTCTGGTGTCCAAATTGTGCCCATGATAGCCCGTTGGAAATATTATTCCGTCTAATTTTCAAATATACCTTTTTTCTACTGATTGGAGTGGATTTGACCTGAAAAAAGTTGATTTTCCCAATACTGGTCAAAAAGTGCTGAATGAGGGTGCAAAAATGTAGAGTGCTAGTGCATACAACTTTTGGAGGCCTTCCTTAACTCAAAATTGATCTCGTGATAGATTCTTGGAAATATCTCTCTGTCTAGTTATCATTTGACTCATCAAGAAATTCATTTGGACACTCCAGCTATGAGAAAAATTGATTTTCCCAAGGTCACTCTAGAAGTGCAGCAACTCTCCTGTGGCACCTGTATTTTTGACATTTCTATAAAACCATGACACCTGTATAAAAATTGAAGGAGGTTTTTCTTTTTGGACCTATGATGGACAAAAACCACTCTCACTTTTGTCAAATTCATTTTTTTTTGGTAAGAAACATAGTTTGAAGAAAAATTGGCCCTATGAGTGGCAAATGACTTGACCCTTGGAATGATTTCTCAAAAATTGATGGAGACATGATCTTATGAGTTGGAATGGCCTCATACTTACTAAAATAACCTCCCTTATGGATCCTCTATTCATATGCCTCTTTTTCATAGCAAACCCTAGCTCAGTGGGAGAGGAAATTAGGGTTTAGTGCTTATGAATAATGATGAATTGGGCACCATTGGGAAAAGACAACTCCCTTTGAAATTTGATGTGTTGGCATGTAGATTTCTGAGTTGGTAGCCTTTGGGAGATTGAATAATTATTAATTTTGAACTGACTGAAGCAAATCATGAGCTTATTATGGGTCACCTTCACACCTTCTGCTGCCCTCTATTGAAAATGAGACAATGCAATGAGTTGACCTAATGAAACCCTAGTGACCTAATGAGAAATGAAAGATACTGACTCAATGAGTGATTTTGACTAAAAGTGAAATGAGGGTAGACTTATTTTGAGCATGATGAAGACATGGAAGAGGGTCAGCAAGCATATGCTTGTGAAGGAAAATGGGACACTTGACAAGGAAAACCACCAGTGGAACAATTTATATCATGACCTAATGGAATGATTGAAAATTTCTTTAGAATGGGACACCTAAGATGCACATGCAAAATTTGTTTTGATCCCTGGTGGAAGTATGCAAATAATGACACTAACATTGGCTCCAGCTGGGGATGGTAGGTCCTTGGAGGTGCCAAGAACACCATAGACCAAGTGCCTATCCATTGGGCATGGATTAAATAGCTAAAAACCAAACTGAATACTGAAAGAAACTTGACTCAATAAACTGAACTGAATCAGACTAAAACACAACTGACAAATTGAAAAAGATGCTCAAAATTGAGCTTATTCAACAAAACCTACTCTAATTGATCCATACATCACCTGATCAAGTGAAATGGGACAACCAATGCAACCATGTAAGCATTATGGCTGTTGTTTGAATTCTTCACAAGTGCTTTTTTATAAGCAAGAAGAAAGAACTACTAAAAGGAAACTCCCATGAAAACTTGTCAACAAATTGAATCTTGATGAAATCGAAAAGCACGAGCCCACCGACTTACCTCGAGAATGCTGTGAAAGGATCTTCATAGGAATACATATTGATTTCCATCCCATCTAATATGTTACTACTCTGATCTAGGTATTTTCCGTACCTTGGTTTTAAAATTTTCCTAACATCTGTGCTTTCTTTCTTTGATGACTGCAGCAAGTTGACAAAAGGATCGTGAAACTTGTGAATGACTAATTTTTCATGATGATAAAAAAAAAACAAGAATATTCTTCATTACTCTCATGATATGACTGCAAATCTTGGTATGAGCTTTGTAATGAAACACCTACTGAACAAAACAATGAAGTCAGATGTCGGATCAGGTTTATATCAACACTCTTTTGAGGCTTACAGTTAGTTAATGGGGAAGGAATTTTAGTGCAGATATCATCCAACACATCAGCTATAGGGTCATGATAAACTTGAAAATACTGTTGCAACCTATTTTCCATTAGTTCTAATGAGACTGCATGACTTTCTACAGGTTGCTCATCCTTTACTTTAGAGATATTATGAAATTTTTTCTTTAAAAATTGAAATGCTTCAAAACATAGTGGTACAGAATCATCTTGCATCTTTTGATCATATGTTTCAACTTCCAAACCTTCATCTACAACCTGGAATTCAATGGCATTTGGTGGTTGCAAATCTGGAGCTAAGGAGGATTCTATGTCGCAAATGATTTCCTCAATCATTTCAGGAGAAGGTTTCTCATTAACAACTTGCTCAAGAAGTTCATTATCTGCCTCAACCTCAACATCAAAACTGAAAGAGTCCTAATTTATAATCTTGGAAACAATTTATTTCAGAAATTGAAATGAAGAAAAACATAAAGGCAAATATCCTTCACTTATTTCAAAATTTTCTAGACTCTCCTCATCATTGTCATAGCTGATATGCATCGGCTGATCACTGTGTTCAAGCTGCTGAAACTAAACTTCCTCCCACAAAACAACTGCTGATTTCTCTGCAATATTAGCTTCTGTTTGGAGAGCATAATCATCGTCATACTGATCAAACTTTGGAAAATCATCAATATAATTAATGTTACAAATCATACACATTATATTATCAGATTTTTTCTCCTCGGATTGATCTACAAATCCATTATTTGATCTATGGTGGCTGGGATTAGCAGGAAAATTTTTAGGGCTTGCAATCTCTTCTTTTTTTGGGATAAGTGGGTCATGATTATTTTGAATGGGAAATACATCTCTCATGTTGATCCTTTGTATCATTTCTTCTATTGTACTTACCAAATGTCGAGATTTACCTCTGAAGATGTCAGGTGCTCTGCAATTTTCTTCTTCTCTTCTTCCTTCAGCTTTGCCCTTCTGATCAGCAGATTAGCCTCGACATCTACTGCATTGTTTTGCATCTCTTCAAGTGTTTCAAGGTTCCTTTCTCTCAGCTAAAACTCCATTTCCGGATCAAAGGCATCCTGGTAATGTAAAAAAACTGAGCCAGGAGGGGGTCTTATATCAGCAGGTTTCGAATAATAGACTTGATTGAATGTGGCAGAAAATTGTTGTACTGTCTCCCTTAGCTGTCTTTTCAGTTGGTCATACTCTTCTAGAATTAGGAAAGGGTTTTGTTTGACCACCCACCTATCGAGGAAAACTTTGACGAACTGCGGGAAATCTGAGATGCTTGCGGCAGGAAATTTTTTGAACCAACTATTGACTTTTCCTTGCAAAAAAAGAGCAAATAGCCTGATACTGACATACTCTTCATCAAATTCAAAAAGGTCGAGGAAAGTCTCAAAATTCTGCATATGTCTCTCAGCAGTCATGTTGACATATTCACCATCAAACCTTTGCAGATATAGGTAATGATTTTTGGGGAAAGCATGGAGTATAGGAGGTAATATGAGTGGTTTGTATCAATCTAGATTTTTACAAGGTGTGGGATTATGTACAAAAGTTGTAGTATTAGTCTTGATCTCTTTAGGCTCATCAATTTGAATATGGTCATCATAAGATTCAGAAAAAGGATGTGGACCAAGATCAAAGGAAAACTCGGTATTTAAACTTTTTGAACAGATATAATCAAGAGTTTGATCATCTTTATCATACAATGAAACTGAAAAATTTCAGGATAGTTTCAGGAAAAGAAAAGAATAAATTTACAAGAAAGCAGATTAGATCTTGAATATAATTCCACTTTGAATGCCTAACCTTTGTGTAAGATCCTTCCATTTTCCTGTTGGCAAGGTCGATACTCCAGTGGAGTCTTTAAATCAAGTTGGAGTCTCCAGGTGAAGAGTTCAGTCTTCATATCCATGGGATAGGGATCAGTTTCACCTACTGCCAAACAAGAAACTGAAGACTAGGAAGACCCAACAACTTGCCTCTAAAAGAGAGGAAAATGATTCATTTGACCTCTAAAGGACTCACCTAATGTATCTACCCTAGATAACAATAAAAAGATGAAATTTACACTTATCTTGACCTTTTTTATCAGTAATTTCTCATTTCCCAAAACAAAAATTCAAAAAGTCAAAATTTGCTGAAGATGATGAAAATTTCATTTTCCTGGCAAAAACGCAACGCCATGACAGGAAAAATAGCCTCTTTTGAAAGAAACTTTCGGAGGCCTTCCCAGTGTCCAAATCATATCCAGGATAGATCATTGGAAATATCTCTGAGTCTAGTTTCCAAATATGCCTCTATTTTCCAAAATGGTTCCCATCTGCTATATCAAAAATCACTTCTCCCAATACTGGTAAAAGTGTAGCGCCAAGGTCAAAAAAGAGGTAGAAACATGAAAATTTGGTGGTTTTTTGCACTTTTGAGGGACTATTTATCCTCCAAATTTTCTGAACCTTCCTGGGGTTGATGTCCTCATCATTATGAACATGATGGTGGTGACAATTAGTCCATTGGAGGCTCCAATAATTTGGCATATTTTCTTTGTTCCAAAATTTTTGAGTTTCCTGCAAAACTAGGCCTCAGACATGGATCAATATCTCTCTAACCATGAGGTTGTTTGTAAAATAGAGAGAGGTTTTTGTTCTTTGGCATGTTTTTAACACAAACCTCCTCCATTTTAGTAATATTTTTCTCTTATTGTCCACAATCGTCTCTGCCAAAAGGTGTCCAAAACAAGACATTTATGGAAAATGTGCCTTCAAAGAATTTTTTAAATTTCTCAAATTCTCTCCAAATTTCCTCAAAATTTCTCCAGCAATGCCAAATAAGGTGTGTTATGATATCATTGATATATCAACAAGTAGTTCCAATTTACCCTTCTCCCTTTGACAAATTATGGTTTCCTTTAGTTTTTCCTTCAAAAGTTAGGTTTTCTGCCTCAAGCTTCTCCTTCTCCAGTGCCTTCTTGAGGCATCTTGTTCTTGGTTTCTTCCTGGTGGTTTGGGTCCTTTGTGGTTTCTTCTCCTCTCTTATTCTATGTTTATCTCTTCCTCCATAATGTCTCTTTCCTACACCATGGTGTCTCTTTCCTCTTCCATGGTGTAAACCCTAGGGATGAGGAAACGAGAGTGGGGATAGGTCGAGGGAGTGGGGATAGGAAAATTAGGGAGATGGGGGAAGGGGTTATTGAACTTAGGGAGGTGATAGGGGATCAAAATGTTTAAGGGATTGGGAATTAGAATTTTATTACAGGGTTGGTAGGGCTACCTAGGAAATTGAGATGCCTAGGACTTAGGGTTTAGGGGAAAAGGGATCTAGGGAAAGGGATATGGTGTTGTAGGGAAAGGAATAGAGTTTACAGTGATGTATGAAGAGAATGTGAGGTTTATGGGTGCCAAGTTTGGGAAAAAAGAATGAATCTAGGGTTTGTAGCTAAACCAACTTCCAAGTTCACATAGAAACCAAAAACACCATGAAATTCCTTTTGAATATTGAAAGGAGGTGAAATTTACATGTTACTTCTTTTTTAAAGGTGTTGAGAATATTTTCTAAAGATTTGAGGCAATTTTCCTGAGTTTCGAAGCTTTAGAGAGTGAACTGGGCATTAGCACAATGCCCAAAAATTAGCACAGTGCCACTGGGGATTAGCGTAGCGCCAATGTAATTTAATATGTGGTTTTTGGGCATTAGCACAACGTCAGTGTAATTTATTCTATGGTTTTCTGGCATTAGCATAGTGCCACTAGGGATTAGCGCAACGCCGGGACAAAAACGCATCGCCAAGGTGCAAAAACGCAGCGCCTTTTAGCAGACCACATTTGGAGGCATTCTCGGTGTCCAAATTGGGCCCAGGATAGCTCATTGGAAAGCGTATTCTATATAATTTCCAAATATACCTTTTTTGGCTGATTGGAGTTGATTTTACCTGCCAAAATTTTATTTTCCAAAGACTAGTCAAAAAGTTCTCAATGAGGGTGCATAAATGCAGAGTGCTAGTGCAGGAATCTTTTGGAAGCCTTAATTAGCTTCAAATTGAGCTCCTGATAGCTCATTGGAAATATTTCTCTGTCTAGTTATCATTTAACTCATCAAGAAAGTCATTTGGACACTCCATATATGAGAAAAATTGATTTTCCCAAGGTCACTCTAGAAGTGTAACAACTCTCCTGTGGCACCTCTATTTTTGACATTTCTATAAAACCATGACACCTGTGTAAAAAATGAAGGAGGTTTTTCGTTTTGGACCCATGATGGACAAAAAAATCTCTCACTTTTGTCAAAATAATCTTTTTTTGGTCATAAACATAGTTTGAAGCAAAACTAGCCGTATGAGTAGAAAATGACTTGACCCTTGGAATGATTTCTCAAAAAATGATGGAGACATGATCTTATGAGTTGGAATGGCCTCATACTTAATAAAATGACCTCCCTTATGGCTCCTCTTCTCATATTCCTCTTTTTTATAGCAAACCCTGGCTTAGTTAGAGAGGAGATTAGGGTTTAGTGCTTGTGAACAATGATGAATTGAGCACCCTTGGGAAAAGACAAATCCCTTTGACATTTGATGTGTTGGCATGTAGATTTATGAGTTGTAAGCCTTTGGGAGACTGAATAATTATTACATTTGAAATGACTGAAGCAAATCATGAGCTTATTCCGAGTTACCTTCACACCTTCTGCTGCCCTCTATTTAAAATGAGACAATGCAATGATTTTACCTATTGAAAACCTAGTGACCTAATGAGAAATGAAAGATATTGACTCAACGAGTGATTTTGACTAGAAGTGAAATGAGAGCAGACTTGTTTTCAGCATGATGAAGACATGGAAGAGGGTCAACAGGCATATGCTTGTGAAGGAAAATGGAACACTTGACAAGGACAACCACCAGTGGAACAATTTTATATCATGACCTAATGGAATGATTAAAAATTTCTTTAGAATGGGACACCTAAGATACACATGCAAAATGTGTTTTGCTCCTGGTGGAAGTATGCAAATACTGACACTAACAGTTGGTATAAAAGATAATGCTAATGAAAAAACACAGGGGAAAGAGGATACTAATAACAAATTGTATTTATTGTGGTATATAATTAGCTTACAATATTTCTGTGGCAATTGAATATCCAAATATATTTTCTTTCATTAGTTAAAATTTTTTGGATACATAATGTGCATAATAGTTAAAGACAACCCACTAATTGCAATTCTAAGAAACTAATATATATCAAGCATTGGAAAAGATGCCAAAACTTAAAGGACTGCAATCTAGTTAGAGGAAAAGTGTTGAGAAAATTTCAAGGCTCATAAACATGTTGCAAATATGGACTCTATAAAAGGAAATGAGGAGAGTTACTGGAAAATTCCCTAAAGGCTTTTGAATACCATATAAGATAATTAAGATTTAAATCAAATACAAATAAATGTGATGCAACCAAGGACATGATAGATGTATCTTCTTTAAAAGTGAGAGGTCCAAGGGAATTATTGAACGCCTTAGCATAATGAGAAGCTTGCCAATACCTTTCTATTATTCATAGCTACTTCCAAAGCTAACTCTACTTCCACGTCATCATTATCCTGCCTACCTTGACTAATTCTACTAAACGAACGAAGCAAGGTGTTCTCATCCAATCAGTGACCTAACCCAATAAGTTTGGTTGTCACCTCTACCTCTTAAATATGGGGTATGGGTCCACTGCCCTCATTCCTACTCAAATATATGAAGGCCACAGATGTGAGGCTTAACATGCATTCAATCTCTAAAGGAATGCTCCAACCAAATGGTTTCTAGAGATATTGATAATCCTCATCTTCTTTATCTATGGGGCTATGGGTCCACTGTGCTCACTCCTAATCAAATATATGAATGCCAGGAGCTTACAGTAACTTATCTCTCCAGGTATCACTCTAAATATTTTTTTATTGCTGAAATCCATCTTGGACAACGGCTTCAAATAACCAATATGTTGATGAACATTGTAGGTGAACTCATTTCCACTAAGAAAAAGGATTTGCAAGCTGGAGAAGTTTCCTATGGATTCTGGTGGTGGACCAGGCCCTATGGAGTCCTCAATTCTACCCCACTTATTAACAACAAGTCTCATTGAACCCCTAAACATAACAATCTTTTCATTAACCATATCAATTTTTGCATCAAACAAGATAATTGTGGTTTCTTGCTTCATGATATCAACTGCAGGACCATTCAACAATCAAGCCTAAATAACTCAGTATATCAAATGTTGAAGTGAGGTTCCAAAAATTTGTCACAATAATTAGTGTGCATTTGTAAGTTTTTCATCCTCACATGAATATCTAATCATAGAAAGAAAATGAAAGAGAGAGACACACATACATATAAATAGGGAGCAAGAAGAAAAGCACACTCGTATCTTCTAATAAATTCTTTCGGATAGTAGCCAGTCATTTTAAAAAATACAAAACTATCATATACAATAGGATAATCTGGTATGGTTGCATCTGATACAAAAAATGTATGTTGTAACTTGGACAATGCTTCCTTTAAGTCTTTTGAAACCCATTGAAAAAATGTTTCACTCCCATGATCAGATCCATCAGATGTCCTCTTTGAGCCATGAATATCATGTATCCTTTCTCTGTAGGAAACTTTTGATGTGGTCTCCCTGGGTTTCAGATCACCTACGTGGAGAAATCCAGTCCATAAATTGCAATTCATAACTGAAGGTACACAATACTAAAGTGTTATTGTGATGTCAATGACTTCATTATTTTAAGGAACGAGGGTTGTCACCTTTTAGATGATCCCATCGACATAAGTTCCGACGATGCAAACGATATATTTAGAATTACCAGTAAAACCAAGTGGAATATAAATGTATACAAGTGTAATAAATCTGTAAAAGAGGCACAGATCATGGTATAAACCAGTTGCAGGGTATGTTCATGGATGTACCATGCAAAAAGCGGTTGTTGAGGTGGGAAGAATGAAATGTGTTTCCAATGATACAATGAGAAATAAAATTTTCCAATCATGTGAAGCAAGCGGGTGCGCCCTTCGTCTGATTTAACTGCGGATGTGCCCTTCGTCTGCCATTGCAAGGATGGACCCTGTATCACACAATGAATTTTAGGCCCTTGGCAGAAAATTCTTCAACCAAAGGTGCATCTCCACCTAATGATTTGTATGGCAGCATGCCTGTTATCACTAAGAAAACACCAATGTGCAAAGCTACACAAGTAACTAGGTTGAACAATATGCTTATTGGAAAGTCCCTCTTTGGTTTTCTTCATTCTTCAGTGGAATTAGCGACTGCATCAAATCCAAATCTGTCCCAAACTCTTCAGCGGAATTAGCACCGAACCCTTCTTCAGCGGAGTTAACACTCTTCAGCAAAATTAGCACCGAACTCTGTCCTAAACTTGGCAAGGAGAATGGTGGCAGGAAAATAATTTTGAATAGGTCTATTTAGATTTTAGAGTAGCCGCCAAATTATATTTTAATAGGTAGTCTAATAAATTTATATGGTCTCTTAGGTTTTAATTAATTTTTATTTTTATGTGAGTAAAAGGAGAGGTCATTTGAGATAGAGGTTATATTTAATTATGAATTCCGAGAAAAATTAATAATGTTAAAAGTAATAATGTGATGCAATGCCGAAGAAGAAATCAAACAGCTCAATAAAAACCCACAGATTCGTGTCAAAGGTTCCACGGAATCGGATGTCTATCCTTTCAAAATAACTTACAACTTTTAACGTGCCCGAAACAATTTCAACTGTAGCGAGACCTCTTTCGTGATCCAACGGTTGCGATTTAATCGCAATCGCAATATCCCCTTCGGTAGGCTCCTTAATCTTAAATGCCGCGATGCGATATGGATCGGCGATGCGATGTGGATCGGCGATATTCCCTTTGAAATGGCTTTCGGCGATGCGATATGGATCGCGATGCGATAAGGATCGCGATGCAAGGCTTTCAACAATGCGATATGGATCACAATGCAAGACTTTCGGTGATGCGATATGGAAAACACAAAATAGTTCGATGCGATTGGTTTCTGCCGACCCGATAACAATAAATCTCAACTTTTATATCGCTTAAAATCGGGTCTCTGTTTAAATGTGGGTTTAACCCAATACTTAGTGTATTTTTGGGTGTTTCTATCTATGGAAACAAAATGATACAATACGCCACCAATTTGTCTTTGAATGCAACAATTCCTTTAAGAAAAAACGAAATATACAGGCCATCATCAAAACATTCGAAGAAAACAAACGTTCGAGACCTCCACGGGCCAGTTAAGGAATGATACGCGCAATCTGTTTCAAATTAAATAAACAACACAGAGTCTCGGCCTTGGGCCATATTACACAGAATAAGACCTCTGTCTCTAAACAAATGTAATTCCAAAAAACACTCTCCAAGCACTCGCTCCACCCCTGCCTCTCCAAATTCCCCTTTCTCATTACGTTCTTCCTATCTTTTATTCACTTGAATATCTCTCTAACAATAAACAACAAATCCTCTATTTCTTAGCTCTCCCTCACACCTATGCAAACAAATCTATATCTAAATCTAAATAAAGATAATCTCTAACTTATTACATAAATGAATTATTACAAATCGTTGAGAGATCCAACCCTCTCAGTAAAACCGGTTTTGACCCATCAGTCAATGAATTTCAACCTATCTAGCCACAACATGTGAAATTTTTTTCACATTGCTAGCTAAGTCCCGATGCTCCTGCATCAGACTCCCAGGGAATAAATGTCTTGTCCTTTAAACTTTCAGGACTGACTCCATACTTTTGCAGTTCTGCTGCTGTTAACCAACTAGAATCTTCCACTGGCTTCTGCTTCCATTTGACTAGGTACTAGAAATATGTCTGCCCTCTAGTTTTCTTGGATACTCTTTGATCCAAGATAACTTCAAATTCTTTATTTATTGCTTTTGGTACCTGTTCCTCCTAGTTCATGGATCGAAATTCATCACCTGTATCTTCTTTCTACAACTTTGTCTTTTCCTCTCTGAATGAATATAAGTCTGCAACATTAAAAATGGGGGATATTCCAATCCCTTCTGTCAACTCGATCTCATATGCATTAGCTGAAAATTTCCTTATAATTTTACAAGGTCCAATTTTTGTCATTTTTAGTTTGTTGTAAGCTTTTGTAGGAAATCTCTCTTTCCTCAAAAGCACCATCACTAAATCTCCCACTTGGAACTCTTTCTCTCTCCTTTTCAGGTCTGCTCTCTATTTTTATTTACTGTTGTTCTCCTGTAATTTACCTTTGACTTCTTCCTGTAATCTCTGCATATGTTCGGAAAAATCTTTAGCACTTGCACTCCTGGCTTCCTGGTTTCCCAAATCTCTAAGCTCATACACTCCTCTCGGATGAATTCCAAAGACTGTATGAAATTGACTCATTCCAGTGCTTCGGTTTGGTGTATCATTGTAAGAAAACTCAACTTGAGCTAATGCCAAATCCCACTGTTTGGGATTTTGATATACTAAACTCCTTAATATATTCCCTAAGCTCCTGTTCACTACTTCAGTTTGTCTATATGTTTGAGGATGGTATTATGAACTAAAACTGAGATTAGTTCCCAGTTTCTTCCAAAGTGTCCTCCAAAAATGCCCTATGAACTTAGTATCATGGTCAAATACAATGCTTACAGGTAAACCATGCAATCTTACAATTTCTGAAAAGAATAATTAGCTATGTGTGTCGCAACACTAGTTTTCCTACATGCAATGAAATGTGCCATTTTGGAAAATCTATCTACTACAACATAAATGGAATCGTTCCCTCTCTGGGTTTTTGGTAATCCCAAAACCAAATCCATGCTAATTGCATCCCATGGTCGGTCTGGTATTGGTAATGGCTGATACAATCCTATATTCTGACTCCTTCCTTTGGCATGCTGACATATCCTGCATTTCTCAACAAAATTTTTAACTTCAGTTTGCATTTGGGCCAGAAATAAAATGCGTTCACCTGAGCGAAGGTTTTATCTGTCTGTTGGGCCTTAGTTTTGGTCTTATTTTGCTCAAAGAAACTTACTAATCCATCTATTTCCCATCCATTTTCCCTTCATTTATTCCATTTTTATGTATATTTGATATCTATTCAGGTATTTAATTTTAATTTTTCAATTTCTAAAGTTTTTATGAAAGTTTGGTTTTTAGTGCAAAATTGGCAGATTCAGAAATTCCAGTAATAGCTCTATGGTTGATGTGGTTGCAGGACACTTGGGCACGAATTGAATGCATGGATGGACAGCTTGGGAACTAGGATTAAGCCAGCTATGCTTAGTTCGAACAAAACAAGCTTTATTAGGCCCATTTGGTGCTAGTCAATCATGACTAGTCATTCAGAAATCCCATAGAAATAGGGCAGTTTTGAGATTCTATGGGATTGGCCATATTTCTTGGGATAAGAATAATGAATTCGACTTAGATAGGTGGATGAGAGTAGATGGGTTTGTTTGAGTGAAAATAGATCAGTTTGTTTCATGAGACTTCTTATTTAAAGCCAAAACTTTGATGGCTTATGTATTATTATTGACTTATTATACTTTTATATTGTGACAACTTTGGATTGAGGAGTTAATTTGAAGACTTGTGTTGTTATTATTTTGCTGTTCAATGCTATGGATGTGTAACTGAAGTTAAGCTTCTGAGATCATTTATCAAGTGTGCAAGGCAAGGGTGGAAGGGCCCCCATTCCAAGCTAAGTACACTTTCTTGTTAACTAGTTTTATTTCCTTGTAATCTGATGATTGTAGAACTGGTTTTTCAAAGCTTTATTTCAGATTTCTTCTTGATTCATGCATAATGATTGATTTCATTAGTTTATAGTTTATTCATCACTTTATCAAGTTGGAAAAACAGGTGTTCAAGTTGAGCATCCCTTCTATTAAGATGATGAATTAAAACTAGTTTCTTTGGTTTGCATGCAAGTAGTTTCTTATTGTGATTTTGAGTATTGAGATGAATAAATTATGATGAAATACTTTATGTGTCTCTTAAGTTAAGAGCTTCTTTCATTAAAAATTTATCCATCTTAAGTTCTTGATTTTAATCTCTGATTCATTAAGTGATAGTTGAGGCAAAGGTGGACTTCTTGAGTCAAGAACCATCTCAATATTTTTCCTCTACTTTGAACAAGTTGAATTAGAGTTGTAGGATGTATTGCTTTTGAATAAATTATCTTTCAAGGATTGATTATATTAGATCTTCACATATAGTGAACTTGCCTCAAAGCATAAACAACCCGGATTGATAATAAATAATTGTGTTAGTTTAGGTACATAAATTAGCTCAACATTTTGGCGTCGTTGCCGGGGAGGCAAATATCGGCATAGTCAATAGAAAGATATAAAAAAAACAAAAATAGTAGTTACACTTTTTAGCTATGTTTCTTTATGCCTAGACATAGAGATCCTCATGGTAGATTTATTAAAAACCCCCCACAAATAGAGATAGGATCATCAAACACCCCAGTTACTGGTAATCCAATAATTGAGGAATTGGCAGAAAAACAAAGAAGTGGACAAAGATTAACTTTGATTGAGAGGCAAACTTTGTTAGCTTGGGAAGCAAAGAAAAAACAATCTTCAACTTCTGGAAAACAAAAAGAAATTATCAAAGGAAAACAATCTTTATTTCCATCCATAAATCCTCCTATCTTCGACCAACCTGAAACTCCATTTAAAATTGAAACAAATCAACCAATGGCAGAAGAGGGACATGGATCTGTTATTCTCACTCCTGAACAATGAGCTGCATATGAAAGACAACAAGCAGAATGGAGAAGAAAGAGAGAGGAGGACGCAAAACAAGAAAATGATAGAAAAATGGAAAACGATCGAAAAAGACAAGAAGATGAGACTACTTTTGGCTTTCCAATAATAGACACAAGTGCAATATTAGGAGAAGAAGTGAAAATGAAAAATATTCCACCTTTTGTATTGCCAAATTTTTATGGAATGTCCACAGAGGATCCTGATGCATTTATGTTTTAATTTGATATTCTATGTAGAACATATGGATACACTGATGACATTCATAAACTTCGTCTTTTCCCTGCAACATTAAAAGCAGCAGCTTTGAAATGGTTTATGGGTTTAGGAGAACAAACAATAGCTTCTTGGGATGATATGAGATCAATCTTCCTTAAAAAATATCAAGCTTATTGTAGATCTAGAGATTCAAAGGAAGATATTTTCAGAATGACACAACAAGAAGATGAAAGTTTAGAAGAATATTTGGAAAGATTTTTGTATAATCTACAGAAATCTAAACAACACTCTCTAAATCAAGAAACCATTCGAACAATCTTTCTCAAGGGTATAAGGGATGAATACCTTGACATCTTGAATGTGATGGGTAAAGGAGACATTTCAAACCTACCATTCGAAGAAATTGTTGACTTATGTCAAAAATATTCTAGAGGAAGAGCAAAAACAGTAAGAAGAGAAGTAAGTTCAAAAGCAGCAAAGTCAGCTGCAGGAGGGATAACAAGAGCTGAAATAGGAAGCTTATTGGAGAATTTCAAAACAGATCTCTTGAGTACATTAGGGACACAAGTAGATGTGCTAAAGGCAAATAAGAGGAAAGAAGAACAAGAACAAGCTCTAGCAATATTTTGTCCCAAATGTAGAAAGAAACATCCATTAAGAGAATGTCCTTTGGATAGTGTTCAGAGTGTTCAGGTTTGTGGTCTTTGTACAGAAAAGCATTCCACAGAAAATTGTCTAAAATTGAAAGAATTACAAATCAATTCAATGGAAGAAGTGCCAGGAATGGAAGGTTTTTATTATGTAGCACCACGAAGACCATGGCAACCTAGGATGCCTCAACAAAATCAGCAACAATTCCCTCAACAAAATTACCTCTATACACCTCAAAATCCTTGGACCCCTCCAATGCCATGGCAAGCTTGGCCTCCACAACAATATCCACAACAACCTGCACAAGGTTGGAGAGGATATGGTTATGGAAACCAGCCACCTCAACAGTATCAACAACAATACCAGCAACAATACCAACATCCATTTACATATCCACAATATCCACAATATCCACAATCCATACCATTTCAACAACAACATTCTGCATATCCACAATCCATCCCATCTCCACAGCAGAATCCTCCACCGTTGTTGACCCAACCACAACAGTTACAGCTACCCACAAATCAACCCAGACCAACTCAATTACCAGCCCAACCAATGGCAAATCCAAATAATAAGGTGGACAAAGCTGCATACACTGTAGAGGAAGCAACATGTTTTCCCACATATTCAATTCTTCCTCTTAATGAAGTCCATCTAAGGTCTGGAAAAGTGATTAAAAAGGATTCTCCTCCAATTATAGAAGAACCATCTGAACAAGGAGAATCACCTGAAACATCACAAACTAAGATACAAATTCAGAAAGGAACAAACATTACAACACAAACACCACCTTATCCTGAAAGGTTAGTGGAACAACAAAAAGAAATAACCCTTCCCGAATTTGATATTTTAGATGAGTTAAAAAATGCTTATGTAAAAATTCCTTTGTTAAAGGCAATTAAAGAAATACCAATATATGCTAAAACAATAAAGGAATTGTGCATTAAGAAATCACAGAAAAAGAAGAAGGATCCTACTACAATCCAAGTCATTGGTAAACTAGCAAGCCTCATGTCTACACAAACCAAAGTAGAAAAATATATTGATCCTGGTATCCCTATGGTTACTATATCAATAAATAATTTCTCAGTACCTAACACATTAATAGACTTGGGAGCAGCTATAAATGTAATGACAATGGAGACAATGAAAACTTTGCATTTGAACAACATTAGATCAACCTCTACAATCTTAGAATTGGCAGATAGATCTAAAGTTGTTCCTGAAGGAATATTGGAAGATATCATAGTCTCTTTGGATTCATGGGAGTATCCTGTTGACTTCCTTATCTTGCAACCAAAAACAAATTTGGGAGGACATCCTCTAATCTTAGGCAGACCATGGTTAGCTACCGCTGATGCCTTTATAGGATGCAGATCAGGAAGCATGATTATTTCACATGGAGATGAAAAGAAACACATTTCTCTTTATTCACCTGCACAATCAACTTCTTTAGAATCAGTGCTTGAAGCTCAAGAAAAACAGCAAACTAAATCAGTTTTAAGTATAAATCAATTCTTTGATTTGAGAGAAGAAGAAGAGAATGAAGACTTAATGGATCTTTTCATTTCAGAACCAAGTATTTCAGAGCAGCTTAGAGAAGTCCAATATGAAGCTGCCAATAACCTTTTGAATCAATGCTTTCAGGAAACTTGTACTGTTCAAACTTTGCGAAAATATTTTATAGACATCTTTCCTGTAAACACAATCTCCAATCCATCAACAAAAACAATTGAGGTAAGTCCTGGAAAACATTTAAACATTGGAAATGAGTTGCAATCAACACAAGAGCAAGAGGTAATTGCATTATTAAAGAAATATTCAAAAGCTTTTGCCTGGGATTATACTGATATGCAAGGAATCCATCCTAACACATGTGTCCACCACATCTATACAGATGATCAAATCAAACCTGTAAGACAACCTCAAAGACGAATGAATCCCATGATGAAAGAAATAGTGAAAGAAGAACTGCAAAAATTGTTAAATGTTGGATTCATCTATCCTATTTCAGATAGTCAATGGGTTTCTCCACTGGTTATTGTTCCAAAGAAAAATGGAAAGTGGAGGGTATGTGTGGATTATCGAGAACTAAACAAAGCTACACTCAAGGATCATTTTCCTCTACCATTTATTGATCAAGTGTTAGACTCATTGGTTGGAAAGAAATTCTTCTCTTTCTTGGATGGGTTTAGCGGGTACAACCAGATTAGAATAGCAACAGAAGACCAAGACAAGACAACATTTACTTGCCCATGGGGAACCTATGCATATAATGTTTTTCCATTTGGTTTATGTAATGCACCTGCAACTTTCCAACGAGCAGTGCTTGCAATCTTTGCTGATCTAATTCATGAATGTGTAGAGGTTTATATGGATGACTTTACAGTTTATGGAAACACATATAATGATTGCCTAAATAATCTTGAGAAAGTTCTGAAACGATGCATTGAAACAAATTTGTCATTAAGCAATGAGAAATGTTATATAATGTTGACAGAAGGAATAGTTCTGGGACACCATATTTCTGCTTCAGGAATTAAAGTCGATCCAGCAAAAATCCAAGTCCTAGTAAACTTAATGCCTCCTACAACACAAAAAGAGGTAAGAAGTTTCTTAGGCTATGCAGGTTATTATAGACGATTCATTGAAAATTTCAGTAAAATAGCCCAACCTCTGTTTAAACTATTAGCAAAAGATATTGAATTTCACTGGACAAATGACTGTCAAAATGCATTTCAAAATCTAAAAGAGAAATTATCAATTGCACCCATTCTCCGTGGACCAAATTGGTCTTTGCCATTTCATATATCAACTGATGCATCTGATACTGCAATAGGTGCCTCCCTTGGACAGAAAGAGAACTTGTTCAATTATGCAATATACTTTATAAGCAAGAATCTAACACTGCAGAATTGAACTATACAGTCACCGAGAAAGAAATGTTAGCCGTTATACATGCAGTAAACAAATTCAGACATTATATAACAGGATATCAAGTTTTCATTCATACAGATCATTCAGCAATCAAATACTTGATGAATAAACCCATAACCAATGGAAGAATAACAAGATGGTTACTGTTATTGCAAGAATTTAATATCACAATACAAGACCAGCCAGGCAAGGAAAATCAAGTGGCTGACTTTCTGTCCAGCATACATTCACCCAATGATCCAAATCCGGTTGCAGATAACTTTCCTGATGAACACTTGTTTGCCATCACAGTAAGAACACCATGGTTTGCAGACATTGCAAACTATTTATCTTCTGGAAAGTTTCCAACCCAATTCACTAAAAAGCAAAGACACAAAATTGTTAGAGAAAGTTCTAGGTATAGTTGGGTAAATGGTGATTTATTTTATACTGGTTCAGATTTGATAATTAGAAAATGTGTGCGAGAAGATGAAATATTAGATATTCTAAGGGCATGTCACGATGAACCATGTGGTGGCCATTTTGCAGGTAAACGAACAACATATAAGGTGCTACAACTGGGCTACTACTGGCCATCCATCTTCAAAGACTCTAAGAAATATGTCAAGCAATGTGACAATTGCCAAAGAACAGGGAGACCAATCACAAGAGATGAGATGCCGCTGAAGCCACAGGTCCTCATAGAACCATTTGAGCAATGGGCACTTGACTTTGTTGGACCCATCAATCCACCATCAAATGGAAAGAAGTACATCTTAGTATGTATAGATTATGTAACCAAGTGGGCAGAGGCTAAAGCAGTGAACAGAGCAACAGAAGATACAGTGGTCACCTTTCTTTTTGAAGAAATCTTTGTCAGATATGGAGTACCTAGACAAATTGTAACAGATCAAGGAACACAATTTACATCAAAGCTGGTCCGAGATCTAACAGAGAAATACAAGATCAAACATAGGAAATCTACACCATATCATCCTCAAGCAAATGGGCAGGTTGAATCAACAAATAAAGTCCTAGAAAATATCATGACAAAAACAGTACAGCTGAACAGAAAAGATTGCTCTGAAAAATTACAAGATGCACTATGGGCTTATAGAATCACATGGAAGAATACAACTGGTTTTAGTCCATACCAGTTAGTATATGGAAAAGAGGCCTTATTGCCTATAGAGTTTCAAATACAAACATACAGACTAGCAGCTGAACTAGGACTAGACCTGACAGAAGCACAACAACAGTGGATCATGGAACTGAATCAGTTGGATGAGCATCGTCAACAAGCCATAGAACATACTACATTGGTGCAACAACAAAGAATGAAGTGGCACGACAGATATATCAAAACAAAAACATTTCGCAAGGGAGATTGGGCATTACTTTTTGACTCCAAGTTCAAAGATTTCAAAGCAAAGTTCACAACACACTGGCTAGGCCCATATGAAATTGATGAAATCTTCGACAATGGAGCAGTCAAGATCAAAACAATCGACGAGGACTCCACCTCCTTTATAGTGAATGGACATAGGCTCAAAGTTTATAATAGGCCTATCAGTAAAGAAGCATTTATGAAACAACTGACAGAAGATACAGAACTGGAAGTCATGGCACACCAGGCTCAGCCATCTTCCAGTCCTGTAGTTGAATAAAAAATAATATAAAAATTAAAAAAAAAACATAAAAAAATAAAAAAAAAAATTTAAAAAAAAATAATAATAATAATAATAATAATAATAATTTGTTTGCTAGTGAAAACCAGGCAACTGGCACTATGCAAACACGAATTCATAGGGGAAAATCAAGGCAACTTGGACTCTATGAATTCCTTTTCTTGTTCTACTGTTCTCACATAATTTCAATACAGGTACTCTCCATCAACAATTGACTTGAGGACAAGTCATATCTTAAACAAGGGGAAGACTTGTATTAGATCTTTAGCTGGAAAGCTGAAGTATAGAAGAAACTTGTATTGTCAACAGAGGGACCTGAAAGAAGAAATCAATACAGAGGGACCTGAGAGACCTGCCAATGTCAAAACAACATGTGCATATTATGTAAGCAGTGCAGAGGGACCTGAAACAAAGAATCATTACAAAGGGACCTGATTTTTCAATTCAAGAACCAGAGCATGAAGAACAAGGAGCAGCAATAAAATTTACTTTTTGATCCATCTACAACATCTGATCAATTGATTTCATTCCACCTGTACAGACATCATCCAGGGGAGTATATGTATAGTCATTTTGTGCTTGAAATTCAAATTTTTCTTAGAAATTTTTAGTTTTTGTTAAGTTAAAGTTAGTACCTGAGGATATTCATTATTCCTTATACATATCCTATATTCCTATTACCCCTATACATATTCCATTTCATTCATACACATTTCCTATACATATTCCCTATAATCCTAAGTATTTTTCTTTAGAAGCAAAAGACCAAGCTAGGACAACTTTTTCCACTTGCACATACAATTCAAGCATTAGTATGGTGATGATTTTAAACATGACCTAAGATGGTCATTTTAAAATCATAAAGGTGTGCATATAAGGCAAAACAAATAATGCGCTATATTAAACTATATACCATAGTTCAAATAAGGAATGCGATTAAGCCATTTATATAAAATCCAACGCAAAAGATATAAGGTTAAATACATATGGTATATGAAACCAACGCGCATATGGCATAAGGATAAGCGAAGGTATATGATAGGAAAGGGCGCATACAAAATGGAGGACGGCCATGTAAAAACTATATGGCACGATTATTATGATCTGGCAGGGTTGCATAATTGGCAGGGTATGGTGAAATGATAATTGCATATACAATGCCGGAGTATCATTGCACGTATAAGCACACGGCGGTGGTAATAGTTCATGCATATCATTCAAAATAACACACTACGGTGGCAATGATACGGGCATATCATTCAAACATAGCACACGACGGTAGTGACAATACGTGCATATCATTCAAACATAGCACACGGCGGTGGTAATAACATTCAAAACAAAATGATGATTTGGCATCCTCATGACACAGTCGGGTGACTGGTCAAAGAGGACGGCCATACCAACTGCGCATCATAACACCAATAGGCACACAGTACAACCATGAACTCGGTCAATTCATGACCGTTTAGACCTCAATCCTCATTGCCAGAGCTCAGAAAGAAGGCGTTTTGAAACAAAACATCATTCCGGAGAAGAGAGAAGGCGTTTGAAGCAGCAAAATAGTGAAAATCATTCCGGAAAAGCAAGAAGGCAGATTTAAGAAAGGAAATCGCTCCGGGTTCAACGATCAGAGATAGCAGATTTTCAGGATTAAGTCAGGTAACAGTGAAGTTTATTTACGCTCAGCGACTATGGGATATTGCTTGTCATTAACTGTTAGATCCTTTGCTTTGCCACCAGCTCAATTAACCGAAGTAATAGGGATTTGGAGCGCCCGGTTACACTCCACGCGCTCGTTGATAGTCAGGTAACTACAAATCCGTGATTATCTCCAGTTGACAGCACTTACGGATATGTTGATAGAGTTTGATGCGCAACATTTTAATGAAAACTCATTGCATGGATAACACGTTAGAAATTTTAATGGAATGCTGTGATTGAAGTCAAGAACAGAGTTGTTATGGCATGTTGACTAAATGCGCACTGAACCGTGTTCTGCTGAGTGAATTGTGCGCATTAATATTCTAACAAACAGTTAACATGAAAACGAAAAATGCCATAAACACTTGCTGCCACTGCATTTTTGTTTTTGTTTTTGACTAAAACAGGGGATCGAATGCCGGATTGTCAAAATGAACTGTTGGTTGCCAAAGGGAGTCGGGTTGTTGAAGCCGTGTTTATATTTGGTTGAGGCCGAGAGCCTTTTTGCATTTTTATGATTTTTATGCTGAGTCTGCAAGCAGAAATTTTTGCAAATGCCTTTGCTTAAGCTGAAAACATTTTGGAAATTTTGATGAGGCCGAGAGCACTCTTTAGTTTTTTTTATTTTATATATACACAATAAATCATGTTTTTTTTGCGATGAGTAAACATGGTTATTGTTGCATGTGTATTTAATTAAAAAAAACAGAGACCAGTGTATTAACAGAAGTATACAGGTGTTGTTTGCATTAAACATGAAATTCAGATAGTGCTATTGCAAGGGAATATATCAGAGGTTAAAAAGGGGCAGAGTTGAGTTGAGTCAGAGGAGGAAGGTAAACTTCTTTGCTTCCTGAATTTCATTTAAAAAAAAAAACGATAGTCATAATTTTTATTAAAATGAAGTTAGTAACAGCAGAGGCCTACATTGATTGGTTTACAGAAACAATGGCAAACAGGGTAGAGCCAAAATTTCAGATAGAAAGCTGGGGAAAAGAGACTATAGAAAAACTTTATCAGGCAGGGATGATAGGCTTCTTACAGAAATTTAATGGCCATTCTGAGGAGATAACCAAAGACTTTATAAATAATTTCAGTCAAGACCAGACTCGAGTAGGAGAAATCATTGTCCCGGTAACCCAAGAATACTTGTACAAAGCCTTAGATTTGCCAATGATAGGAGAGAAGTATTACAAAGGCCTACACTTCAAGGAGAAAGCGTGGACTTTCTTCCTTGAGAAAAACCGGAAGGGGACATTTGATAGGACAAAAGGGATACCCAGGGAGTGGTTTAATGAACCATGGGGAG
This sequence comes from Pinus albicaulis, assembly GCA_034641835.2. Lineage (NCBI taxonomy): Eukaryota > Viridiplantae > Streptophyta > Pinopsida > Pinales > Pinaceae > Pinus > Pinus albicaulis. Next base: position 358,516,796 of record CM076574.1, on the reverse strand, counting down.
AATTGGTCTTGATCATCCAAAAGTTCTTGACTTGTGATCGAGGATATAGTGTTGCCCATTTGTATCATGTTAAACTTCTACAGCATATTAAGGGAGAAGATAGGATTAATTTGCCTTACTTCCTATATAAGAGCCTCTTGAGAATGATTGAAACAACAAAACATGAACGCAGGCCTAAAGCAGGACAGATGTATCATCAAGGATTGATCAAAATCCTAGTTGAGTATCAGGTGAGATCACAGGGCATAGTGTGGAGAGAATTCATGATTAAAAATCATTTTACTGAACAGATTAAAGAGGTACAGGATAAAAAAGAGCAGGAAAGTAGAGGATTGATGAACTCACCCTTGTATCCTAGAACAAGAGCTAAACAGCAGAGTAACATGGCCATGGAAAATGAAATATCTGTTATGTCTATTCCCAAAAGATTTACAAATAAAAGTCCCATTAACTTAGACAAGGAAGAAGAAACATATTTCCCAAGACCACAAGAAGAAAATGACATTGCACAAGAAGAATTTGAGAGGGATTCTTCATATGATGATGAAGCAACAGCATCACTAATGAAAACAACACAAGATTTTGAAAAAGAAATCAATGATGGAAGAATCAGGGACTTAACTGACCAATTAGAAATTAGCAAAATTGTGGAGAAACAATTAAAAGAGGAAAACAAAGCAAATAAGAAAGATAATGCTAAATTGGTCAAGGCAAATGAAAAATTGAAAGAAGAATTGGGGAGATTGAAAAGGAAAAATGATTTACTTTCTAAACAGGCATTTAAGTGGTTAAAGGAAAAGAATATGTGGCAGGCCAAGTATGAAAAACAGAAGGTCAAAGCAGCTTTGTTCAAGGAAAGACATGACACAGGTTTGGATTGTTTGGAAAGGGCAGCACAACAGGAAGCATCTACAGGTACAACATCTACTTCAGAAAGAAGAAGGTCAAAGAGGAATAGGCAAGCATGGGGACATGCTTGATGATAAGCAAGGGAGAGATGTTGGGCCTTAGTTTTGGTCTTATTTTTCTCAAAGAAACTTACTAATCCATCTATTTCCCATCCATTTTCCATTCATTTATTCCATTTTGATATATATTTGATATCTATTCAGGTATTTAATTTTAATTTTTCAATTTCTAAAGTTTTTATGAAAGTTTGGTTTTTAGTGCAAAATTGGCAAATTCAGAAATTCCCGTAATAGCTCTATGGTTGATGTGGTTGCAGGACACTTGGGCACGAATTGAATGCATGGATGGACAGCTTGGCAACTAGTATTAAGCCACCTATGCTTAGTTCGAACAGAACAAGCTTTATTAGGCCCATTTGGTGCTAGTCAATCATGACTAGTCATTCAGAAATCCCATAGAAATAGGGCAGTTTTGAGATTCTATGGGATTGGCCATATTTCTTGGGATAAGAATAATGAATTCGACTTAGATAGGTGGATGAGAGTAGATGGGTTTGTTTGAGTGAAAATAGATCAGTTTGTTTCATGAGACTTCTTATTTAAAGCCAAAGCTTTGATGGCTTATGTATTATGATTATTATTGACTTATTATACTTTTATATTGTGACAACTTTGGATTGAGGAGTTAATTTGAAGACTTGTGTTGTTATCATTTTGCTGTTCAATGCTATGGATGTGTAACTGAATTTAAGCTTCTGAGATCATTTATCAAGTGTGCAAGGCAAGGGTGGAAGGGCCCCCATTCCAAGCTAAGTACACTTTCTTGTTAACTAGTTTTATTTCCTTGTAAATCTGATGATTGTAGAACTGGTTTTTCAAAGCTTTATTTCAGATTGCTTAATGGTTCATGTATAATGATTGATTTTATTAGTTTATAGTTTATTCATCACTTTATCAAGTTGGAAAAACAGGTGTTCAAGTTGAGCATCCCTTCTACTAAAATGATGAATCACAACTAGTTTCTTTGGTTTGCATGCAAGTAGTTTCTTATTGTGATTTTGAGTAATGAGATGAATAAATTATGATGAAATACTTTATGTGTCTCTTAAGTTAAGAGCTTATTTCAGTAACAATTTATCCATCTTAAGTTCTTGATTTTAATCTCTGATTCATTAAGTGATAGTTGAGGCAAAGGTGGACTTCTTGAGTCAAGAACCATCTCAATATTTTTCCTCTACTTTGAACAAGTTGAATTAGAGTTGTAGGATGTATTGTTTTTGAATAAATTATCTTTCAAGGTTTGATTATATTAGATCTTCACATATAGTGAACTTGCCTCAAAACATAAACAACCCGGATTGATAATAAATAATTGTGTTAGTTTAGGTACATAAATTAGCTCAACAAAGGGTTCTATGTTGTCTCATCTTTGGTCTTGCTTTCACTCGGCTAAAACATGGGAACCCCAACAAGGTTCACATGGTTTTCTCCCAAATTTTCAATCTCCCTCTCTTCCTCTTGATCTACGTAGTTTTGTTGGAAGGGAGCTCTAATTTGCTAGTCATAATCTCGTTGTCTATCTTGATTGTTATCTCTTCTAAAGTTCTGGTTTATATTTCAATTTTGGAGGTTGTTTTGGTTCTCTCTTGGTGGTGTTCTCTCGAGTAAGCTCATCCTTTTCATCATCTCTTCCATCATCCTTTCCATTTTTGAGCTGGATGTAGAGGGTGAAGTGTCATCTTTATAAGTTACCCTCTTCTCCGATCTTAGCCTAGCTCTTTTCTCAATTAAGTTTTCGTCTACACTCATAGCTCCTGTCTGCATGTCTTCCAGAGTCAAATAATCTCTTTCCCTTAGCTGATAAGCCATATCCGCATCAAATCCTTCAGGATATTTTAATAGGGCCATGCCTTGGGGAGGTTTCATGTGAGGAGGAAGGGCATTGTAGACACTGTTAAACCTGGTGGAGTAATCATGGACACTCTCTCCTTGATTTCTTTTAAGGCTCTGATATTCTGCTAGTATCTAAAGAGGGTTGCTTTTGGCTTCCCATTTGTTTATGAATGCTTGATGTAATGTGGGCAGATCATGGATGCTATTAGGAGTTAAGCCTTTAAACCACTTCTTTACTTCTCCTCCTAAAATCTGGGAAAATATTCTCATTTTAACGGTCTCATCATCTATTTCCATGTAATCGAATGCATCTCCCATTTCATCTACATGTTGTCGAGCTGTGGTAGATGTTTTTCTAGGGAAGTGTGGAATTTTGGATTGATAGTTGTTTGGTAAGGGAACCAAAGGTTGTGGTAGAACCAGTGGGGCATACCATGATGCCATGATAGTGTTTTGTGGAGGTAAAGGATTAGCTTGAGTAGAAGGTATCTGGATGGCAGCACTGCTTGGACTAGCAACAAACTATTGAGCAGATTTAGGGTAAGAGAGACCCAAGTTATGAATGAAGTGAATATCAGGGGGTGTTGATGGAGGGGTTTCTCTGTCACTAAAATGTTGACCACTATGTGGTGGTGAGCTTGGAGGCTCAAAGTCTATTTGCTCTCTACCACTGAATGACTTAGTTCTTGGTAAACTACTTTGTGAGTCTAAGTTAGCTTGAGCATCTGATAGAGCTGCAGGGTTTTCAAGTGCTGAGTTAGCTCTGTCAATGTGTCTGACAATAGTTGGATCCCTATATGTATAAGGCTTCCTAAGAATACTCTCAGGGTTGTCAACTATCTCAGGTGGGTTTGGATTAGGATAAGCTCTAGTATGGACTGTTCTTGAAGCCAGTATGTATGTCCCTTAACAAAGAAGCTTATTCCCAAGTGTTTCTTCTGAAATGGATGATGTGTTAATGAAAACTGGTCTCCCAGTGGAGTCTTTTGGTCTTTAGGAACTGTGGAGTCGTCAGGTGGAAAATCTTTAGCTTTTGTGAAGGTAAAGTGTGTTATGGTTCCACCACCATGTTTATTATGAAGCCAATCTGAAATGTTTTTGGGTTTTTCTAATTTTATGTGGTTATTTAAGGACTTATTGAGTCTAAAAGAGTTTGATAGACTATAATATACTCAATATGTCCCACTGTGATCGCCATTATGTTGGGGTCCTGTGTTTTGATAGATTGGCTTACCAAAAGACAAGGCAACATACAAACTGAACTTTAGAGCTCTAGGATCTAGCCCTCCTAGTATCAGAGAGGTATCTCTCAATATATTTATAAAGATGTGTCTTGAAAGGTTTAGAAGTTGATTTTAGGCTAGTTATGAAGTTCAAGGTTGTTTGTTTTTGTTTGGTTGGACAAGTATGTTTCATGTGGTATAGATAAAGCATGGGAATCTACAAGCCATTGGGCAATGGAGTCATGTGAAGTCCAAATAGTTTTGACTGAGAAGGAAGGGAAACCAAAGGGAAAATCTAACTTGGTCTAGGATCTGTTGAATAATATAGGTGAAATGGAATGGACATTAAGGACTAAGAGTGAAAAAAAAACTAAACCCTTTCTCAATAGCTTAAAGGATTCGGGGAATGACCTATTTCCTCCAGTAAGCTCACTGCTTTGGACTTAATCAATATAAACACTCAAAGAAAGGAGAAATGTAGACTAAACCTTCTAAATGAATTATAGGATTCGGGGAACGCCCTATTTCCTCCTTCAAGTTCACCTTTGAGAGTTTAACCAACAGAACATACAATTGCATTCAAAGAAGAGGGAACACCTTAGAAATCTAGGGCTACAATCATAGGGGCCTTCAACACAATGATAACAATAAAGAACAGAGGGTATGATTGAGACAAACCTCACTGTTAAACTGCAAGCATTAATAATCAAAGGTAGAATTCAGACATAATATTAAGTGGTAAAGAAAGAGGGAATGCCTAAATAGTCTTTGACACAACCGAATTAACCATTTCTGAATTAAGAAAAACTGAATATAAGAGAGCTATTAGAATACCCTGTCACATTCAGTAGCAGAAAACATATAAACAGTGAAGGATAAACAGGTTAGAGGTTCTTATAAGATACATTTCTCTACCTAAAATTTTTATCCTACTGTAAGCAAAGCATGATGGAACAAAGTGGAAACACAGGAAGTAACATAGACAATAAGAAGTACATCACCAAAACCAGGCTCATGGATCCGATGGTCCAGCCTCCTTCATCAACAGAAAAACATAGATCTTCACATACCTTCAAAACACCAAAGCTTCTTCAAAGCAGCAATATGTATTACTTTAGAAATCACAAAATGCCAACCCCTTACAATGAGACTTCGAAGAGTCTTTATAGAGAAAATGAGAAAAGTAGGTGAGGAAAGTTTTAATGATTATCAGTGATAGGAGGAGGTATTTCGAATGCCCCATTCCGTGCCTTAAACATTTCATTGAATTCTAGATAGGATCAATAACTTTGTGGCTTGTTTGAGGCCATTTTGATATGACAGAAATCACCCACAGAGTGTCTTGAGAAGAAAATCATCTGGAGAGGTACTATTATCTTCTCGATGTGAGTTAAGTGAGGAATGGGCTATGAGGACTCCCATACTTCTAAATAACTGCCTCTGACAATTTGTAGTAGCTTCCCTGGTGCAATAACTGCTTGGCAGACTTGCGTGCATGGGTAAAGGTCAGGTCTGTGTCAGTCATCTTTCTGCATTACTAGCTGCTCTGTCTATTTTGTACTTAAACCTGCATTAGCTCTGTTTATGCTTTGACTTCGCTGATCGCTCAAACTTCTTTTAGCACTGATGTCTTCAAAGGCTGTGTTAATCTTTCAACATTATGCCTTTCGACCCTTTAATCTTTTCTTGATACACTTTAAACTTCTGCAGACCTGTTTGTGTGAATACACATGACAAGAAGAGCATTTGGAGGATTTTATGTTCGGGTAAATAACCATGATCTTCAATGAAAAACAAATGTTGGAAATGTTGTCATTGATGGAAAAGGAAGGTAGCAGACATGCAAAAAGCAGGGAACAATTACAAAGAGACTAAGATAGACAATGGAGAAAGAGGAAATGAAGAGAAGGTAGAAAGAGGAGCAATACGGAGACGGAGAGTACATTATCACGACGGTAGAAGCGACAGAGTGACAGAAGCGACAGAGGCAGAGCCACAGATGTCATTGCAGAGAAACCGTTGTTATTTCAAAAATATGTACATATATAGATAAATTTCAAGAATCTTTCATACATTCCGGGCGTTACACATAACATTCCGGGCGTTTGAATCAGTGCGTTATATATATATGGTTTATATATATGCATACACCGAAGAACCAGCGTGAATAGGAGCGGAACCATAGTCAGAGGCGGAACCAAAGTCAAAGGAGCGAAACTCTGTGTTGGAGGCGGAATCATAGTCGAAACAAAAAATTATATATATATAATTGAAATGCGAAGGAATTAGCGTTAAATCGGTGTATTGAACTATTAAATTAAAACCCTGAGCGGAACCTGGAGCGGAGGAGAGGAGCGGAACCGAGACTTGTGAACAGTAACGGTGGGTTGGAGTGAAACCATGGTTTTTTCCGCACTACCATCCGTCGGAAAGCGGAATTGGAGGAATGGGCAGTGATTCCATACAGGAATCGACACGTGGCATAAGCGGTTTTGATTAAAATGAAATTTCGCGCGTTAACGATCGGCGGAAGATGCCCAGCGAAATGAATAAGATCCGTTGATCTGGGCAAAGGCTATCCAACGGTGGGCGATCGCAGGACTTGCACGAGGTTTAATAAAGGTGCGTGGATGATAAGTCATGTATGTTGTGTGCATTTGATTGGCGGTTGATGGCATTGTGGGCCCGACGGAAATATACGTAATGAAGTTGGGTTATTAATTTAATATAAGGTCTGGGGGTAATATAAAAGTCGGAGATACGTGCAATGGACTCTGGGTATTAATATAAGGCGGCAACCTTGGTGATCATGTTCGACAATAAAGTTGAACTCGTAATTATATTATATATTACCACGGTCTTGACATTTGATTAATTATAATATAATTTAAATATGCGGATGTCGGGTTATTCATATGGACGAATTTCATATATTATATGTGTTGAGATACTATGGTGTGCATATAATGGAATATGCATATATGATTAAATATGTCGAGGGTCTATTAATATAGTTCTAATCACCAAAGGTCCATGTTATATAGGTGGAGCCACCACAAAGTGGTGGTTACGGGGGCTCCACTTTGTCCGTACGCAACAGCTGGGGTGAGGCCCCGTAGTTCACCACAACCGTTGATCGCTTGGTCAACCGCGATCGGCCAGTCAACTACGGGGGGTGCCTTCCCATTAACCGTCGAGCGGTTCGACCTCCCGTAATCCATTGATCTCTGTCGACATGCTCCCATTTTAACTCCGCGCTGGTTATCCATGCTGCCGCCTGCAACTGATCCGACAGATGAAATTACATTCCAACAGTTAGCGCATATGTACATATAAGAGATTGCCAGATGAGAAAATGGTTGGACACGAAACTTTGAATGCAATTAAAAAGTGGGAGAAGATATTTGTTTTGTTAATAAGGAAAAGCGTTTCCTATAAAATGAAACCAAAGATTATACAGTTGATGGCATATGGTAAAGATTGGGAGCACTGATATATCCGTGTGATTAAAAAGGGTTTATAAAAACGAAGAGTTATATTTAAGTTTGACTAAAAGACAGCTGTACATATAGCGGTTATATAACTGGAATGAACAAGAAAAATACGGGGATTCAGAAGAGCAGTGAACAGGTGAAATATACAGATGACAGTAAACAAAGATGATGCAGAACAATTTCTTAACAGCAGTAGAAAAAGACAAAATCCAGTAAGCCAAAGTTCAGAAGAGGAGCTGAGTGATATTGAAATATGTAATTTAGAATGTGAATGTAAATGATGTAATTATTTTTATTGTTTGTGATGCAAAGGCAAGTATCCTAAAGAAAAGACAAAATCCCACTGTAGCATGAAATTGTGTACATATTATTATGATTTTTAAATTGAGTTGGATAAAGAAATGAGGAGGCAGAAGACCAAGGGGTATGACCATTCATTTCGAATTCCTAGAGGAAAACAAACAATCATCAAGAAATTATATAAGTAATATCATTTTGATATGCAAAGTGTGTTAGAAGAGAGAGAGAGAGAGAAGATATAGAGAATGCAGAATATAGAAGAATAAAGCAGAGAAGATTAAGAGAAGAAGAGCAGATACAGAACAGAGCTGATATCTGGAGTAAATAAACAAACATTCAGCTTAATAGCTATCAGTTGTAGCTAACAAAGGTTGAAGCCTCCTGTAGGTTGGTGCCTACAGAAAATTGAAGGGAGTTGGTGCTTCCTTGCAAGTTGTAGCTTGCAGAATTGAGGTCGGAGCCTCCTGTAGGTTGGTGCCTACAGAAAAACAGTGGTGAGAGGGAGTAGGAGCTTGCCTTTGCATCACAACAATAATAAGATGTGGTTTTCTCCCGTTATGGGTTTCCACTTATATCTAGTGTCTCTGTGCATGATAGTTATGTATTGAATCTGATATGTATCATCTGCTTAATACCTGCAACTCTCATATTAAGTCTACTGCTATATTAAACTAATACTTGTTGCTTGCATTCTAAGATTACTTGCACATTAAATTGGATATGAAATGAAGGTGTAAATAGCTTAATGAAAAGCTTTAAAAAGATCGGGAATGCATTAAACTGATTCATCCCCCCACTCTTAGTTTAATTAAAGGTTCAACAAAAAATGCCTTCTTGCAAAACACGAGAAACTATTATGAAATCCTGCATGGGGCTTAAAACTGCTTCAGAAAGGTTTTGGCGGAGGTGGAGGAGCGATTGCAGAGGAAACGTGCGCGGCAGAGAAGGGTTACATGGCGCAACACCATGAAACCGAGGTTTAGAGATGAATTAGCATGGGAAAAGACTTTTAGTGTTAAAACATAAAATTTTAATGTTTGGGCGAATAGAAAGGAAATGGGAAAATGCAATGGAAAACATATGAAATGGACCTTAGGTGGTGGGACCCAGTCATGGCGGAGGGTGATTACATGTGAGCCATTGGATCTGGGTTGAACGAACGGTCACGATTGGATTGGCGGATCACAATCGGGGGAGGCAGCGGGTTTGACACATTTTAAATTTCCGATTGGCGACGGTGCGATTGAGCGCGAGCTGTCCGATCCGGATCAAGATCGACGGCGGAGATCGAATCGGCGGGGAGGAGGACTGGAGCGATGAGATCGGGGGCGTCGAATCTTGAGAGATCGATGGCCACGATTGGATCGAAGGATTGTGATCGGGGAATAAAGAAGGAGGGGACGCATGGGTTGGCGCGATGCGATTAGCGCTGGGCCGTCAGATCTATATAGATCAACGACTCGGATCACAGTGGGGCGGAGAGAACAGTAACACTATCACATCAGAGGTTTTTGGTTTAACAAATAAACGCGCCCGTATGAATGTTCCAATTGCGATTAGCACCACAGGCCTTAAGCGCTTGGTTCTGGGCGCGGGGCATGTGGGGGAAGTGGTTAAGGGGGCTGTCCGAAAGGGGCTTAAGGCCTTAGTGCATAAATGAGTTTTTAGGCCAAAAAATAGGGATTTTTAGGGATTTTCTTGGCTTTCGGTAAAGGGGAAAAGTTTGTTTAAACCTGTAAAAATGGGATTTTTAGAGGTTCAAAGGGATTTTGAAGGCTTTTCAGGAGGAAATGGGGGTCTTAAAGAGGAAAAGGAGGCTTTATGAAAATGAGGGGAAATGAGTCAAAATGGGCAGTTTCAGAGGCCTTTGGAAAATAGTTTCTTTCATAAATCTGGCGGGGTTTTGGGCATGCCCTTGTAGAAAAAGTAGAGGAGATTAATCCAAAGGGACAAATAATCATCATAAGACTTCAAAGATGATGGATTTTTAGGGAAAAATAAATTTCTTGAAGGCTTGAAAACAAACTTAGCCACCATTTGGTGTATCAGAATTTACGGGTGGCTAACGGTGTTTGCTTGATTAGCATAGTGTAGTA